>WBND01000180.1:1227405-1256811 GCA_013398595.1 Tychaedon coryphoeus | reverse complement strand
CTCTCCTCTCCTCTCCTCTCCTCTCCTCTCCTCTCCTCTCCTCTCATCCACAGGACATGTTTGCCTCAGTCACAGCACCCACAATGGACTGAGCTGAAACTGTATTTTGCTTACTTCACACTCCTATGATATCAGTCTCCATAGCAGACAAAACTGTCTTGTGCCATAATGCTTCTGTAAAGGCTTGCAAAGCTCTGCCTTCAGGAGGCAGCCAAAGCACCAGTTCACCCACTTTGCCAGCAGACTGTCCCCCTGAATCTCCTAGGAGCCAACTCTTGTGCACAACCCCACTGCTGTGCAACAACAGGGACTGGACACCCCTCAGCAAATGCAGACTGGAGGCAGCCATAGCAGGGTAATGCTCATTCCAAGTCATGCTCTCTCTCTCACTTTCAATTTTGCTCTTTTTCCAGCAAAGGCAACCACGTCCCATTGCAACAACCAGGTGAAAGGTGAGCTGGCTGGGCTGGGAAGTGAAAAGGCAGGATGGCACTTAGTGTGACTTTCCAGAGCATCCCTGTCAATCATCCCCTGATACTTAAGTGAGGTAAGCTGTCACAGCCTCTGTCCACCCCTGTGACCCCACAGCCGAGCACCGTCTGGTGGGTCCAGCACAGGGTCACAGCATGGCAAAGCTGCTGTGAAACTGCTCAGCCTGAGGTTTGTGCTGGGGCCAAGGGGTGGGAGGATGAGGAGGATGCCAGCCAGCCAGCCCTTGAGCTGTAGTCAGGGTTTCTGTCCCCAGGACCTTCCACACTCATTATGAGTATGTGACCCTGAGAACAGCCCATGTTTATTTTAGCACGTTGCCATGGTGACCACTAGTCTTGCCAATGGATACTGACTTGCCAATCATCATTATTTGTGTAGTTACTTTTATAGGTAAAATCTCACCTGCTGGACTCATATGCTATCTGCTTGCCCCAGCATCCCTTCTTTAACAGGAAGGACCAGACACTTCAGAAATTCCATAACAGAGCATTTACAAAATCCTGACTATGGATGAGACTTTTTCTCCACACCTGATAACTAGAAATGCCACACCTCAACTTCAAAAAAATACTGCAAATGCCTATGCCCACGAAACTCAGTTTTTTGTTTGCTTGGTTGGTTTAGTTTGGTTTCTTTGTATTTTGTTTGTCTTTCAGACAATAATCTGCTTGAGATGCTGAGTGGTGCTGCAGAGTATTCACCAAACTTTCGAAGGACCAGTCACAGAAAACATTTTGCATGATTCATAGAGCTCCATTTATACTTTTCAAAGGAATCCAAATAAAATGCAACTTCCCTGCTGCAATTAAAGAGGAGTTACCAGGAGATGCTGTGTGTGCAAGGCCAGTGCCAACTGCCTCACTTGCATCAGAGCTATCACAGTCTCACTCTGCATCTTTAGAAACACTCTCCATCTTTAAAAATACTCTACGACTACCTGCCTACTTTGACCACTTCTCTTCTAGTAATTAACATTTCTGAAGTCAGTCAGGTTGTTCCTAAACAGCAGTATTGGGGTTTTTGGGGCATATTTTTTAAATTAAATAATCTTTCTATGTTCCTTTGCCCTAAAGTCATCTATTTTGTCTGTGAGGGCATTGTGCTCACCTTTTGATCTTTTTGCTCTCCATGCCTCTCTCTCGCACACTGCAAAAGTCAGCAGGAGCTGACCTTTCTCCTCACCAGCTGTCAGACCTGGCTGGGGTTTCTGAACAGAGGAATTATTGCCTTGTGGGACTTTCCTTTTTGTCTTCCCCATCTATCTGAAAAATAAACATGGACCAAATGACAAAAATTCATACACTACCAGTCTGTGCTGCAGGCAGTTACACAGTTATAGTGATTGGAAAGCACGTGAAATGCGGATTGATTAAAATATGGTGGGCCAATGGCATTATGCATCTTATTTTCTTCCACAGATGTAGTTCTAAAAGTATTCTAGGACAAGCTTGAGAACATGGTGATAATCTTTTATTTATAGTGATTAAATCGTTAACATGATGAAAATTTATGTTCTTGTTTCTGTGTGCCACTGCTCATTTCCAAAACCTCTCTTTTGGGCGGGAGATATTTTTATTACTAGCTTCACTTATGGTAGGATCAACACAGATGAGGTCTAATAGGAAATGCTAAGATATAAATAGGAATGGAAACAAATAAAGAAAATAACATTACCACCATTTTAAGTGAAAAACTGAGGAATAGAGAAATCAGCTGTGGGTACCAAATACCTGAAAGCGCTCTCTCCAGTTAATTTAAAGAGTTTCACAGAATTCACCTGGAAAATACCCTGCAAAACAGTAGATTCAACCTTGATTTTCAGAGTCTTAGATTGCTACCTCAAAAAAAATTTTTTTTTAAATTCAAAACAAAATTAAGAGGTAAGACAGAACATTTTTACTGCCAGTGGAAATACTTGTATAAATATGATATCATATAGATGATTAAATATGATGCTGTCTAGATATGTTGGATAAAATCTTGACACTATGATTCAAAAATGCAGGAGAAGAAGATAGAAGATGCTTGTGCTTATCCCCTTTTTAAATATTCCTTCTGAGAACATACTCTGGGCCATGTTTTTAGCCAGTGGGCTTTGTAACATTGAACTAGAAACTCCTCACACTTTGGTGCTGTGTCATGGTAAGCTGTGTCTCATGATGGCTTGCTGTTTGAGAAGGTGTCTTTGAAACAAGTCACAGAAACAGACACAAAACTGAAAATAAAAGCCCAAGAGCAGAATACTGTCTCCATTTAGTGGAGCTGGATTTTCCAGGTGATACACCCAACCTGCAGATCAGAATTTGTCTGCAGAGAAGAAGGAATACAGGCAGTGGTGGACTACATGAAGTCAGTGGTCAGTCTGATTCAGTAGGTCACCTGGCAGGGACCAAGGAGGCATCAGAAGAAAGAACAAGGCATTTCTCTCATGAAAGAATTTTCCTGCTTTACCACAGAAAGTTAAGGTCCTCTCAATCCTGGATGTGTAAGGATTTATTTCCGTCTTCTTGCTCCTGCTGAAAGAAAACTGTTCTTTACCATTTAGAGTATTCTGCAGACTATCTGGTGAGTAAGGAGCTTTCATCACATAGACACAAAAATAGAGAGAGTTTTATGGGGTGTGTTTCATTCCCGTTGGGTGCCCACCAGCCATGACTACTGCCCTTTGGGCCACACAATCAACCTCCTCACTCATGAAGATAAATGTCGTATCAGCCCTGCAGTAAGCCATCATCTATTCTTGAGAAACAAAGAGAGTATATAGCACGACCTTCCTTGAAATATTGGATCTATTTACACGGGTTTGCGTGGACCACATTACTTATGAGTCACCAAGGGGAAACTGAGCTCCTTGTAGATAAAGCGATCAGCGCAAACCACTGTAAATAAATCTGAAATTTCTGTGAAGGTCGCACTGTGTCTGATTTATACTTCAGCACCCCATGAAATAATGTTGACCAGGTAAGTGGTTTTCAATTATTTTTTTTATTCACATAAGAAAAGAAAAGAAAAAAAAAAAAAAACAACAAAAAAAAACAACAAAAAAACCTCCTTTTTTGTAGGATAAGGGACCGTTCTAATTTAAAGTGCATCTTGTTAGAGAGATGACACATTCCCAGGAAGTAAGTTATTTTCTGGCATAAGGCCATATGTTCTTGGACCTGATTTTGCCACCCAAACTAACTAGGATGACTTGAAAGTGCATACATGCCAGAGAAACGAAACGGCAGCCACAGATGATCCTTAAACAGTTGGAAGCTCCATTTTCCTGATTAATCTATAACTTTGTTTTCATTATTAAGTCCAGTAGAGGTCAAGCCTGAGTGAAACTTTGGTACCAGTAAAGTAGGAGCTACCATAAGCACAGGCTTTTGGTCTTGCACGGTAAGAAATGCTCCAGTGGTCATATTATCAGAGTGGAAGCCAGGAATGTTGCTTCTATCATTAATCTGCTTTGTGACCAGTTTCTCTTTGCCTTTCAGCTTCATCTGACTTGTCTGTTAAAGCAGGCGAGCCCTTGGTATTGGAGGAGACTAATTGATGCAATTAGGAGCAATAATACAAGGACTCCATTTTAGGTTCAGGGATATTGATAGATCTTCTACTTGCTGTCCATAATGTCATTGGAAGGTAAAAATGGTATCTAGTAAGTGAACTCGATTACCTTGTGTGTCCTTCTGATCCCCAGAATGCACTTTTTTGTGTTTTAAAGACCGTGAAATAAAAAGGATTTTAGAGCACCTTAGCTTAGCACAAGAGGAAAAATATTTTGAGAATTACAGCAAGGTTGAACTTGCCTGGACTGTTAGTCATTCTCACAGAAATAAGTTTTACTTAACATAGTAGAAAGTCAAGAGTCAGGAAGACTGAGAGGGTCTTCAGAGACACTAAGCAGCCTCAATGATCACAGCAGATGAACTTCAAATCTGGCAAGGACAAGGATGCTCTCTGGAAAAAGAGAAAAGTTAGAGTTACTTCATGGTTCTTCCACAAACTCAGGGAAATGTGCCTTCGTTAAAATTTCCTGGAAAATGCACCCAGCACTCAAACTTTAGCCCAATTTTTAAAGTTCTTAATAAAATGGTCTGAGTTAGAATCTGATCTGAAGAACAGCCTTCCAGGGAGTCTGGCTACAATAAGGTTTTTCTAAACCAGACTGAGATTTTAAAAACAAATTGGTTAATTTAAACCTGGCTGGGACCAGCCTTTTGCCAGCATCAGCAGTTCTGCCACACCTCAGGACCTTTTATCAAATCTATGCCTCAGCAAATTTAAATGCTAGTTTAACTGCTGTTGTTAGTTAAATGACAGTTAATTACATCCTTGTAGCTCAGATTAATCGCTTTAGCATATGAGTAGCTTACACATTGGACAGGATGGATCTGAAATGTCTCTGGGAAAGCTGAGTCAGAGCAGCAGCTTTCCCTTCACTGTGAAACCACCTTTCTGCCCCACCAAGGGCAAACCTGAGCACCCATCAGCTCTCCACTGCCATCCTCAGGCATGAGAGGTGTTGTCTGGGCTGGTCACTGCCTTCTCAAGGAAAGGATTGAGAACAGCCTCATGGCACACTGGACTGCCAAAAGCATTGGAACAGGTTCCCTGAAGAGGCAGTGGATGCTACATCCCTTGAAATGCTCAGGTTAGGTTGGATGGGGCTCTGAGCAGCCTGGTCTAGATGAAAATGTCCCTGATCATTGCAGAGGTGCTGGACTAGATGACCTCTAAAGGTCCCTTCCAAGTCAAACTATACAGGGATTCTGTAGGATTGGTGACTAAAAAACTGTTAAAGTAGAAAGATCACATCAAACAGGGAGGGATTTTTTGCTGCTATAATTAAAGCCATTATGATTGAGTCAGTTCTTCTCACAGGTACCAGACCCCAAGTTGTCCCAGTCCCTGCGTAAACTCCAATCCACATTCTAGAAAACTGTCACTAAAACTTTACAGTTAAATGACATTGAGTGATTACTATTTAATTTGAGTGCAATGGCTTTAGAGTAATTGCACTGCAAAACCATCTATGCAAAATATTAATTAATATTTTTATTTATTTCATGTGGCAGTTGGCTTTGTGGCCTTCTCTTCACCCAGTTTTATCAGTAATCTGGTGACCCTCAAAGACCATTTGAGAAGAGGCATACAGCCTTGGCAAGGGCTAAATCCTAGCAGAAGACACTCTGAAACTCACTGCAAAGCTCTCCCATTCTGTTGTTCCACAGCCCCTGCTTCACCATCTGCCTCACGAATTAGATTTTTTGTTGCTGTATTTCACAGATTTAAAAATATGGTTATTATGATCCATAAACCAGCTTTCACAGAGATTATTAATTAAGTCCCAAATACTGTACCGACGTGCTTTGTGAAATATATCTCCAACATCAGAGCACTGCTGCTGTTATAACCCATCTGCATAATATTATCCCAGAGTGCTTAAAGGTCCCAAGTTTTGTGCTTGCTGCAGCGGATGGAGGGGGGGAGTTTTGTTTTGTTATCCCTCGTAGCAGTTCAAGAAGTAAAACCTGGAGCCTTAAAGTCAGGTGGGTGAGATAAATTGAAACGGATCTTATTGCTCCCAAACACTCTCCTGGAAACAATGCCATCTTGACATTTTATCAGTCACTCATGCGGTCATTCTCAGCGGTATCAGCCAGAGCTTGAAGGATAGAGCCGTAAAGAAAGGATTGTCAGCCATAAACATTCCTCAAAACCATGAAAGCCACAAATGAAAGCTTAAGTAATGGAGGACGGAATACCCTTGATATTTCAACAATTACCTGCAACAACAGGCTTTGTTCAGAACCCGGGCCATTTTTTTAAAAGCCTTTAGTTGTCATGGCCAGAATAGGATACAGGGGGGAAAAAAAAAGAAAAAAGAAAAAAGGAAAAAAAAATAAAGAAAGATGGAAAAAAGAAAAAGAAATAATGAGAAGGAGAAAAAGAGAAAGATCAAAAGCTCTGCTGTGAAAAGATAAAATTGAGTGGCTGCATATACGAGGAAGTTTATGGAAATTTCTCATTTTTTAAAAAATCAAGATTTATTGCCAGATATTAGAATGATTAGGCTGCTAGTGAGATACTTATTTTTTTCTTTCTTTTTTGTCTGAGAGATCATTAGAAAGACATTCATGCTGCTGAGCTGTTACCTCTCTGGTCATTTCTGATGTCAAATTACAGAAGAAAAAAATTACACTTGCAAGCACATGGCAATTTGAAGGAGCTTCAGTAACAGGCAGAAGCAAGCAAGTGGAAAAACAAAAGTGAATTCAGCTTCATTACACTTTGGAAAAATACCATATTTATGTGCAGGATTAAAATAAAAAAAAAATAAAATCTAGTTTTAAATAGTCTTTGTGCCAATATTTTAGCAATTTAGACCTCATAGAAACAAAGGAAAATGCAATGCTTGGTATCCAAGTCAACCCAAACTCTGGAGGCAGCCAACATGAAAGGTTAAATGTTCTAGAAATTGCATTTGTAGAGCTTCTTAACTCAGGAGATTAATAGTTACTCAGAGCAATGGACAAATATTAGTAAAGGACCATTATCAGGGAAAAACACATCAGTGAATCAGAGCTCCCCAGCTTATCAGATCAATTTTAAACAGGCTTGTCTTGGACTTTTCCAGCACCTCAATGAGGAACAAATTGGGTTTTTACCCCATTTTGTTTCCTGAGATTTTGTTGATTTTTTGTTGTTTGGTATATCCAATCATTGATACAAATGGGTCAGTGGCATAAGAGTGTTAATTCCCTCTCCTTGCAGGTTCCTGAATACCACAATTTTACGGAGGTTCCCTTTTACTACTTTGGTCATGGTCACTAAAAATTTAAGAGCAAATGAGTTACTATTGTTCAATGTTTTCTACAAAGGAAGAAGAAAGATCAAGTAATGAAGGTAAACTAACCCAGATAGAGAAGACTAGCTTTCTTTGTCTTTTATACATATACATATACATATACATATACATATACATATACATATACATATACACATATATAAACATATACATACATTGATAACAATAGGAACAGCTAAGCTGGAGCTTGCACACTAGCATGAATAAGCCTGTGGCCAGAAAAAAAAAAAACATAAAACAATCATTCCTGTGTTTGCCAGCAAATATTGAACCAGGCAATTGAATAGGAGCGCTCTGTTTTAACTTTTAGATCTCCAGGAAGTTTTAAAAAACAAGACAAAATTAAACCAAACTAACCAAACAAAAAACACAAAAACAAGTTTTAAAAAATGAAAAAAGAAGAATGATGGAGAGTGATATTTAAAATACAGTCCTTGCTAAAGCAACAGAACGCACTCTTTGTACTTCATTAATGGTAGAGCTGAGAGCACAGCAGGCACTCTCTGTTTTAACTGCTCACTTGCTCATGTAGAAACTTGAGGTCATTCAAAATGCCCCAGGATATGCCTGTGGCCCATCACTGTCATTCCAAAAAAACTGCAGGTCCCCATAAATCCTAGACCATTCCTGACATGGCGATGTGGGTCTCTTAAACACTCAGGATTGTCTCAGATAATTCAAAACACCCAGGGGAAAGAAAGTGGAATTAACTTGGAGAGCTAAACTGTCTAAGACATGCAGACATCTGCCTCTGGGGCAGGCATCTCGTTGACAATTGACTTCTGTGGGCTTCAAATGACATTTGGCACCTAAATGCTTCTGTGGAGCTGACTACAGGATCTTTTTCCCTGAGGTACCTCTGTCTGGAGTTCATAACATTGTTCTGCAACCTGGGGGCTGGGTTTTGCTCCTGACCACTTGAGTAAATCTTGATGATCCATTACCCAGCTTTGCTTTCATTTGGCATTCTATGAGTTTGGTGTATTTAAATCGCTGCCTACAAGGCTGAATTTCTCTATGTCACTGTAAATGGAGCCCAGACTCCTCTGGACACTGTCAAAGGCTGAGGTAACAGATTAGTTTGCACAGCCTTTGAATAGAGTTTATCATTTTGGAAGGGTGCAGGAAGCTGTTTATGCCCTGAGGTGTCTGTGAGATGGAAAGTAGTTACCTTGTGGATCTGTAAAATCTCATGGAGAAACTTGCCCTCACCTCCAACAGCACTTGTATGTCTCCTGGAGGAGGAACATCATGCAATCGCCTTCTACTCGCACACTTCACAGACCAGAAACAGCTGCTCGTTCTCCTCCTTGGCCATATAAACCTGCCAGGATCCTGCAAAAGTTTAAGTTTATATAAAGCATAACTTTTCACCAAAAATCCTAACAGGTTTTGGCATCGGCAGTTTGTTTTATGCATAATTTTGACATAAAAGGTCTAACGGGATAATTCAGAAATCTGTTTATACCAATTGCAGCTGACAAGCAGATGAAGCTGCCCTTATACATCTTTTCTTACAATCAACATTGCGTTCTGCAAAGAATGATATTAGAAACTTTAGAACTTTTCTAAACTGGATTTCTTTTGGATTCATATATTCATCCCACTTTCATGACCAAAAAAAATGCTCTTTTTGTGTGAACACTTCATGTTTTTAAAGGGGAAAAAACAGAGTTACCATAAGGTTAAATGTTGCAGTAGAGGTCTGAGCAAGTTGAAATACAAAGCAACACTTCTATTTCCTCCAATGAAATATGCATTTCATCTTCCATGAAGACTCGTCTCTTGTAGTCTCTGTCAGCAGGAGCCATCAACATAACAGTGTTTTGCTGACCTGTGAAAGAGCTTCTGGTAACCACTACTCAAGAGTTCCATTAGGATGGAATCATTTAAGCTGATTCTGTAACAATGTGAAACTTTTGTAAAATGAGGTTAGGAGGTTGATGCATTTTATATAACCAAATGCAACCATTTTGGGCCTGAACTTGTGAGTTGCTGAATAGTCTCAACTTCCATTAACGTCACAGACATGCTCAGCATTCTATGTGATCAATATCAATGAAACCTAAAATCTTAAGATAATGTTTTAGTTACAGTAATAGCAGTGAAAGTGCATAGGAATTTGAAGGCATTTCCAAAATAAAAGAAACAAAACCCATGGCATGTTTATTTGTTACTGATGATAGTTTTTAGTTAAATCTTTGCTTTGTTTTGCCTTGCCCTGCCTTACCTTCCTTCCTCTTTAATCTGGGCTACCTCCTAGAATATATAGTAAAGCTAACCTTATTCATGATTTAATGTGATTTAATTTTTGAAACTTCCTCAAACAATCACCAAGTTTATTAATTTGTTAGCAATTACTTGGGCAGTTCTAGTTTTAATGAGCACAACATAACACAGTCAGCCCATTAAACATAAATGAAAGGGCCAGTAACCAATACAGATGAATTGGATCAGAAGTCTAGCCTGAAAAGAATCAAGTCCAATTCCCTTTGGTTTTTCTCAGGAAAGTTTATAATTTTTTCACATATATAAATGTACTAAACACTATTGCAAACCTTGTTGAGCTCAGTTGCCTCTAACAGGAGGCAAGTTCCACAGCCATATTCTCTAATGGCTACAAATTTTATCATGTTTTTCTGGCTAAATGTTTTAATTTCTAACCTAAAAAAGATCTTGGTGATACCATAAATGCATACGGCACCTGAACCCATAAAGGTTTTAAGTTTTTTCTGGAAAATGTTCAAGATTGTCCACTCCCACTGACTGCAGCAGGCCTGAACGGAGTCCAGCAGGAATATCAGAGCTAGGATACTTCCAAAAATTCCATCAATGCAAGCAGAAACAGCACTGCTAAGAAGCAGGTAAAATTATAGTTTGTGGGAAGTTAAAAATCATTTCATAAAAATATCCTTTCATCTTGAAACTTCTAGTACTTGAACACAGAGATCCCTCCTATTTCTCAGGCTATTTATCATTTTTAGAGGCTATAAATTATACACACCGAGCACCAATTTTATACACCAACAACCATAACAATGCAGTTGCAAAACAGAACACTCTGAAGGGTATGTTCCCCTTTCAAAAAGGATAAGGAAGAATAATAATGCAATGCCTAGGTCTGCAGTAACGTTTTCCATTCAAGGATCTCTAACTGTTATAAGGGAGCCATTAACCTCATTAAACACCTGTGAGACAGGAATCTAGCCATTATCTTCACTGCCTTCCATGAAGAGGAGGAGTGGGGAGGGTATCCTAACATTTGTGCACCTTAAGGGTAAGTTTTACAAATGTTTTCCACTCTTGCTATGACTGGTTCAACTCCATCAGTTTTAAGCAAATTCAGGAGCAATATATTGATTGTTCTGAGCCAAGACAGATTACATTATATATAACATGCTGACAACAATGCTGGATAGATCAGGCTCCTAACACCAACCGACTGACTGTTGTTAGTATTGACATTCAGTTAATTCATTGGGAGGAAAAGTTGTACTACGGAAATCAAAAGTGCACATCACCACCTTCTCTCTATCCAGGGAATAACTGATGGAGTTTGGGATCTCCCATCACCTGGAAAGGAGCATGATTGTCTCTTAGGAGAGCTTGACACAAATTGGAAGCAGGGAGTCACCTCAACTTCTTGCCAAGGGGCACATTCTGAGTGAAGCAGGCTGAGAAGGAAGGCCAGGGCTGGCAGGATGCTGCACCTCTTTTCCTCCTGGATAGCTCTTAGCAATCACTATTTAGCTGAGTCCTAAATCACAGATCAGATCTAACCTCCCTCTAGTCACTGAAGAGTTACTGTAACCTGGGAAAGATCCAGGCTTTTATTCTTGTCTGTCTGGGGAAGACTAGAGAGGAGCTTGGCAGCCTGAGATTTTGTTACATTCAGCAGCAATTCAGTCAGCAGCACATGGAGCACTATTCAAGCCACCCAAAAGTGGGTACTGCAGAGCTGAATCCCACCCTGTTTTACATTGCTGCTATCAGGCATCCATTTTTTTAGGTACTGAGATGCCAGAGCTGGCTGCTCTTAGTCTTTTTCCTGTGTGTTTATAGTTTGTGCGACATTTTGACTCCTGCTTTTGCTTTATTAATAGTATTTTTTACAAAGTTTCCTAGAAAAAAAAGGCCTTGAGAGGTTCAACTGCTCACTTGGGGTCATCAGCACAGAAACAGAATACAAATAACCTGTATCTTCTGCCCCCAGATCACCAGGCATCACCTCCACACATGGAAGAGGTGTTTTCCACCAACAGTTAGCTTATTTTCCAGATAAAGTCTTCTCTGAAATGTCTCCACAGCTGTCACCAGAGTCACATTGTCTCCATTTGAAAATCACTCAGCTCCATTGTAGAACAGCCACTGGCACAGGGAGGTCTTGCTATATTGCTGTATTGCTTATCTATCAGCTTTGCTGCCTTTTCTCTTTTTAATATTACATCTAGATTCTTAGGACATTACAGATGTTATATATTCACACAGAAGTACATAAACTAATAAGACATTTTTTAGATACCTGAACAATTAAAACATTTCAGACAGTACTCAGGAGGAAATTTCCAATTTTTGCTGTGCTTCTTAACCACTATGAAGGTAAGTCTTTTGTTCACCTCTGTTATCAGGTATATTTCATGAAAAATGCCTAAATTGCAGCTTACACAAAATGTTGTTTACTTTACTTTTTTCACCCGCTTTCAGTTCGACAGATGTGATGAGGATATTTAGGGAGTTTGAGGTTGAGGGATGTGAGACATCAGTTCCCCAAACTCCAGCACAGCCATTGTGGTAAGAGGTGAACAAGACATGAGTCAGACCATCCCTGAAGCGCTGAACAGGCAAGTGAGACAAAAGATGAGTGAGGAAATGTCCACAGAGGCATCTGGCCAAAGTTATAGGAGAGGTCAAGGGGAGAATGAAACATGGATCAAATAGCTCTCGTCTTCTACTAAGTGCTCTTCCCACAAGGTGAAAAGGACTTGTTAATTTAGCCTTTCTGTTTCAGTACCTATCACCACATGAAACTCTCCTACCTGTTTTTCAGACTAATTATATATCTTTAAAATTCTTGAGGTTTCATCTGGACTCTCAGAAGTCAAAATGAGATGGAAAACAAAATGAATCATGAGAAGAAAACCCAATTTCTTTACCCTTTCTGCGGTAATGTTCACAGGAAACACATATCATCTGGTGATTTTCTAGGGAAGGCTAAATCACAGTTTTGCACTATGCTTGTAAACAAAAATCTTTCTCTCCTTCAAACCCTCCAAGTGCATATAAAACTCAGAAGTGTGTAGTCTGCTCTTTGTAAATATGACTACCTGGAATCTGAATTCAGGTTAGAGCATGTGCTTTGCTTGATCTGGAACTCACTTTGCCTAGAGGATGCAAACAAGAACATATAAGTGCTGACAGCTCTCCAATGCCATTTCCACAAATCCTCCTCCAGGGACAGATAAATAATGAATTGGCTGAATAAGAAACAACACTAAAGCATCTCAGCCTACAGAACCACAGGATATGCACCAGACACACATGGGTGAATGCTGAAATGCTGAGAACATTTAGTAACACAGATAGAACTTCGGGAATCCTCATGCTTGTCTAGGTTAACTGAAGCGTAAATCTGGAGTAAATGGAGCAACAGTGATGCAAACTGTCATAACAGATTGAGAAGCGACTCAGAGCTCCTACCATCTACCTACATGATAGGAAAAATCTTCATCATCTCTATATCAAGGCATATTTCTTGATATTTCTCTTTTGAGTGCCTACGCTGCTGTTTTAGCAGTGCTAAAATGCAAAATATTCATCTTACCTTTTCCACAGCTGACTCCCATTCTGTTAATTCAGTTATGCAAGGCTTGACCCAAATGATCCCTCTCTTGTTTGTTTGGGTTTTTTTATTACTTTGCTGATATTGGTAGGCAGTCTTTATGTCCAAGGCTGTAAGTGAACTGAGTTTGATCAGGCAAATCTTTACTCCCAAGACCGTGCTGCTGAGTTAGAACAGTGGAGTGTACTCTCCATTAAGTGCATTAAGCAAAACAGGATAACAGCATGCAGCATTTTAGACTTGTAGCCTACAATTTCCCTTCCTGCCCATATCAGGGATATCTATTATCCTGCAAGCACAGGATTTTTCCATTCAGTGACCACTTCCTTTCTTATTCACTGCTATCATGCTATTAACCATTTCAGCCACTGCTAAGAATTGAGCTGATGCTTGCAGAGGAGTATCTAAAACGATTGGAAGACTGCCTTCCTGATATTGTTAAATATTTCCTAAACTTCTTTATGGAATAGGGAGTTTTTTCCCTTATTTAGCAGGTAGACTTAGGTCCTTTGAGGAATCCATATATGAACTCTGGGACTTTTCAGACACATTTTGTCTCCAAATTTCAGGAATTAATGCTTGTTACTGAAAATATTTACTTCCGCTTTCTCTAAGCAAAAGGCAATGAAAGGACCTACAATCTTGTGCTGCAGTCATTAGGCTGTGTCATCCTCCTCTCCCCTCTTAAAATCTCCTTGGTGTCTCCTTTCTCCTCAGCCAGAGAGGTGCTCTGATTCAAGACAACGACATCAGTGGCCCAGTTTTCTACTGTGGGTTTTAGATATAACAAATCTCTTTTAGTAATCTAGTACCACCTTTCTGCTATCAAGCAAGCCAAGGGTCTCTCTCTAATATGACACATGTTGTTCTACAGGAGTTTTTCTGATCTTTATGAGGGACTACCCACTTGGACCCACCTTTAACAAGAGGCAGGAAGGGGTCTTAAGCCCCTTAAAACTAGCTTAAAAGGGAAATGCTTTTCATACAGCAGCTCTTCAGTTTTCAAATAGTTCTTGCTCATTGTGCTTTGATCCTATTGACACTGAATGCTCTCTTGCTATACCTCAGTGTGATATAATGGAAAGAACACCATGTGGTAGTCTGCAGAAAAGTCGATTAAACTAGCAGACATAAAACTGCAAACAGCTTTTACGCGTCACTAATGGACTGGGACCGCTTGGCTTTCATGATAGCTCAGAAAACCTTACACACCTGAGGTGCTGTAAAAATGAGTAACAGTTAAAAACAGGAAGAAATGTAAAGGACAAGGTGCAAAGATAGATGGCTTTTGGCATGAGCTATTCAACAGTGTCAGACCATGGTCTGTTTACAGGTACAAACAAAATGAGCTCTTCCTCTCACGGGAGAACTGCCTTTATCCCAAATGTACCCTGGAAACTTGGTGATCAAAAATTTGATTATTAGCAGAGGCCCTTTCCATCTGTTAAAATGAGGCAATGGCTTTGGTCAACAGGGACATTTAAATTGCAAGTTCAATGTTTGGCTAACTAAGGATGAGACTTGGGACTTCTCTCAGACTTAGCAGAAACACTGGTCATTAAGTATACCCCCACATCATGTTTAGCTCAGGCCAGTGCTGCCTGCCTTTCACTTTCAGAACCTCAAGGCTTTTTGTCTTGTCACCCTGTTGCTACATGGTGCTGTCTCGTCTTCTAGGTCTCAGGACTCAGAAGGACAAAAGTTCTGCCAAATCCTTTTCTCCTCTCCTCAACTGGCAGACAAATGGGCTAATTCTCCAAGACAAACTTAACAAAGCAGTATCAGGGAAATGACAAATTTCTATAAATAATGCTGAATACTGCAAATTATATGCCTGAAAAATCACTTGATCATTAAACAAGAGAAGATGCTTTCTGTAAAATAAATAAACCATGAAAAGAGAAGGCAAACTTGCAATTTAATATTCATAAGGTCTGAACTGCTCAGGAAGATCTTGGCCAAATGTGAAGACACTCAGTGTGTCACGCACTTTTGACAGATGCTGTCCCCAAAGAAAAACTGAAGTCAAATCTGACACCTGACTCATACCAAGAGGGAAGACAGAGAAATCTCCAATGTTGGCTCAACTAGGCAGGAGACAGCAGGGTTTTTTATGGCAAAATCTTTTGACTGTCATAAATTTTCATGCTCCATACCTCAATACCATGATGAAAGGCGATGGATTAGATCCATTTGTCATTATTAAGATTCTTGCTCGTAGTTGGAGGAAAAAAGTTAACTTGCAGACAGTATAGCTCAATTAAGCAGAAACCACACATCCTAAAGAAAACCAACCCTAATTGCAGAGCTTTGACCTAAAATGAATCAGGTTTGGTCTTAACTGACTGAGCACCAAAATGTATATTCTATTATTTTTTATCTTGCTGTGGCAATTAATGTAAGAAATGTTTCATGCCAAGTTAACTTCGCCTGTAATGTCCTCAGATTAAAGAAATTGGAAATAGCATCTCTGTCAGAGTGGTTGCACAGTGTTCTCATCCCCTGAAGGAAACCCAAGCTCTGCTGATTAAGAACACTTCAGCTTTTGATCATGAGTTATTGGATATCGACCCATCATTCAGTCAGGGCTGCAGACTGACTGTCCTGAACTGAAAGGCTTGGAATCAGATCACATCCAGGGGGAACAGCTCTCCAAGCAAAACTTCCTTCTCATCTAAATCAAGTCTACAAATAGCAACTCACTTTTGTCAGACATTCATCAAATGTGACATGCTTCATGGAGCTAGGCCACAAAAAACACAGAAACCTGTCATAATAACCTCATGAAAGACAGTAGATGGTCCTGATGTTGTATGACATGCCAGGGAGCAGATATCATGCTTCCCGAGCAGGTGAATGTAAAACTCAATCTTGTAGAAAGAGAAATTGTCAGTCATAAATGGGGGGAGGGGGAAAAAAAAAAAAGGAAAAAAAAAGGAGACTATCTGATCCAATTAAAGTGTACATTGATTACCGTCAGGATGCAGAAATGCTGACACACAAGGATTGATCCTGCTTGAAAATCGTGCATAAAGCAGCAAGCCCCAAAACTGGGAGTTATTGGTCTTTCCAAATCCACAAGAAGTAGCTAAACCCAGGCACAAAAATTCTCCACAGTTAGGTATCTCAGCCTATCTCTTAAAAACATTACTGGTTTGGGCAATGATTTTCACTATTTTTGTTCCTGTTCCATACAGAATTCCACAATTTAGATCATCCTGCAGCACAGAGCTGCCTGCAAGTCTCCAGGCTATGCAAGGACCAGCTCCATCAAAAACACAGGAGACAGGATATGAAGAGAAAGACCAGACAGTGTCTATCTAAACCCAGCTAGCTTCAGCAGGGCAGCAGGGCTGCATCAGGAGGTAGCACAAAGGGAAGGATTTGAAATATAGCAGAAATCGACTGTGAAAAAATGTAAAGTTAGATAAAAGTCTTTAAAAAGAATAAAAAATAAAAAAAATATTTAAACAAAACTGTCTTCTTTTCAAAATTAGATTGAAAGAAGTTCCTGATTATGAGGGTGCTGAGGCCCTGGCACAGGGTGCCCAGAGAAGCTGTGGCTCTTCCTGGAAGTGTCCAAGACCAAATGGGATGGGGCTTGGAGCAACCTGGGATAATGGAACTCCTGTGGCAGGGGTTTGGAACAAGATGAGATTTAACCCAACCCTATTCCAATCCAAGCCATTTTGCAAGTCTATGAAAACTTTTTTGACCCTTAATGGTTTGTTCCTTCTGAAAATTTTCCCTTTTTTAAGAAGACATTTCCTCCCTTCACCATTCTTCCTTTATATCCCTTTCTTTCTATTTTCAACCTCCTACTATCCCATTTTTCCATAATGAAAGCAAAGATAGAGTTAGAAAAATAAAATTAGAGATTAACACTTTCAACAAAATTTTCACAACAAAAATTTCAAATAAGCAAATATTAATCTGTTTTTGAAAGAAAAATTAAACAAAAAAAATCTTGCTGAAATAGGTTTACTGGAAAAATCCTATAGCCAATAAAAAAAAATAATCTTTTTTCTTGTCCTAAAAGAAAAGAAAGATAGATGGATTTGGTTCACCCAGTGAGTGGTTCAAGGACCCATAGTGTCCACTTGTGTCACATGCAGACACATCCACAACACTCACATGTAGATGCTTCTGTGTTATAGACAGTATAAAATGAAACCTACATTTATAATACTAAAAGCTTATCCCCTTAGGTTAAATTGCATCAATTTTCCTTGTGTCAGTTCATCCACCTTCAAAAAAGGAAATTAATATGTTTTGTGAACACTTCAAAAATTCTATTTAATCCATTGACAAACTTATAGACAGAAAATATTAAAATAAATGGATCTATATATCTAATGTATTGATACGTTTTCTATCAGTAGATGAAGTGATGCTACAGACCAGAGAAATATTCCAACTGAATGGCCAGAAGGAATGTAAAACTCAGCCTTCCCATGGAAGAAATCGTGACTGCTCAACTTTGACTTACGGCCTTTAGCAAAAATAACTAATTGCTGAACTAGGCAATAGCTTATAACTGACTTTTTTCATGTAAAACAATAGATGTCTGTAGTTTGCAGGTAGAAATTCTTTCTCTTTTGATGGTCAAGTTCTAAATTACTGTGGCTGACATTTCATTAACAGCCTGTAATGGTCAGAGTCTGGGTAACAGTGTCCATCCAGTTTATGTACTGCATGTTGGTATCTGTGAGCCTGAACTTACAAAAACCTCCCAAAACTGCAATGCACCTTGGAAAAATCTGCACATAGAACTTCACACAGGTACACAAGACATAAGAGATCTTTTATACCATGACAAAAAAGTGATAAAAACACCCCCCAGATGGTTGAGAATTTAGAGAAGGAATGAGGTGCCTCATGATTAATGCCCTGTGAGGAGGATGCTGTAAACAAAACATTATTTTGTATTGCAAATAAATAGGTCTGCTAAGAGCTGTCTAAATCTCCCCAGGTACCAGTGGTCCACAGCTCTGAGAAAAATGCATTTGCAGAGCACTTAGTGTCAAGAAAGCCCATCTTTTGGTGCCAAAGGGTTAAGAGCCTCTCCAAACCAGAGGATAAACTCATTAAAATGGGCCATTACTGGAGAAAGAAGAAGCCCCAAGACTCCTTCCCCATTTCTGTGCCAGGTTAGCAGGAGGAACCAAAGAGCATAATACAGGTTTGAGTGCACATAAAACAATAGTAAGCTCCATAAGGAATGAGGATTCCAAAGTAAATAGAATAGTGAAAGTCAGCAGAGGCAAAAGTTAACTTAATATAAAATACTTGACTCTCAGGTAAGGCATTAAGATGCTGTTTTGGCAGCCAGAACTAATAGCAGCCTTGCTGAAAGGGTATTGGCTTCAGAAAGAAGACAAATACAATCCTAATCCCTTTTTCCTGCCACACACTGGAGATGAGTGAAACCCAAGGGGGAAATTCTTATTATAGCAAATAGGTGCAAGTCCACAGGAAAAATTAAGTCAACTTGACAATTTACAAATTTCCTTTCAAGCATGAAAGGTGGATGAAAACAGAGGGTTATTTTTAAATCCAAACCACAGTATTTTGTATCTGTTAATATCATTGCTGAAGAATAAGGGACATAGGAAAAGAGTCCATAATGAACACAAGCTTCATTTCACTGGCACAAAGCCAGGACAAAATAACTTTTGTTAGACAAGCAGTATTAGAAAATCTAATACCAGGAAGAGACATTTTTCCTTCTTCCCAGCAGGGGCAGTGAGACCTGGCAATTTATCCACAGCTTTTCGGGTGAAGATGCAAACCAAGGTAAAATCTGCTTATCCCTGACTTTGCTGGCTAAGGAATATACAGCACAATGTTCCTCAGATTAAAAAAGAAATAAATAAAAAAAAAATTCCTTTACTGTGAGCTTCACGTTCCTTCTGATTTATTCCCCTGCAGACAAAAGAGGATTAGGGATAATCAAAGTTTGCCATCAGCATACCTGTACCATTCCACAAATGAAAGACCTTGAGCTGTGTGGAAAATACCCACACTGTTAGGTGGGCATCTGCTTAACTCTTATGGACCTTTAACACATGTTTCTAAATGCTCAGGCATGCCAGGACCTAGCAGTATTAAATCTTGCTTTTGTAGGTGGAAAAAATTGCAATCCATGCTCTGTTACAGTGAATTGACCGTACAGATCAAATTATATCCTACCCACTACACGGAGACAGATACACTCCTGAATCTTGGGCTCAAATGCTCCCAACTCCCTTCTGGCATCCAGCAAGCTGCACTTCCACTGTTCATTTTGCAGATGGAAAATAAATACCTTCCTCTCCAAATGCACTGTGGTTTGGGTGTACAGCAACATAGGCATGATAGAGTCAGTGAAAATTGTACCTGGAGCAAAAATAGCTAGTTTGGGGATGAAATGCTAAACGCTAAAATCACATCTTTCTTTGATGTTCCAAAAAGTTGGTTGCGTGGCTTTTTTTCTCCCATTGTAAACCCAGATGTCTCTTCCTGTTGAGTGAGGAAGTCAAAGCAGACCACTCTGTCCAAGCTGCTGCATGAGCTCTAAGCACATGTGGCTCCTATGAAAGTGTGCTTGACAAGGAGAAAGGATCTGATGCTGAGGAGTAGAGAGATGATGGGGGAAAAGAAACTGCATCTCAGACACTGGAAGAAAGAATTTTACCCTTATAGACCATATAGGAGGAGGAGTCAAAGGGATGTGGTACATGATACAAGAGAACTGGTTTGGAAATTTTCCCTGTTTCTCACAAAGGTCACATGGGTGGAGAAACATATCCAGTCATAGGGGCAGTCTGTGAACTTAAGGCTGAAGCTGTGCAGAGATAATTCCCTGAAGGAAAGAATATCAATTAAAATTCTGAAATGGAAAATATCACAGAAGTTCAAAACCAGACAACATTTAAATGTCTCTGTCAGCAGATACTCCAGATTATAATGTGCTACCTCAGATAGCAAAAGAATTTCCAGCCAATAAATACAACAAAAATGCCTGATCACAACAAAATATTACAGGAAATGTCCACACCAAAAGACGAGTCCCTCTAGTATTTTTTTTATTATTTTACTCTATATGACCTTTAATATAATATATATGTACCTTAGTGTGATATAGAATAAGTTAATTAAATAATTGCTACCCTTGATATTGCTATTGATACACAAAGAGTGTTTGCAGGATTGGGACCTAAGCTGCTACCCCATAAAGCTTACCCCAAATCCTTAGTTAATTATTTTTGTACTACTGCTCTTCTTTGACAGCACCTACTTAGAGGATTCTTTGGTGGGAGTTTTATATGATTATCTGTATTCATATATAAATATTCATATAAATAAACACACAAGTATCATAGATGAATATATAAATATCTGGAGTCATAACATGGAGTCATTTGAGCCAACTTAAAATATATCTTCTTTCCAGCAGTATCATCAAACAAGACACAAACTTCTGAAAATTTCAGTTGGTTTGGATTTTAAGATTTTTTGGTAAAGATTCATACTCACTAATTTTATCTATTTAGTTATTTGTTGTAAGTTAGGTCTTGGTCACTCTTGTATTTCTCTATAATTGAAAGAGAGAAGGAGATTAAGATCTTTGAGAAGGTGACTGCTCTTTTTTGGGTTGAATTCACTCTAGAGGTGCCTATTTCATCTCTGCCTAAGCAGCCAATATAGGATTATTTCTTACTTAGCATGCTGACTTAAAAAATTGAAATGTAATTTGGTGCCTAGCTCCAAATTCCTTGATCAGCCGAATAAAACAATGTTTCCCCTTATCAGGAGAAGATCAGTAGAAAAGTGTTTGAAGACAGTGGATTAAGCCTGGTTTGTTCAGTGGTGGGACAGGCATCTGGAACTGGTTATGTCAATTCTAGAGGTGTCAGCCCAAATGACTGACCTCACATGGTTATATTAAAACTTTTTGATAGCTGAAGTCACATGAGGTGCTCCTCTTGCTCTTCTTTTTATAAATATACAAGCATGTTTCCTCTCATCTGGGTGAATCTCTGATTTCCTTGAAAGATTATCCCTTAATATTCAAGCACAGCAAGGAAGAAACACAGTGGGGTTTCTTTTTCAATCTCTTACAAGACTGTAGACGTCAGACAGAAAATTATTTAAGACTGAGCTAGACACCCAGGTTCCATCATAGATAATAGAAAGAGGCAAACATTCAGAGGACAATTAATACCCAGGGTTGGTCTTGATTTTGGTAAAGTAAAAGTAATTTTGGGGTGGGTATGAAATGTAGGAATTTCTTGCAATAGTGATAAATAGAAGGAGGCATGTTATGAGACAAGAGTAAAGGCAACAGTACAGCTGTTAAACATCTGACCTAGGAGTGGAATGCTGGAATTCATCTCATCCAAATTCATCCACTTAAAAGATCATTTTAAGTTAGGTCCAAGTAAATCTAGGCTTTTTTTCTAGTTGATGCAGAGTGCATGACCAGCATGATCTGGTATCTCCATTATTGGCAGACAAAACACTCATGGCATGTGCCAGCACTTGCCATCAACTTTAGCAAAATCTTGATAACTATTTGCTGGCCGGCTTACTTTAGATCAACTTAAGTGAGGTGAGATGGATTCCATACCAGATATTTCCTATAGAAGGAAATTTGCTTTATTTAATTGTTGAGTTGAGAACAGGATACAGTCCTCCAAAAATTCTTCTGTGCTATCAGCTCAGGAGGTGTAAAGCCTGGAAAAAGAGTATTATCTCAGCTAGTCTAGCCACTTGGATATCATCAGCTATTTACTGGCAAACAATTATAACTGCACTAAACTCAGATAATTATTTTGCTTAAACTAAATCTGTACTTGGCTACATTTAGTTTTCAGTGTTGGACTGAAGACATCAAAAGCAAGAGAATTTCCCTCATCTCTGTAGTTTGTTCTGAGAATTAATTCCCTTCCCCACTATAAATGTGCACCTTTTTTCCCCATTTGAATTTGCCTGGCTTCCAGCCACTGACTCTTGCTAAGACTTTATCTTCAAGATTCAAGATCCTTTTACAACCCAGCATATTTCCCTTAGGAGGTAACTTACACATGGTCACAGAGGAAATATATAACAAAGCAAGGAACCAAACCTTACACTCTGAAATCTCAGGATAACGCCGAGATCATCAGCTCATCGATGCTGCTGACAGCTCTTTGGAGAATGGGGATGGATAATGGTTATTAATGCAGCATGCAGAAAGGGTTTTTACAGGTGAGAGTGTGAGAAAGGACAGTGTTACCTGTCTCGTCCAGTGATACACTCTGCATGTGGCAGCTGGGGCACCGCAGAAGAGACCTGGTTATATAGAACACAAATGTCTGAAGAACTCAGCAATGTATGGCTCTGGCCTCTCAAGGGACAGACTGTTTCCAACATTTCTGCTTCAGCTTGTTTCTAACCTAATAGCAAATGTCTGCCTTGACTGTACTCTGACTTTCATGAACCAGACAATGCTCTCTGCAATACTGCAAGGAGCAGGTGCCCCTGAGCCTGACATCCCTCATCCTCTTCCTCTAGCTTTCCCTCCTGGCATCCTGAGGTTATTGAGGCCAAGACACATGAAAGGGCACACAACTTTTATGGGAAGTGGCAAAATTCATATATGAGAAAGCACCTTCTCCCTCCCTGGAGCTTCACCTTGATGTTGCAAACTGAAGCTCTGCTCTCTGTCTGCTGCAGGCCCACATAAAAAGAAAATTGTTTCTCATAAATTACTTCAGAAATGCGCATTGCATGTTAATTGTAAAATAAACAGTTTAAATTCATTTCATTGAGCACAACATCAGAAAGAAAATGAGCCAACTGCAGTAGATTATTTTTGTTGGATAGGTTTCAATCATCTTTACTGATGCCCTCCATTCTTCTCTTGATTACCATCACTAAAAACCCCCATAGCAAATTTCATCTGAGTATCTAAAAATAGAGATATTTATAACTTGGCTGTTTTTGTGTCACAGTTCTCCTCCCCCTTTCCTCCTTGCATTTCTGATCAGACTTATTTCAGAAATATGTAAAACATCCATGCAACGAATCTGCACGGAGAGGAATATGAGGACATCAGCACCTTCTTTTTTATCTGTACTATAGCTGGCCAAAGGGGTAGGTTCAGCTTATCTTATTCCTATTTACTCTGCCCAGTGTTATCCCATGAGACCTTTTTCTCCCAGCTGCTTATATGAACAATGCCTATTGACATTCAGATCCAGCCAGGTTAGCAAAGAGTTCCTAATTAGACTGGTTAAACAAACCTAGTTTGCTTTCACCAAAAAAAAAAAAAAAAGAAATGAAGCAGACAACACAAATAGTCCATCCCTCAGGCCAGCAGGAGCAGAAGGGAATAAATAGGGCAAGAGATAGAGCAGCATCTTCTTCAGCGAGTTGCGCTACATCCAGGAGATGAGTGATCAAGGCATAAGTGAAAATTCTCAATTCAGAATGAAAGAGCCATAGCTCTACCCAGTTCACACCAACAAGGAGCCAGTGGATAAGCTGGATGCAAAACCAGCAAGTTTCACATGTCTCAGAGATGGGTGTATGTCACCCTTCTGTATTTGATCTTTTGTCTGACATCCCTAAAATTAAGCAATTCATATTGAAGTCAGAAGTCTACATGCTGAGCCAACATGATCACTCTGTAGGTTGCAAGTCATACCTTAAGGCACAAGATAACTTGAAACTTAGCCCAGGCTTGTTTAAAATTCAGCTCAGGTTCATAGAACTACAAACCTCAGTTAACCCTGTGAACTTGGCTCAGTTTTAGGGTTTGAACAGTCCAGGTCTAAACACATTTAAAATACTTTTTCCTTTTTTCAAAAGCAGCCTGGGCAACAACTGAAAGCCTTGGGAAAAGTTCCTCTGCATAGGAAAATAGCTAATGCATCAAGTTATGGTTTCTTAATGGCATTCAATTAACACATCACCGTTGTTAGTTGATTAAAAATTAACTGTGAATACACATTTAACATTTAGTACTTACAAATGTTCCTTGATTTATTAAAATTGTCAGGAGTTAAGGAGTCTTGGGATAAGCAGGGAATATTTTCTTTGCCTATTTTGGTAACTCTGTAATGAAGCAAGAAGCTTTTAATAGAGAATTCAGACTTGTTGAAAACTTTTCTGTAAAGCACCTTATAAATCATTCTTCAGATATTAAACACTCAGTTTGCTCAGTTCATGCTGTTTGTGAAAGCATGTATTGACTAGCTCCTGTCGCACTAGAAGAAACCCCCTACTTCACAATTGCAAAAGAAGGAACCGTTTTTGGGGAAAGTGCAGATGAGTTTCCTCTTATATCGTGTCTGCCAATGGGAAATCTCCATGCTCACTTTTTGAGTTGCAGTATGGCAATAAATGCCACCATGGACCTTTTGCATTCCAGTGCCACTGCTACATCAACAAGGCAAGAGGCGACACCCCCAGCCTGTGGTTAGGAGCAAGTAGATGGAAAGCCATGCTCAGGAGAAGCACAGCCAGTGCTGGACATGATGTGCAATCCTCCACATGGAGGGTTTCCAGTGGCTGGCAATCCCACCCCATGTCTGATGGGACTTACAGGACCACTTCTGGCAGACCCATCGATGCAGCCAGCCTGTGCTCTCTGTCATCTCACACCGGTGTAGTTCCTCCTCTGTGGGATCTCCCCAAATTTGGATGTATCAATACTGATGGTGTATACTGGGCTGGCTCTCACTGCACGTGCAGTTACTGCAATCACATGTTCAAATAGACATTTAAGCCTCTGAAGAAATATTTGTACTCTCAGATGTGGCTAATGTGTTTATTGAACCAGGTCCAGGCAATGACAGGCATGAGGACACTGCGGAAATAGAAACAGTCCAACCAAGAAACAGGAATAGCAGTGCAAAGAGCTCAACATTTCAGCTAAAAAAGTCAGGGAAAAGAGGGCTTTCCTCCTACCTGAGCACTGACATTTCAGGTCTGCCTGCTTTAGTCCATGACATGCCTCTCTGATAAAGTGACATATGGATGCAGATCACGAAAACAAGACCCCTACAATGTGAGCATTTGGTCACCCTGCTCGTGAGATCTGACAAAAATCTCTTAAACACAGAAGCTTACTTCAAACACTAATTTTCTGTCTTTGCTCTTCCAATTGCACTACCCTCAGTATAAGACAAATGAGAGGGGAAAAAAAAGAAAGAAAGAAAGAAATGAAAAAAACCGAAGAAAATAAGCTTGAGAGCACTTTTTATCACGCTCCCCTCTGACTTGCTCCCAGGGAACACAGCAGTGTTTTTCCCTAGTTCTGAACCTAATGAAACTCTTGTCATGATGCAGGGATTAATCTGATTATTTATTATTTGCATTAGGATGATACCATCTGCCCTTCCTTCCCCTCTCTTCTTTTCCTCTCTGAATGATTAGGGATCTGTTGTGTTAAGCAAGATGGGCTCTGTGGGAAGAAAAGGTGGTTATCCCTGTTTTAAGGAAGGGAAGTGAGGTGGGGAGAATTTAGTGATTTAGTTGGGGTTTGCTGAAGCACAGTCAAAAGCATCCTATTCATTTCTGTGGGCTGTGTATCAGGCACTAAGCATAAGCCTGCTCTGCATAAAACATCACTGTGAGATACAGATTTAAATTGGCTCCAAAATACTCCAATGTCTGCACTGCAGCATCACCACCTGAGGAGAGGCTAGTTCTGGCTGCTGAAGCAGACTGGTCATCCCAGCTTGGTGCTGGTAAACTGAGGTCCTGCAGTCTCTTCATTTAAAGCTGGCTCAATGTACAGCACTCCAGGCTGTATCAAACCCAAATGCCCAGGATAGCTTCCCTCAACTAGCGCAGGAAGCAGTAAAATGAGAAAATAATGTTTTCAGTCTTAATAAGTACTTTACCACCATCCTGTCCCAAAGTGTATCTGCCTTGCTGACAAAAGAGGGCTCAGGATGAATGGCAAATAAGAGCATTGCTTTCAGATTTGCCTGCTCTCAAGTATTCTGCTGTATTTGTTGTGTCTCTTACCAGGTCTAAAAATCTAGTTTATGAGAGACATCTGAAAGGGGACCTCATCAATATATTTCAGTGTCTGGAGGGAGGCGTCAGAGGATAGACCAGGCTTGGTTCAGTGGTGCTCAGCAGTGCTCAGCAATAGGACAAGGGACAATAGGCACAAACTGATGCATAGGAAGTTCCACCTGAACCTGAGGAAGATCCTTGAAAAGCTGTGTCTTTTGTGCACTTAAAAATGAAGTGTCTGTGCATATCTGACACCCTTAACTGTTGAAGTATTTTGTTGCCATTACTTATAGACCGTGATGCCCCAAGAAAAATCTAGCACTAATAATAACCCTTTTTCCCCAGTGGAGATGCTGAATTTCACATGGTCAGAAGTCCTTGAGCTGATGACCAGATCTCCACAGTCTCCCCAGACACACCCTGTTTACTTAGTGGACTGGTCTTGTCTTGCCACTTGCTTAAATGAACCACATTCTGCTGTTACCAGCATTTACTGCTTAAGTCTGAGCCTGACATTCTTCAAGGAAATGAAGGGAAAGGGCTTACTCACCCCAATGCTCTTCATGTAACAAATATGACAGAGCTTATATGCCTCAGAGATAAAGAAGGATCTACCCAGGCAACAAGAAAATTCTGTCAGAAAGCAGGTATTTGTCAGGCTGTGAAATAAAAGGCTCATCTCCACACACACAGAGAAGCCCAGAGCATAATAATGGTGAAGGAGGGGCACCCAAACAATTTCAGGGAAGAAATGAGCCCCTGCCATGGTGGCCATAAGAAGTATCACCCCACCCTGCTGAATCACAGGAGCTGCTTTCTGGAACACCTCAGGGATAGAGAGAGATCAGTGCCCAGGGGCACATTATGAGGTGCACTAGAACAGAGTGTTTTGGGATAGGATGGAACTCATGGGATATTTGGGAGAAGAAAGAAAGCTAAAAACATGGGAAAGGCAGGATCAAAGTGGTTTGGGACAGCAAAATACAGGGAAACTGAAGGAAAAGCGGGTAAACCAATCAGTTATGTGTAGACTGGCTAGTGCTCTTGTCTGGATCCTGTGTGGGTGTGGGTGTGTGAGCGTGTGTCTGTGATGGTGTGTGCAAGGTGTCTGTACCACCCTAGGCTGCAGCCTCCTATTTCCAGGTGCCAGCAACATGAGGGAGATTGAGACTCACAGATAGCTACTGGTCAGACTGAATGTCTGAGCCCAGCTACTGGTGGATCCACATTTCATCCATGTATGAACATTTTACACAGACTTTCACCCTGACCAGCCAGGGATGGGACAGGATGGGCTGTGGGTGCTGACTGTGTGTGTGCAGAGTATCTTTGAGGAGTGTGGATCTGGATGCATTTCTATATAAGTACATACATGTTTGTGTGCCTGTGTGCCTGCACAAAACACACATTCTCTCTCCGTACTCGTGGGACCTCTGGTGTGGATCTGGAGCAGCCTCAGCTCTCCCAGGCTGCTGAATTTGATGTTTCCCTAGCAATATTTTCAAGCCATTATTAATGCAGTTGTGCCATATGCAACAAATTTGGTGATCTCAGTATTCAGTCAGAGTTTGGAGGCTTGGAGAGGCTACTATATCGTAATGCTCTGTTTGACAAGCTCTGCCAGCCAGATCTGAGGAAAGGAAGGAGAAAAGGAGGTACCTTTGGACAGTCCCGGCAGACAGATGGACAGGGGAGCTTTTCTTTTCAGTTGAATGATCCCAAGCACAATTGCAGGGAACAGTTTATGGTGCAAAAGGAAAGATAATAAGAATATAATGTAGAGGAAATTTTCAGATTAACAACTGCCTTCTCACTCTCTCCACAGGCTGATACTGCTTGGTGCTTTCATTTTCTGTTACACTTTACATCCAAGCAGACTGTGATCTCTCTTGATGAAGGCACTGAGACAAAGAGCAGTTGGGTGCCTAAATATCTCTGAATATCTCTATGGACTATATATCTATAGCTCTGAAGACCCTGAGCATTCAAAATTCAAAATGGGGTTAGATTCCTCCAGCTGCAGAACAATAACTTTTATAGCCCTTTTCCCCAGACAGTCTCAAAGCCTAGAGTTTGAGACTATAATGAGAAGTTTAGAGCAATTGAAGTCTCTTATTTCATATTCATCTGAATGAGGACAGCCTGGAACCTGGGATATCTCACTTTTTCGTTTAAATAGCTAGACCTTTTTTATCTATGAAAGGGGCCTTGAGTAAAGTAAGGTCTTGTGCTGAACTTGAAGACATCAGGGATGGTTCAAGTTAAACCTATTAGATTCAGAGCCTTAACTTTGCCTAATTCCTGGATCACACCGGGATTTAGGCAGGAGTTAGCCAATCCACTGTTCAAATTTAGGGGTGCCCAGGGTATGTTTCCAGGGTAAGAGCATAGAAACCAAGAGATTTATTATTCCCGTAGATTAAACAGCTAAAAGGTGGTGTGGTTTAGATGACAATTTGACAGCATCTTTGGCACCAAATTCCTTGTTTGAGAGTGTCCTTGAAATGAATTTATGAGCAACAGAGTAACGGGCTTTGGAGGCACTGTTTGCAATTGTAAAAGGTTTCATCTCACCTAGTGTTTCCCATTCCATCAGGTAGCACTGAACCTTGGGTCGTTCCACTGACAGAGGTAAGCAGAAGGGACTCCTTTTGCAAGCTATGCAGCATGAATTACCCCCTTCATGGATCTGTCTCTCCTTTTCTCCTATAAGAAGGAAATTGGATATTCTTCTTAATATACGAACAGGGAAGAAGAGATGGACCTTTCCTGGGCTCCTTCTTCCCAAAGCCTTGTCCTAACTGTCACTGAGTTTAATCCATAGAAAACTCTGGGAAATGACCACTCATTCCAAAATCTTATTCTATAATTGGAAGATGTTCACTAGCATGATGCAGCTTGTTAATTATGAAGCATTAAACATACCAGGCCAGATTTTGACATCTTGACAATGATGGCAATCTTGTATACAAATAGTCCTGCTGTAATAAATTGGACCATTTGTGTAATGGGATCTACCCAAGGCTACAAGTGACTCTGTGAATCCAAATCTGACACCTAATATTTATAACAGGGCGTTAGATGACTCAGGGCTTCGAAACAAAACACAGAGTTTTTCAGCCTCCGGCTACCTGCTTTAATCTCACCGCTGTCAACCGTGACAAAAAGTCAGCACCACATGACAGCTGTTCAGAGACATCCTAATGAGCGGGTGATGTTG
>WBND01000180.1:1213079-1227123 GCA_013398595.1 Tychaedon coryphoeus | reverse complement strand
CACTGGGCACTTACCCATGGATAAACACTTCCATTTGGCACAGTTTCCTGCAATCTTCTGAGATTTGCGACTGATCTCAGAGCCCCACTCCTTTCCCTTTTGTCATTTTTGGTCTTACTTTTGAGCCAAAAATAAATAATTAAATAAATAAATAATAAAATTTGAAGTTAAAGAGAGAGGCAGGGAAAAAAAAATCGCACTTTTTTCCTCTTAAGCTTTGTAATTCCAGTTCATTTTTACTGGGGGTGGGGGAGTGCTGTTGCTAAGCTAAGTGTTCATTACAGCCAGGGGGAAAAAATGAGGTTGGCTCCCAGTTTTGCTTATGTTGTTAAAAAGAGCCTCTGAAGCTGTAGTTCTGGAACAGGTCTCCTCTTTCTTTGAAAGCATGCTGTTTGATAGACTGTCATTTGTCCCCTCCTTTCAGAAGAGCCAGCTGGCAGCTAAGTGCTAAAGCCAGTGACTTGCATGTGTTTTTCTGACATTTAACAAATGGGAACAGCTTGCAAATCTGCATTAACTCACTCTGTCTCACAAATAATCATCGGCTACGCGGTGTAGACATTCGAACATTAGCGCAAACACAAAAGGGAGCAGGAGTCTGTGGGAAAAACAAGTTGGCAAATAAAAGATGTTTCACTAAGGGACAGATAAAGCTTTTTTGGTTCAGATGGAGGATTCGGATAGAGTTCCTGAAGATGGGGGTGGGTGGAGGTATGAGAAGAGCATTTTGAAGGGAACTAATCCTCTCCCTCAATCCGCAGGGCAAGTTATCGGATTTGCACCTGAAATTATAGTGTCTTTCCCCACCATTCACAAGTGTTTATCACCGGAGCATTTTCATTTTGCAGCCTCCACCTGAGACAGTCTGAGAAAAATACAGAAATTGCACCCAATGCCAAGCTGTTTCCTCATCAGTGTTTCTGTGTGAGAGCTTATGGATGTCCCCAGTTGTTTCTCTTTGTAAATTAACTTAAGAGTCTGCTACTAGCATAATAAATGCTATGGGATAGTTCAGGTAACAAAGGAACATAGATAAACTCAAAATATGATTTGTTCCAAGGCTAAAAATATAGAAAGCAAAACATTTACTTCCTAGGCTTACGCCAGAGACGCGGACTTTTCACTTGAAAAAGAAATACATACTTAATTTTTAATACTTTAGCCTTTCTGAAAACTATAGCCACAGCTTTCAGGGAGTGAAAGAAAAATCCAACCATTATTTCATCATAACCCCTCTTTCTTTCCCCCTCCTGGAGACTGAATATGCTCATGCCCAAGCAACAATGTGGACATTTTCCTCTGGTGTAAGAATACCTCTTTTCTTTGTTGGTAAACACTCTCATAGGCAACGGGGACAAATTATGCAAAATTATGGGAGAGCTTCACATACAGACCATATGGTTTGTGGTGATCATCTTCCTTTGAAATAACACTCAAGCCAGGACATTTAGACCAAAACACGTCTCTTACCTAAGTCCTGTGCCTGGGAGTCATCACAGACCGTGGCATCTGCAAGTACATCTCTCAAGGCTGTGAGTAGTGAGTTACAGTGCAGAATTGATCCCCTTTTTGGGCAAAGAAAAATCCCCACAGCAATGGCACAGTTATGATTCCCAAAAAGTACTGATGGATTTGAGTGCAATTATAAATTCTTTTGCCAATAGAGTCAAAATATTTTGCAATATTGGTAGATGGGAAGGAAGCATGCCTTGGCTGCCTCATCTAGCCATCAACATTTTAAAAATGTTGGTGTTCAGAAAAAGGGTGACTGCATCTGTATTTCTGACACAATTTAATCAAGATTATATAAACTATGACTGTACCACTTTGTCCCTGAATTCTCCTACTCCATGCTAGCTGCAGTTTAAAATATGGATTATATGCAAATCTTTTACTTATCTTAGTAATGTTGAGAAAAAGAAGCCCCGGATCAAATCTCATGCCAGCTTTTCTACTAGGCACAGGTCAGCAGCCTGTAAGACTCTGTGAGAGCCTGGTCTGTAGGTAATGTCTTAGTGTGCTCAGGACATTGTAGACAGCTGAACCCCTCTTCCACTGGGAGCAAAAGCAGCCCCATACTTTTCTGGGTGTGCAAAGCCTGTCCCAGAAAAAACAGCAGAGCCAAAGGTGCTGGATGGCTGTGTCTCCCCTTACCTGAACATCTGCAGGCAAGTTTTCTTTGGAGTTAAAGATTCAGGTTTCATTGAATCAACAACCAGATCTAATGGGTAGCATCCCTGCTTACAGCAGGGAATTGGGATTAGATAGTCTCTGAGGTCCTTTCCAACCTAAACCATTCTATGATTCTAGGCAAAGTTATTTGTGCTTAGCTATATTCCTCCTTTTCCCCCCACTGCCCCCTAAATATATGGTCTACTAATAAGAAATCATCTGGTCATTTCAATCAGCTACAGGAAGTTCAAGACTATGACTAATATATTATAGGCAAAATTTCTAATTACTATGTCATCTGTTTTCTCTCAAGTACTGGGCAATTTCAATGATGCCTTAAGTAGGAAACTCAAGTCATACTTTCTTGTCACAGATGCACTGTACTTTGTTTGCCTCTTTGAAATACAAGCACTGCCATTTTTCCTGTAGCATCCATATTTCTTTTCACTACTTCTCTCTACATCCTTCTCTCTCTCATTCCTTCTCCTTCTCACAACACTTGGCAAGTATATTCCTGTAAAAATGCCCATCTGTAAAAAATAAACAGAACAATAACACCTTGTAGGCATGATGTAAGTGTTGCTTGGGTTTTATTTTTGTACTGATACTTACATATTTAATTAAACACAGTCCTGGCAGCTTTGTAATTGCTTAAGAGTATTCTAACAAAAGCCTAACTGCTGAAGTGGGCAGAATTGCATATTCCTTCGTTTTTCTTGCTCTCCTTTAGCGCATTCTGTGCAGTGCAGCAGTGAGTGCATGATTTACTATTGTCCTGGAACAATCTCTGCAAAACCTTACTTCTGATTCCCCTCCCCACATCTGCCTGCTTATACACATATCTACACCTTTTCTATCTGGAGTGGTCCCAAGGGAAGACCTGATTCACCTCATACAACTACCTGAAGTCAGTGAAGTTTCACCATCACAGATGAGTTTGGCCCCTTCAAGCAAAGCTCTGTAGAGGTTAAAAAAATATATATTAAACAACCCAAAAGGTATTCTCTTCCAGATTATGAAGCAGCAGATCAAGTAGACAGATGGAGCAGCAGGCAGACAGGAAAAGATAGTATTTTCTCTCAGAAAAAGAAATGGCAAATACTTCGATGGCTGAGCTCAGATCAGTGTAGCTTTGGAACAAATATTTGAAAGGAATATCAGGGACTTGGAGGCAAGTTGCAATTAAAAAAACAGATGTTGCCAACTGCAAGAAAGGGGGAAGTGTTCTTAGGCATCTTATGCCAGGTTTAACTCCATAACCTCCATAACCCTCTTGATGCTATAGGGTACAACTGGCCAACAGATACAACCAGTGTGTGACTTCTGAAGATACTGGGGTGTATCTTCATAAAACATCACAGAACAAAATAAAAACTAACCAGAAGTTTACTTCTGAACAACCTTCATCCTAGAAAATAAGTAATTCTCAGACAACAGCTAGTTGAAATCGGGCACTATAGAGTAAAGTTCACATTCAAAAGTTTCGCATACAGTCTTATTACCAAAGCCAAACCTTTTGGTGCAAGCCATTATGCAAGAGCAAATCTCAGTGATGGGATCAATGCTAGAGTTATTCCCGAAACTTTGTTTTTCTGAAAAATGTTCCTGCTCACAGTGGCTGCCTTGAAACTAATGAATGGACTTTGTCCTCTGGGAGAACTTGTCCTGTGCTCAAGGAGCTTTAGATCAGGCCCAAAGCTGTTGGTTTTCTGTGATGAAGCTTGCCATGAAAAAGCAAAGAAATATGAAACAGCAGACAGAGACTGACCTTTCCTAAGGAAAAGTTAGGCCTAGGTAACAAAGTCATTCCCTACCAACTCTCTGGATCATTTAACACTTTATAACATTTTTAGATGCACATTTCCAACGCTAATGTCATTCATGGTTGTTTTTATAAAGATATCACAGAAATGTTTGGGTTTGCTTTTGTTGTTGTTGTGGGTGCTTTTTTGTTTGTTTGGTATAGTTTTTGTTTTTGTTGTTGGATAATAAGAGACACCAAACAAATATTTGGAGGATTTAGAACTCAATGACACAGAATGCCTCAGAGACAAATCATTTTAGATACTTTTAGAAAATACCTAGTGGCAATTTTTTTTAGAGAATAAGAAACAGCCTAACCTTTTCATGTACATTGAGCAACAACATCGATCCACAAACCTCCAGGGACAGCTTATAGGCAGAAGAGGTCAGGAAGAAATGCTCCCCATTGCATAGCAGGGTGTTCATCGGGAGGAACCACAGAGGAGACATCTGTTATTCACGATTTCCTGGAAAATCTCACTGACCTCTCTCGTGCTACTCTTTGCTGTAAAAAATTTATATGGGGAATGAGGCAAACCAAAGCACCAGATTAAACTGCTGAGTCTGGGACCAAATTGGAGAGGTTAACCAGCACAAATAGAACAACAGGTTTGAGTCCATGCTAAAAAGTCAGACAGAAAGTACAAATTCTGCAGACAAGTACACTTTAAAATTTCTAGGTAACCGTGCAATACCATTCTTACAGATGGAAATTCCTCTCCTAGTTACTTTTGGAAATAGACTGTTGTTTCTGGAAACTAGAATAGGGAAATGAGAGCTGCTGCAATTGAGCTGTCGCTTCTTTAGACCTGCTCCCTATTTCTTCAAGCGTTTCCCCCAGAAAATATAAAAATTGCAAAAAAACCCCAAAGGATAACATGCAGGCATTTATGGCTGTGCAGGCATGTGTTTGCATGTATGTGAAAGAGACAGATGGGGAGAGGATTCCTGACTCAGAAGTGTGATTAAATCCAAAGCAGGTTGATAAAGGATCTACTGGAGTAGGATGTATTAAAAAAGAGAGTTATTGTATCTTCTAAACTGATCAAGGTGATAAAGTAACTGATCACACAGAAGAACTGCTGGAACTGCACCCAATTCTACTCTATGAGTAAACAGAGTCCTGTGGCTCATTCAAGAGGCTATAAATTTAAGCTTAGTATTTCAGGTCTATATCTAAAGAGTGACAGAACCTCATATCTCCTGATTCATCCAGAAAGAATGTATCATCTTTTTGTACCAATCTAATCAGAAACACTTTTGCCACGTCCATTTTTCTTTTTTAAGTCAAAAAAAGGCACAGAAGAGATTTAGTTTTGGGTTTTCTTCCCTCCCCCCCGCTTCCTCCTGGATATGGAAAAAATAAAACCAGCCTCGACTTTGCTAAGCCTCTGACACAGATACCCTCACTACACATCTCACAGCAGAGCAACTCATTCCAATCCTGTGCTTTAAGTACCATCTAGTGGTTACAAACATATTTGCATTTCTGTTGTTGGAAGGTCTTTGGATTCAAGTTTCCACACCTTTTAAGAGATTAACTAGCCTTATCATTTTCTGAAATGAAATAGAAAGAAACAGTCTTCTATTTATTCTTTTCCCTTTCTGAAGAAAATCTTCATGTCTTTTTACTTTACATCATCTCAGTTCCACTGCAATATTTAGCAACTTCAGAGAAAAGAGGGTTCAAGAAAAATGTAAATGTGTGGTTTTTTTCTTTTACAGAGAGAAAATAAATGTCAACATATGATCCTGCATTAACTTTTATTTTTTAATGATTTTTCCCTTAAGAGTTCAACACATGTCTCTGAATATGTATTTGAGAATTGGCCTTCAATTTGAGCAATTTATTATTTTTGAAAGTACTGCTCCATCTATCTGCCTATCTTATATTAATATCTCTCTTTGTGTGTTCCCCTTTCCATATTGCCTGCCATCTGTTACATGATCACTGAGAGATAAGACTGGTTCGCTTGTTTGATTAGTTATCTTGCTTTCTATGTGAGTGGACATTGGTTAAATGCACCCATTGTGCTGCTCTCCTGATACCAGCAAAGTTACACTGTAAACAGGGAGAGGTGACCTCCTCTTTTTCATCAAATCTATGTGATTCTCTTTGAGCACAAGGCTCCAAATGTCAGTTAAGTAATCACATTCAGTCCTGTTTAAACAATGGTTTCGGAAAAATTAGATTTTGTCTCATTCTAAAATAGACATTTACGACAGATTAAACGAAAATGTTCAAGACATCTGTCTTCTCTCTTATTACAAAAGTTGCTCATTGTTACAGGTCAGGTTCCTTGCAATCGACCTCCAGTGATGGTCAAATTCCTTGAAACAGAGCCTTCAGGAGACTCTCCTCTGCCTAACTGGCAGCCCAGGGCAGGAGGGTACCACAGCAGCTCAGAGGGCCTGAAATCAGGAAGGATGGGCTGAGTCCTTGCGTGCCTCAGCTCTGCTGATGTGCTGTGAGAGCCATCGGTCAGTGCAGCTCGTGGAGTGAGGGGATGATGCTGTTCCAGGCTCCAGGACTGCTCCAACTGCTCCCCAGGAACCGCGGGCAGTGCGCTAAGGACAGCCTAAACACCAACCGGGGTATAAACATCTCTAGGTGTCTAAATTCAAGTGTTTTATTTACAGGCAATATCCCACTCAATCCTTCAGTCAGATAAAATTTGGCAAGACAAACTCCACCACAGAAGGTTACTAATTTCACCTTGTAAGTCTAACTGGCAAGTGATGTGAGAAAAAGAAAGACAATAAAACATTTATCATTCTCACACTGCCTCAGCACGGGTTATTACCCTCTCTGAGTTTGTCCCCACAAACATTCAATTTGGTGTTTGTCACAAGTGATGGAGCAGGATCCCATAAAGAAGGTCCTGCTGCTGATGGAAAATGCTTCTGTCCCTGGCCCTCATTCTCAGCTGCTTATGCCCTCTTCCTCACAATGTAGATTTCCAGCAATATTTGCATATAGCCATAGTCCAACTGGAGCTACCAAGAATATGTGCATGGGAAGAATTCTTATACAACAGTTTAAAAAGTCAGTTAATTTCCTTACTGAGAAAAGCACCATTTAACTATTTTCCATTTGAAAAAATCTAGAGATTCCCCCTTTTCCTGATAGAATACTGCTCATGCTGCTTGTATCATACATCATAAATTACTACCTAATGTTGAGCTGTGAATTTTCATCCTAGAAGTTCTGCTGGAGACATTTTGACATGAGCACAAGATTTATTCCTGGGCAGCCAGTAGATCTGACATGTGTGATGACAGATATTCTTTTTTCAAATGAGTATAATGACACAGGAAAGAACAGGATCAAACTTAATGTCCCTGAAGTATTTTTCTGAGAGTTTCAGATGTACCTGTATGCCTATTTCTGAGGAATCCCCATCAGAAGCAGGGGCATCACATAGGGTTATGGGACCAAGAAGAGTATGTTTGTTTCATCAGGCAAATGCATCTTGCCCACAGGGTTGGGGAGGGCAGGAGGCTGGAATGTGGAGACCTGGACTGCAGCTAGTGGACAGATCCTGCTCTTACAGGGGAAGATATGGCACATCTGTGGGCTACAGCACATTTCTGTTATCCAGAGCGAATAGTTTATTACGTATCATTACCTCCAAACAACAGATAATCAATTTGGATGTGTCCTTATTTACCTGGACAAACACTGAAAGGCTTTGCAATTTAATGGCCTAACTGTTTGTTAGAACAAATAGACCTATTCAATTCTGAGATCACAGTCAATCTGACGGTTTATAGCTGGTTGGTTTCCGCTTTCGAACTGTGAAACCCTGATTTGTTTTCAAGGTGTAAAATTAGCAGTAACATTTTCACATGCTAAAGGATAAGTCCCTTATTGAAACATATGACTGCACTTGCTTGTTGCAGAGTGAAAATAGCCTTGCTCAAAAACCCAGCACAAAGCCTGTGGCCTGCCTGAATTTCACACAAGCCCTGAAGTGATACCAGGTGTGAGCCAGCCCAGACACCAGCTGTCTGCTCAAGAGTAAATTTCAACTATTAATATACAGGTTGGAGCATGAAGTTTTCCACTCATTATTAAATTATATTATTTGTATATGGCTCTGCAGAGTAGCAATGGAGCGCTTGAACCAAGCATGGGCATTTACAACAGTAATTCTCTGAAATTACTAGCCTTGGCGAACATCCTGAAAAGGGATGTTAAGTCATCTTCCATTGGTTTAGTAACGTATTCCACCTTGTACCCACGCTAGTATAAATAAGCATAAGGTCAAAAAAAAATGAAGGAATACATCAACTCAAATGTCTGCTTGGAGATCTTTGAAGCCAAAGGAGTGAGAATAGCATACAAGGAAATGAAAAGCAGCAAGAGGCAAAAATGTATTTTACCATCTTAAAGCATGTTATTTTCTTCTATTTAGTTGGGTGGGCCAAACTAAATTCTCCAAATCAGAGAGCCAAGATAAATTTTGAAAATATCAAACCAGACTTCAGTGAGAGAGTTGAAGATGGAGAAAGAAAAAGTCTGGCAAATTAAACATCCTGTAAATCTGGCCAGTGTGGAATGAGTTGCTGTTTCCAGTACAAACACCATGTTATCCAGCAATATCTCAGCATTAATCTGCTTGAGAGACCTGCTGGAGCTTAGACTTATTTTAAAAAAATCTATTATGATGCACTGAAAAATATATAGGGAGTGTATGTGATAAAGGAGACACTGTAAAAGCATGATGTCCAAAGAGGATGCTTCAAAGTGGAAAGTGGGTGTTTCCAGCACTCTCTGTCCAGAGGACAGCTGCACCCAGATACGCAACTTATCTGCATCTATCTGCATTTTTCATTCTTTTTTCTTTAACTGGAATACTATTTGTACCCAAGAGGAAAGATAATTATACAGTAATAATATTACTACCCTGCCTTTCTCCTATCCCTTTTATTTTAAAGTCCAGGCTCTTTTAAAGTCCCCACGTAAAATAGGTTCTATACTCCCCTGTTAATTTTAATACTCCTTTTCTGTAGCCACTCCATTTTGGGTTGGTCTTTTTGTAGGCACAAGTGCCTGTAAGTTCCTCTTAGATTTTTTTTTGTACTTGCCTATCCTGCAGCTGCATCACTGAAATGATTCACAGACATCACACAACTTCTATGAAGCACAGGTTTTTCCCCTTCCTCAATAATAACTGATCACTCTTTAAATCAGAAATGGCTAAGTTACACTTCCTCCTAAGCCCATGAATCATACCACAGAACTGGTTCAAAACGAATCCTACTAGCAACCTGAAGAAAAGTCCACATCTGACACAACACTTTTATTAAGTGTTTTATTTACATTTTATTTACATTTTGGCTATCTCACCCTTGGCCATGCTGAGATCGATTATTTTGTATTTAATAAATATTCCCTTAAATCTCACTTAAATAGTAAGAAATTGCATATAACAATTTTCTGAATTGAGTGCTGCTTAATCACCAACCTACAAAGAGCAGATGCCTTATTGGACACATCACAAGCATCTCAAGGTGAGGTTTGTGAGAAGTGAAACCACACACAGCACACAGAACACAACTGCCCTAGTAGCTCTAACTCATAAGGGGATACCCCTGGACACAGGGTGCTTCACTGATATATTCAATTTCCAATGATAACATAACTTGAACATTTCTGTTTTAAGACTATATCACCTAACAGTAAAGCTAACACAACCGTTCCTTAGGTTTTCCCATCAAAGAGCTTCGAAAGCCTTAGAGTTTGTTTGCAGCTCTTCACATAAGTGGTATTTTTCAATATTTTACTGTATTTTTAATTGAAGGTTTTCAGAAAATGGAAAAAAAACCCACAGTGAATCCTTTTCCTTATTATCATTAACACTAATATTATCACTGTCATTATTTGATACAAAAGTGAGCTCTTTAGCTTTTTACTAAGGCTTCTTGCCTCTGTATATCTGTGAATGACATAGGACAGGCTTTTATTGGAGGTCCTGGATAAACTTAGAGAAACATTTTTGGACCAGGGTGCTAGAAGCATTTATTCAGTGACTTCTAGAGATCCATCTTTAAATTAGCTGTGTCTTTATAGTACTAAAATTCTGCTTTTTCCTTACTGACATAGCTTAATTGCTTCACAACCAGGGGAAAAAATTAGAAATAAAAAGAAGAAAGAAAAAAGAAAAGCAGAAAATACCTGCCTGACTTAACCACATTAAGCAGCATGGTGCAGAATATAACTTAACAGTCCAGTGAACTGTCAGTGGCAGAAGTAATTGGAAATTGGTGGGATAGTTCTCTATATGATGGGGATAGGAGTTTTTCATGCCTGTTTTTAATGGGCAAATAGCTCTCAGGGCAGCTTCATATTCTGTCATTAATTTGTAAAGATCCTTTATAACGTAGAAAAGTTAAGATAGCAAAAAAAAAAAAAAATCCAATTACATGTTTAATGACTTGGCATTTGTGGTAATGCTATCTAGCACTAATTCACCTGCTAGAAAACAGTCTATCTTTTAGTCCCTGGGGTTAATAGAGTGCAAAAGCCTAGTCTTATCTGAGGGTGGGAGAAAAGTGAGTAATTTTTTTCCTACCAATAAGAAAGAAAAGCAATGACAAAATTGATTATGAATTTTCAACTTGCTTTTTTGAGCTTAGCACTTCTATTTATTATTAAACACCTTTTAGAAGACAATAACAGGTTTCTAATTGCTGGTGTCTGACTGCTTCCCTGGATTTTGCAGAGGCACGTGTGACTTTTTTCCCTTTGTAGACAACATGAGCACCCACTGGAGTGAGGCTTACACCCATATCATGTCATGGGGCTGCAGAGGCGATGCTGCAGAGCCTGCCCTTGAGATCAAGACCTGTTTCACTTCCACATAGAAATGGGATTCATAATAAATATGGTTTGGTCACTTAATAGATGGACGAAAGGATTTTTCCTGGTCTCAACTGCATGCTCATAACCACAGTGAAATCGGCAGTGATATTTAAATGGGACCAAGAGCAGAATTTGTTCCACAACAGCAAAGAAATACAGCTTATGCAAACACACATATTCATTTTCATGTCTCCCTTTATCAGTCACTGCTTTATTTGCATCTCACCCTGAATAAAAGGTTAGAGAAGGCATTTGTAATGAACAGTCCCATTTTAAAACATTTAAATAGTCTGCAGTATAAATTGCATATTCTAACTGACTGCTCTGGTGTGAATTTCTGAGTCCACTGAAAGGAAGAGAGGCAGCATTTGCTGTGTTTATGCAACAACTTCTTTGCTTAATACCAGATTTGTCTGTTTCACAGCTAAACCAGGATTAGCAGCAGAAATGCTAAATTATGTTAGAATTCATACACTCCATCTAGCTGATGTAAAACATGACGTACTGTAATGTCAAACAAACAAACAAACAAACAAACAAGCAAACCAACCAACCAACAAACAAAAAACTCAATTATAATCAGTCCAGTGTCTAAAACTAGGAGTTTAAAGATAAATTCTGTCTAATGTTGGAACACAAGCCTTGAAATAAAGACTTATCACCCCTGTTCCTAGCTTAGTTGTGGTTCATCTGCCTGGAGATCGCTAATGAAAGCTGAATACTGAGCACCCAGACTAATGAAACCCAGCGTATTCTGTAACCTTGGGTTTTCTGAGCAGGGACCCCCACAACCCGTACCTGAACATTTTAGGGTCATCTATGATTTTGTTGGTTGGAGAAGAAAACATTGAGCTTCATATTCCCAGCTCCTGACCATCTTTCCTCTGTGGCACAGAAGCTACAAAATCCAACACATCCTGAAAAATCTGTACATGTCTGGTGCTTGGAGAATTAACACTTCCAGGACGCCCTTTAGTGATGTGGAAGTTACAGGGAAAATACATAAATCTCAGCTAAAGGAGGGGATTCACCCTGTTTAATATTAGCTTATAAACTCAGGGTTTAATAAAAGTAGGTCATCTAGGCTCCCTTTACAAGTTCTCTGACAAAAACAGGACTGCAAATGGTGGAACACCCTGACCTCACACAATTACTGGAGGTGAGCGTGACTGTACTGCTCTTGAATACTGTCTCCATCCCTTGACTCTAATCCAAGATAAGACTATCCCAGACTGGGGAAAGTTATGCATCCGAACATAACAATTTCGTTTTAAAGAAAATAATAATATTTTGTTTATGGCCTGAATCCTTATTTGGATTTGGATACTATGAAAATGGGAATCTTCTGTAACTGGATGGATGGCTGGCTGGATGGATAGATGGATGGATAGATGGACTTAGTTTGTATTTACTGTATGCTCAAAACCTATGTTTGTGGGTTCTATGTTTGTTATTTTTTAAAAGTTGTTATTATTATTGCTTGTTATTTGGAACAAACTAAAAGAGATGTTCAGCTACTTTGGAGATGCATGAGGTGGACAGTCAAACTCGTTTTCCCTAAGTTAGTTGAAAGTGATGTGCCCTCATTCCCACGGTAAAGAACATTCCCTTTAGCAGCTGACAAGTTTTTCAAGGTGTTTCTGCACATCCTGTAGGGAAAGCAAATTGTCATCAAAATTGAAAATTCAGAATATATATATATGTATTTTTTTTTTCCCTGAAGGTCCTTAGGGCTCTTGAAATGCTAAGCAGAAAACTGAGCTCAATGCATATGGAGGAGGTTTTCATATTTTAAAAGTCAGACAGAGTGTCAGCCAGCAGACGCAGCAACTCCAAGGATCTTCAAAAAGGCAGAAGCAGAAAAGTTTACTGCTTGTTCGACGGACACATTATTTTAGCCTGCGTTCTGCAGATTGAGAGGCAGATTGCCTAGGGTCAGAGGGTGACCCTGCCCTGCAGCATGAGTATTATTCCTCCTTTTTTTTTTTTTTAAGTGCAAATTTACATTTGGCTGCAGCCTGCCTCCTTAATGATGGATCAGCCTTTTGTGCAGGTATAAGCTCTGATTGATGTGGCACAGGGATAGGAGAGGAGAATGGAGAAAACAAGTTTATAAATTTGACATAAGATTTGAATCGCAGCAGGAACTCTGCCAGTCTCCTTAGGCATAAAATTGGACTGGCTGGAGATATGTAATGCATGTGTGATGTTTCAGCACTTACTGCTTTCATTATATCTTTACTTACTCAGTTAACAGACTACTGAACATGTAAAATCTAGCAGACTGGGTTTTTGGGGGTTTTTTGGGTTTTTTTAAGCAGATTTTATGATGCAGGCAGGGGAGAAAGAACTGAAAAAGCTAAAATTATGTACCTACATCATAGGATACGATCTGAGGTAATTGAATACAATTTACTTGATTTCACTGAACTTAAATTACACCAATTTTCTCTAGGTGATGACCTGACTCAGTACCCTGGTTTGGTTTTAGTTTTTTTTTCTTTTTAAATTTTTTTCCCCTTCTGAATGGCTATGTTGACATTTCATGTTTCCTATTATTATTATTCCTCCCTCTTCTTTGTTTTGGGAATTATACGGCTTATTGACTAAACAGCATTAGTAACCTAAAGTTAATGGACCCAATTCTTCTCTAGTGCAACTTTACTGAGTTCAAGTTATACAGAGATGAATTAATTCAGGAACTCCTCCAAAGAGAGTTATTTCAGAGGCTTATAATATAACAAAAGGTAAGTCCAGAGCTTTATTGTCATTTCAATGGAAATTAAAAGTTTAAATAAGTCCAGTGCTTGTAAGCTTATAGCTTATCAGCTATTCAGCTGATGTGATGTGACCTGAGGGTATTGAGCACAAAAATGTAAAATCATACCTTGTTCTAATGGATTAGAACAAATATTTCACTATTATCAAAAAATAATTTAATAATACTCTTATTCATGTCTACCTATTCCCTGGAGAAATCAAGCTGTAAGTGTAACTAAACTGCTTGTCTTCTCCATCATTTCATCATTTGTGGAGGGATTTTAAAAGCCATGGAGTTGTGGTACATGGGGACATAGGTTAGGAGAAAGTTTGGCAGTGCTGGGTGAATGGTTGGCTTTGATGATTTCAAAGGTCTTTTTCAACCTGAATGATTCTACAATTTTTAAATTCTATCAATGGCAACTGAGGGCAGGGCTGGCT
>WBND01000180.1:1188898-1204776 GCA_013398595.1 Tychaedon coryphoeus | reverse complement strand
TTGGTATGGTTTTTTTTGGTCAGGAAAAATTAGATTATTTCTCAATTAATGAAATTAGTGGTATCAGTTTGATAATATTGCAGACTATTGCACCACTTACAAGCATTTTTAGGTAATTATTGAAGCTTTGTTTAAGAAAAAAAGTAAAAAAGCTAAGGGAAAAATTACAGACGGCCTCTGAAAAAGGCTTTAAAATGTTTTTGAAGTGGTTTATCTCTCAAGTTTTTCAGATTCTGATGTGTCTAACTAGATAAGTAAATTAGGTGAGGCAAAAGAAGAGAAAATGTTTAGGAGAGACTTTTTTGACAATGAAATTGAAGAAAGATGCCATTTCAATCAGAAATGTCACTTTATACCACTTTCTCATATTAATAAACTTACATTTCTGGGTTCTCAGCTACTGCCACAGAGGCAGATGGGAAGAGTATTTTTCACCTTGAAGGGTCCTGAGGCACTTGGAAGAGGCAGTGATGAATATCCAGAGCCATTGCTTGTGCTCTGATACAATTCTGGCTGGGTTGGTGTCTGTATTGCCCCACACTACAACCAGTAAAGCTGAATGGGGCTTTTCCCTGTGGAGCAGATGCAGAGCTAGATATGGACATTTTGCTGTTTTACTCTCTGCTGTCACATTTCCATGTCCTTCAGGGCACACAGACATTTGTGGCAACATCTGCACTAAATGATAAAAGCAAACACCGTGGACTGTTGCCCTTGAGTCAAGTAGTATGGCTACCCTCTCTTGATCTGGCCCCTGCAGACTGGTCCATCCATATCCCAACTGGTCCAGCTCCTCTCTTCTAAGCTTCAATGATCACTCCTGTGGCCAAAAGATATGATTATTTATGTGTGTGTTTTCCAGCTCAAAGTGCCTGATGTAGTAGCAGACTGTGCTGGCTCAGGTTTCCCAGAGAAATTTTGGTTGCTCTGTCCCTGGAAATGTTCAAGGCCAGGTTGGACGGAGCATGAAGCAGCATGATGTAGTGAAAGGTGTTCTTGCCTATTGCAGAGGAGGAGGAAGTTGCAACTAGAGGATCCTTAAGATTCTCTCCAATCCAAACCATTCTGTGATCATATGACTTAAGGGTCCTTTTACTGCCTGCAGGAAGGTTTTTGTGGTGTGACGTTTAGGTCATACCGTGAGAGCACTTCGTGGTGGTTGCATGTTTCTGGTTTCAGCCTCTTGAAGCAGGGCAGTATTATTCCAAATGTTTGCATTTCAAACGAGGCACGTCTGTTCTCCTGTTGCTGATCTGTAGCACACCAATAAGCAAACTCCTGGCAGCTCTGCTTGGGTTTCTTCCTAAGGAGACTGATAGATATATACCACAAGAGATCCCAGGAATGAACGAGTATGCAACTACATATATGTTGATAGCAGGAATANCCTGTGCCAGTGCATCACCAGCCTCACTGTAAAGAGTTTTTTGCTAATTAACCTAAAGCTACGCTGTCTGAAGCCATCTCCCCCTGCCCTGTCACTACATGCTCTTGTAAATAGTCTTGCCTATTCTTTCCTGTAATTTCCCTTCAGGAACTGGAGGGCCACCACTGTGTCACAGCTCACTCATGAGTGTTAAGGGAAGGAGATAAACTGGTGACACTTCCTGCTTGTTTCCTTGCTCCTGTGAAAGCACGGTGCTCTTAACGGGGTATTTTACTGTAGGAATGTCCAGGTGCCGCAGCATGTAAATATATTCCTACCTGAGTATGTGGAAGCACTCTTGTTGAAGCTGGAGTTACCACACAGTGGTGTAATTTTTGGTTTGTTTTTAAAATTACTTTTCTTCATCACAGCAATGAGAAGTTTTGCATAGGAGGGATGTGGCTGATTCTCGAATGGTGATACATTGAAGTATGTTCCACTTTTCTGGCAAAATAGCTTGGAGAAGCTTATTAAGGGTTGTTTAATTTCTGAACAGGTGATGGTAGTGGAAAGTGGCCCCACTCATGAAAATTATGGATGATCTTTAAGATCCCTGCCAGGCCCACACTGTTCTCTGCCACCAGGAGTCAGATACATGTGACCACTTTGATAGTTCATTCCACTAAACAAAATTAAAACTAGCATTTTGTTGTTGTTGTTTTAGCACATAGAAATGTATGTCATCCTTAGAATGTGCAGTGCCAGTTCCGTGCAAGTAACTTGTTCATCTATTCTGAAATGGTTTTGTGGAAACAAATTGATTTTTGTTTGGTGGAGGATTGATCTTATTTGTTTTCCCATCACCACCACTTCAATTTTTGTTTTGTTTTGTTTGTTTTTGTTTTAATTTGTGCATCCACAGACAGATGTCTAATGTACATGACTGTTTTCACTGTGGTATTCCATCAATTCCTCTTAACCATAACATTGTGCAAAGTGCTGCAAGGCTTTAACCAAATTTTATTTGAACAGTCTGCTTAAGTGAACTTTTATTTTGTTGTGGATTTGAAAGATGATTGACTTCCAAAACCAGTCATATGTTTCATAGATTTTAAAAATTAAGATTTACGTACCATAGTTTTGGGTTTTATTTTTCCAAATAGTATTTGGAGCATATGTAATCTATTATTTGTTTTGCCTTTTTTAATAATAGCAGCGTATGTCTTCTCATTTATTGTTGCCCTAGTTAAGGTCTGTCTGAGAATCCACAAGTTGTACTAGAAGAAGTTGCTTCTATTTAAAAGACAAACAAGTGATTCTTGCCTTTTCTGCTCTTCCCCACACCCCTGCCTAAATCAGTACAGCAATACATTCTGTGTTTGCTCAGCATTTCACATCCTGAGTTCCTCTCTGGTGTTGGGATTTCACTACAAACAAGTAATGCAAAGTGAGAATAGCCTCAGTAGGGTAACCTAAATATAAGCTACAGAAATGCATTAGGATTTCTACTATGAATAAAATAAATTTTGTTTTATTTATGTTTTCTCCTTTTCCTTTCTCCCGTAGAGGAAGTCTGGAAGGGAAAAGAGAACAGAAAAGCTACAAAGCTCTCTTAGAAGATCCAATGCTGAAGTTCTCAGGACTGTACCAAGAGACTTGCTCTGACTTGTATGTAACTTGTCAGGTGTTTGCAGAGGGGAAGCCTCTTGCTCTTCCAGTTAGAACTTCCTACAAGGCTTTTAGCACTAGATGGAAGTAAGTGGCTTGCCTTTTATTTCGTATTCCTCATAGTTAGTGGGGCATCAAGTCTTTATTTCTGTCAGGAAGATTTGTTTTCTGTTGTCTTCTTCAAATGGCTTATGTTTCTTCAAGTGTCTCTATGGTTAGTGTTACCCAGCCAGCACAAAACCAACCTTTTTTGTGTTTTGGGTAAGTGATAAAATTGCTGCTTGTGTGCTTGGGCATGCCTTGCTACAGAAGTAACTTTTGGGGCCTGGAGCGATTTTCGTGCTGTTCACTGATAGCCTGATCCTTGCTACTCAGAGTACTTTTCTTTTGGTCTGTGGCCTTGTAGTCATGCTTCAGGCAGGTGTTTGAATGGTTAAAGACCTCAAGTCCATCTGTCCTAAGGAATTTTATTCTGAGGAGAATCTGAGTTGTGTAAACTAATAGACAGTACCTTGAATTGTAAAGCTTTATGACTAATAGATAATGTTTCTCTGCAGCTGGAATGAGTGGCTGAAGCTGCCTGTGAAGTATCCAGACTTGCCTCGAAATGCTCAGGTGGCTCTGACCATCTGGGATGTGTATGGGCCTGGTAAAGCCGTTCCTGTGGGAGGAACAACGGTCTCGCTCTTCGGAAAATATGGGTATACAGCTTTTTCTTCTCTGGTGCACATCTGAAGCTCACCTGTGAATACTAACGTAGCACAGGTTATGAGAGATAGGTTTTTAAATATTTTCTAAACTAGATTAACTGTTCCATTTGAAAAATCAGATACATGGGTGATTTGCTCCACTTATTCCTGGGTGTGATTTCACACGTGCTGCAGTGTTGTATAAAAGAAGTCTTCTGTATAACACCTTTTTTTTTGTTTGTTTGTTTTTTCTTTTTGCAATCTACAAGCCTGGATTTTAAGGTGGCAAATGCTGAAATAACTTTACATCTACACCCTTGCAATGCATGGATGCCAGTATACTGATTGCTTAAAAAAATTTGTTCCTTTGCTTGCAATTAGTCTGTGAATGCACTGTTATTTCTAGGGGGCAAAATGTTACTCAGTAAATCAACACTCTTCAAAGTTAATATGCTATGATCCAATAGAGTGTGTATTCAGTAAGTTTGTAGATGGTAAGACTATGGTGGGAAGGATTTCGAGAGTGCTGGAAGGTGAACAGTACCTCAAAATGGTCTCACCTAAAGGAGACTGAAAAAATAGTATGTGGTCTAAGGAAGATTATGAAGCACAGGTACTTTTTGGCAATTGATTTTTATCACATATAGAGTAGAGAGCAACTTCCCATGAAAACAGAGGAACAGACTTGTAGTTTAGAGTGAGTCTTAATTTTTGTGTGGTTGAGCATCATGGTGCTCTTGTAAAATGTGCGAACAACATTGACTGCATGAATGGTTTACAAGTATGTGCATCAGAGACGCTGTTGTACCCTTTTCCTTTCCTTTTCTTATCCTTTTATTTTCCACACAGCTGGGGTTTGTTTTGTTCTTTCCAACCAACTTCAGTCAAATTTCTGGCTACTGGGAGTCTGTATCATTGAATGTGTAGCAAATAGGTGTGATGGAGGAAGTGCTATGCCTAGTCAGGCTGAAAAGAAAAAAAGAATGTAGGAGCATTTTTCTAGTATGTACCTACTGGTGGAAAATGGGGACAAATAGCTTGTTTTGTCTTGCCAGTGGATGAGAAGTAGTAAGGTTAGACTGAAGTGCAGGAAAAGTTTAGATTATCATTAGGAAAGCTGCTCTAATGATGTTTGAATGCAGAGAGTGACTGTAGAGAGATGTTGTGTCTCTCTCATTGAGGATACTGCTTTAACAAAAAAAGAATGACATTGCCTTAAGGCAAAAATTTAACCTGATCAATTGGACTGTGCCCCAAAGACTGCTGGTACCTGTTAAAGCATTAAAGCATGGAACCTGGAAAAAGATAAAAATAAATTTCATTTATAAGTCTTATTTCCATCATGTAGAACTTGGATGAAGTAGAGAGAGAGAAACTAACAAAAAATTTTTGAGATATATAGTTTTTAAATGAAAACCCTTGTAGTAGTATTCCACTAAGTGATGTGTAAATTCAAGGTCAGGTGGTCTTTCTAATTATTATTTCTCATTTTTAATTGTTCACTTTTTAAAATGTTCCTGTCAGTTGTATTTACCTTGAGTTGTTAGAGTTAAGTGATCAGCTCTTACTGGCAAAGGTAATGCACTTGATGCCTGCGGGCATCTTTTATGGGTGGATCAGTACAGATATGCAAGGTAAGGAGTGTTTGCTGAGAATGATGTGGTCAGTTACCCTGCAAAGTTCTGTGCACTGCACGCTTTCAATTATCAATTCAATTTCAAGCAGTGAGAGAGAAAGTGGTGTGTGGAGAGTTGTGGCATTTTTTGCATGGTGTGGATTTTGTTTGGTTTTATTTTTGGGTTTTTTGGGGTTTTTTTGGGTTTTTTTGTTGTTGTTGTTTTTTCTTGTATTTTCTTAATTTGGCAGCTCAGAAGGCTGCGTTATGTCCGTTGACTTTCAAATGCAACTTAGGTAGTTTGTTGATTGTTTTTTTTATAATGGCAGACCTAGGGTTACTGTTATGATATGCAAATCAGGAGGGACACTTTCTGCTTCATTACAAATAATAAAACTATGAAGGTCGAACTTTCTCCTCAGTTTGTGTTCGTACCACCCCACTGACTTTGGGAATGACTCATTTTTATTGCACTTGCCGAATAAGTTTTCTCTGACTTCACAATTTTCTTCTGAACTTCATGTGCCAGTAAAATAAAGGCTGTAGAGAATGCAAGGTGCAAGGCATTTTTGCAGTAGAGTTCAATTATGCCATTTTGAAGTTTTGGCAAAGGAAGCCACTTCATTTTCTTGCATCTGCTGCTGAACTTTGACTCCTGACAGCTGTATTATTTTGGATTTACTGAAGTGATTCTGCATTTTTCCCTGCAGTATGTTTCGGCAAGGAATGCATGACTTGAAAGTCTGGCCCAATGTGGAAGCTGATGGCTCTGAGCCCACCAAAACTCCTGGGAGAACCAGCAGTACCGTCTCTGAAGATCAAATGAGCCGCTTGGCAAAGGTAATGGAATAGCAAGTAACCTTTAAAATGTATATGACAGGCATGCACTTCACTGGAGAGAAATGAAGGAAGCTTCTTGTGCTGTGTTCTCACGTGAGAGCCCTCTTCCTTTGGTTATTTCAGTGTTTCACAAGATTTATGCAGAGGAGTAAAGCAGGTATATTTAATTGATTCTGTAGTATTTTTTTAAAAAAGCATTCTAATATACACAGCATTCTGTTAGAACTATCTAAGATCTAAATTATTTGTAAAGAGTGAAAACATGAGTATGCCTTGAGGATGCTTAAAGCCGAAATTCCATCAGGTTTAATAGAGCATTTACTAACAGTGACTTGTGAGAACAGTCTGGTTTCTTTCAGAAGCCATCCTTTAGCTTTGAGACTTACTGGCATAGTGTTCAGAAGTGTGTGACATACCTCTAATATTAGAAAGAACTTGAGTAGAACTGCAAAAATTAACCCAAGTTTCATTCATTTAAGCTCATGAATATGTGTATTAATATTTTCACCTCCAAGCTTTTGATGACAGGGTATGTTCTTGCCTCCAAAACTACTGGAATTTATCAGAGTGTGTTAGTTACTGCACTGTTTTACTAGCTGATCTCTGATTATTCAGGTAAGCATACCCCAAGCTTTCCAAACTGCTCAGTCCACTGACTCAGTGAGCCTTCCTCTTAATCTTGGTCTCCCAGGTTTTATGCAGAACTTTGTGGGACTCCCAATGAAAGATACAACCATTTTTTCATCTGGAGATTTATAACAGTGGTAAACTAACTTTCATTTAAGGGTCTCTGTCTTATTAGTGCAGTTTGCACTGAATTTATAATGGAAAGCTCATTAAAGCCAGTGGTGCCCATTTCTTGATTGTAGTAGAATAAATGCCCTCTGGCGAAAGGAATCTCTGTAGAGAGACACTAAATATCAAGTCTTATTTCCTGTTCATCTTGTGGTTGTGTGATGGATGCAGTGGGTTTCTGAGAACGGCTTTGAGAGAGACCATCTCTTTCATGTTCTGTTACACAAACATTGCCATTCACTTTCTGTAGCTCAAAGAGCACAAATAAAGTAGAGTACTCAGTCTTAAAATGGCTCATCCTGTCTTAGCCTGTTATTTTGGCATTTGGAAGATGATGCCCAAGGCCTCTGAGGAACAGGGGGGAATTCTTTCACATCCCATTTGAGAGTTGTAATTAATGTCTAATAGAAAGCTAATATCATCACTGCCCCTATTTACTCTTCTGAAAGCTGTTTTGGGAGATGCTAATTTCTGAAGGAGGAATGTTTTCACTGGTACTTTGTTGTGGTCCTTTTTATAAAACCAGTTTACCATCAGATGCTAGGGAGATCAGTAGGGTTTCTGGGTAATGTGTCTGTGGGAGCTTTCATTTGCACAGCTGTTTACACTGCAGAGGAGGTTCTTGTGATGTGTCTCTCCTGAATAGCCATTGTTCAAACACAATCAGCTTCAGTTGTTCTGTGACTTATTCATCAGTTTCTGAATGCCTCCTTATGCTACTCTGTGTGAAGGTATATTTAAATATATGTAAAAGGACTAGGACTTAGGTACATTCGTGGCAAGTTTGTGTGGACTTTGTTGCTCTTGGTTTGGGTTTTTTTCTGTTTATTGAAAAGACCTTTTCCAGTGTTGTGCTGTTGATTGGTATCTGGTACCAGAGCCCAAACTAGAGTCCTCCAGATAACAGGTAACTTTGGAGAAGAGCTTGTGAAGGATCTTTTCTCCATCTAAAAGATAAGTCTTTTCTTGACATGCTTCTGAGTTTATGTCTATATGTGTTTTTTATTGTTGCATGGAATCTGTATAAAACCAGTGACTAGTTGGTCAAGGATTTGCATCCTTTTACCTTAAATAATTGATACTGTGGCAAGTCTCCTCTTTCGTGTTGAGGTGCCATATGGTTTTGCTCTCACAAAACACATGAATGTTGCTAGTAAAACTGCTTGTGATGAAAAAGCCATGGTTTTGCATTCTGGAGGCATTGTGAATACAGATTTTTTGTGTACTGAGGAATATTAATGGGAAGAGTGTGGAATATTTTAGCATGCTCAAACATGAATGACATTAAGATGTTTCTCCCATGAGTGGTGTGTTAATTTATTCTGCTTAAATTTAAAGTACTTTTAAATTCTTTTTGATCCATTCATTTCTCTCACACCTTCTGCTGGCTGAATGAAATTAGATGATAATAATGTTTGGATATTATCTAAAGGGATGCATCTTACTTAGTAGCAGATGATGAATGTTCCTTTCCATGTAGGGGATATACTAGCTTCTCTCTTATTTTAAACTTCAAATATTAATTCAAGACAACCGTTTTTCATGTGTATCTGTATGCTCGCAGATCTTTCAGGTCTCGTATGCAGATCTAATTAATTTCTGTATTGCAACTTTTTTCCTCTGTAGGGGAGGTTTGAAGGTTTAAAATATTAATAATTTTCTTCTGAAATACACAAAATCACTTTGATTTTCTTTATTCTCTGGTGCAGTGACAAGAAAATGAACCAAGAATTTGCGACCAAGTTTTTTCCCCCAAGGCATTGATTAGACAGACTTTAGCCCAGCCTGTACTGTTAAGACAGTTTGAGAGAGAATAATGAAAGGGTACAATTGATGCAAACTCTTGACTTCTCTATCTTCATAGCCACTTTTATTTTTAGTGTACCTCTAGTGTTGAGCTATGGAAGGTGTAATGCACGTATCTGACGGACTTTGCAACCTGGACATCTCCCAGTGTATCCCAAGTCTTAAATCTTCTGCGTTGTTTTTTTTTTTTATTAATGCCATCTCCAGTTCTACGTGGAAGCAGCAGGCTGCTGTTGTGTTCCCCTGCATCCAGCACCTTCATTCCTGCTATCCCAGGTCTCTGCATCTTGCCTGTCCCCTAGCTGGGCGAGAAGTGACGGTGTCAGTGTATGGCCTGTTCACATTCAGATGCTTATGGGTGGGCAGGCTAACTGCTGAACAAAGTTAACAAAATAATGGTTGTAACCCTTCCCCTAGTAAGAATAATTTTGAGGGGTTCTCTTTGCTAACCATTTTCTAGACATGCACTAATTTCTTTGGAAGATGAAGGAACTTCATGTCTTCTAGTCCCTCTGCATCTCTTGCATTCTGCAATAATTACTGATTTTCTTAGCAGCTGTAAAGATGATCTTCATATTTGTGTGATCTAGTGCTGGATGTTTCATAAACAATTGTGTTAGTGTATCTGAAACTGCAAGTAGTATGCTCTCATCTTATCTCCCGTTCTTAATGAGTCCTTTACACAACTTTGTTGCTATTGCTACAGCAGTTTGTAAACATAGGAATAAAACTGGAGCTACTTATCAAATGACTAAAAGAGAGAGCAAGCTGTCTATGACTTTCTCTAAGATCTTCAGGTGACCCAGTTGTAGTCCCAGTCTGGAAACCTGTTTAGGTAAGGCTGACACAGGCAGAATTATTCAGTGTGGTTAGTTTTTGAAATACTTTATTTTTGTTTGGCTTGGTGAGTTTTACTTTATGAAACATAGTAATGTAAAAAATGGCATGTCTTTCTTAGATGACTTTAGTTAAGAAATAGGTTCTTGTTTTTGCTATATTAAAAATGCAAAGGGAGTGTGCTTGGATGAGTATTATGATCTTTGCTGGGATTGGGGTTTTAGATAGTAGACTTATTTTTATGGCATGTTTTGGCTGTTCACAAGGTGTGTACTGTGTTACTATGTACAAGGTGAGGGATTTTTCAGTTCCTTTATTTTTTTCCTCTGATTTCATATTAGTATCTTATTTATAATTTCGGTGTTCTTTTTCTTGCTCAGAGTAATTTAAATGTTACCATTGTGGTTTTTTTGTGCAGCTCACCAAGTCTCACCGGCAAGGTCACATGGTGAAAGTGGATTGGTTGGACAGACTCACCTTTAGAGAAATAGAAATGATCAATGAGGTAAGTCATTGTACATCAGGTTTAGAATTTTAAGGGGTTTTATCATGCCAGTATGAACCTTCACTTGTTTAGGAGACTTAACTGCTTGGTTTTTTTTCCCTTCAACTGCCAGTGCATATGGTAAAGGAAAAAGTAATTCTTTGGAAGCTTAAAGTTGATTTTACTTTAGCAATAATGAGAATCACAGAATAGATTGGTTTGGAAGACATCTTCAAAGGCTATTTTGTCCAACCCCTCTGCAACGAGCAGTTACATCTTCAATTGGATCAGGATGCTCTGGGCCCTGTCCAGGCTGACCTTGAATGTTTTTGGGGATGAGGTTTCTGCCATCTCTCTGGACAGCCTGTGCCAGTGCCTCAGCACTCTCACGGTAAAGTCCTCTCACTCCTTGCCCTTGTCTCCAGCTTTCTTGCAGGTCCTCTTTAGGCAACAGAAGGGCCTCTAAAGGCCCTGGAGCCTCCTCTTCTCCAGGCTGAACAGCCCCAGTTCTCCCAGCCTGTCTCCAGAGCAGAGATGCTCCAGCCCTTGGGGCATCTTAGTGGCCTCCTAGACTCCCTCCATCACATCCCCATCTTTTTTGTGTTGAAGTCCCAGAGGTGGATGCCACTCTGCAGGTGGGGTCTCAGAGCCCAGAGGAGCAGAGTCCCCTCCTGTGGCCTGCTGCCCACCCTGCTGAGGAGCAGCTCAGCCCAGACTTAGTTTTGGGGCATGGCCAGGTTATGTCCAGCATGTCATCCACTATGGTACACAGCTGTCTTAGCTGTATTCAGCCTCACGTGAACTTGATCATGGAAGACAGACTTTATTAATAGTTTGGAACAGCTTGGACAGCAACTGTTGGACATGACTAACTTAGCTGTAGGATTTTAGGTTGTGATGGGAAGCTTTTTAGACATTTAGCTTGTACCCTGGCTTCAGACCTGTTCAGCTTTATTTTTTTAACTTTGGATGCTGAAGAAGGACATTTGTAGTTTTGAATGAATATATTTTAAAAATAAAATAATCTGGTAGTTTAATTCCTAAACGAGATTATAACCCTCAGTTATCAAAATCATTTCAAACTGTTTAATTTGTTATACTCGTCTTGCACCAAAGAACTCTGTTTTTTCCTGTGCTCTGAGATTTTTGTTGTCTTAGTAGTAACTCAGCTTTGGAAGCTTTGGAAGTCAGATTCTTTTTTTAACCAAAATCTGTGTTTTTCTAAGCCTTTATAAATATTTTGATGCTTTTTTAGAAATTACCCTATCATCTTTTTGATCCTTTTTTGTCTTTCATTTTCCCTCTTCACTGCCAGTAAAAATCCAATGAAATAAAAGTTTCTAGACCTGTGCTTTAAACAGAGAACCACTTTGTCTATGGTACAAAGTCAAGCCATTATGAATGCAGTAAATGATCTGAAATTACTCATTGTTAAACTTCTTTCTTGTTTCCCACACAGATTTTAAAGTTCTAAGCACTTTTTCTATGTAAAGCATTTAAAAAATGCATTCATGAACAAATATTCCTCTGAAGATGAATAAGCTGCCAATCTAATCTTGTCTGAGTTTATTTTGTCTCTTTTATGGTGCTGGTTTAAAAAGATGATTTGTTTTTTCTTTGTCTTCTGTTTTTTTTATTGATGTACATAATTGTAAGTAGTGATTTAGGAAAAAAAAGCAAACACCAGCCATCCAGTGGTCATCTGATTATTCTGCATTGCATTTCTTTATACCTGTAGCCCGCAGCTGGAAGCTGCTGGTGAAGACGGGTTTTCATCTGTTAAGTGTGAATGTGTATCATGAAGTGGGAATATAAGGTAGAAAGAATGTCAGGAAGGAGGTGATATGGTCTCAAGTAGTTCTATGAAATGATTAACTAAATAATTGCTACAACAGCTGATAACCTGATTAATCAGTTACAGCAGAAAGGAAGTAGGGTAATTGCTGTACTGAGAATGCTGAAGATTGATGCCCTGCAGTAAATGATACACATCTGTGGTGGCTCTTTCCTCAGAGGGAAAAACGAAGCTCCAATTTTATGTACCTGATGATTGAATTCCGTTGCGTCAAGTGCGATGATAAAGAATATGGAATAGTTTACTACGAAAAGGTATGTGCCCTGCAGGCTTTATGGTTGTCTTTAAAAAGCAGCATATGCACCTAAAATGAATGGGTTTTTCTGCTGAGATGAAATATTCTACTGCAGCAGAGCAGCAGACAGCTGTCAGTGGCAACTGTTTATGTACATACAAATCAAATAGTACAGATGCAACAAGATTGCAGATGTCAGTCATTTCTGTAATAGAGTTCAAGATTACAGAATTTAACAAGTGTGAGTGATTAAAAACTTTCTGATTTATAGTTCCTTTAGTCATCCAGCAGTACTTTCCGAGTAGCTGTATGTAAAATTATGACTTAGATCTGGAGGAAATGTACCTGTATTGAGTGGTAACTTTATAAAATATGAGTTATTAAAACTTTGCACAGGAGCTCTGCTGTTGAATATTTTCTGTAAAATGAACAAATACAGAATTTCAAGTCTTTCATACTGAAAATGCTGTGGAGTAATTAAGTAAAAGACTTCTGGATTGAAATGTCTTATGTCTTGCTCTTTATGAAACAGATCTGCAAAGCAATGCCTTCAGTATTTTTCTAAAGGTAAAATTTAATGGGATGAAGGGTTAACAGTGAACTTAACAGACATCAATGTGGTATTGGAATATATTATCACTCTTAAGGTCCTATATATTGTGGAAAGACCCACTGAGATGGAAAAAGCAGTATCTATAATCTGGTTTCAAATAAAATTGTTTCTTAGATTTTTCATCATGTTTAGATTCATAAGAATTCAGAAAGTTACTGAATAATTTAGTTTAGTTGGAAAGAGAAAGAAGGTAGAAAAGGAAACTGGAGTGTTCTTGAGACCAAAGGCACTAACTTCAAGCAGCATTTATTCTGTGAATTTTAAAAAGCTTAATTCAGTACACAAAAGGTTAGCATAATTGAAAATGAAAATCACAAGTATTTCTGCGTATGTGACTATTACCAGTTGACCTAGACCAAAAAAGCTGTGATCTAACTTATAATTCTTGAAAGAGGACAGTGAAAAATACAATAATAAATAGTAAAAAGCAGGATTAAAAAAGAAAAAAAAAGGAAAACGGATCAGAATCTGCTTCATCTGTTTGATATATTGAAAGTTAAGTCTTGCGGTTTTTTGGCTTTTAGGAGTCTTTTCTGAGGGTGAAAGTCTTTCTTAAGCAGCTGTCTAGGCTACCTTCTAAGCATTTATTTTTGAGGACTGTAGTTGACTATGAGACCTCTCCACACATTTCAAATCTTTTTGCCAATAGAACAGCATTTTTCGTAGTGCTTCCATACACTTATCCTGGAATCCACAATGGTAGAGGGCTGTGCTGTTGCCAAACTACCTTCTGTTACAAATCACAGTGAAGCCTACAATGTATCAGATTTTCCCACGACCAAAAAGAAGTTACTTACTTCTGTGGAAATAAAGGGAATACTTGTCTGAGGGGCATAACAGAATATGATCAAAATACTGAAACTTTTTACTAACAGCTAGCTCTTTACATGAGAATGTGCTATACCTTTCATAGGTCCAAACGTATGAGCATGTGGCTTTGTGTCCTCTTGGCTCTTTTCTTTTTATAAATAAACATGGCATTTCTTAAAATGACTTCTCTCCCTTACCTCCAGCAACCTGCCATTATAGATGAATTATTCCTGATACACGCATGACTTCTCTTTATTTTCATCATTGTGGTTTTGTAGATATGCATGATACAGGAAAGAAGATTCAGACTCCATGCATGCATCTTTCTTTTAACAGATGTTTCTGAAGTATATTAAAAGTGCATGGAACAGAATAACTATGAATTGCCTGCTTTTGAGGAAATAAAGTAATTGAATCTGTAATAGTGCATATCAGAGCTATAACTAACCACAGTTTGAGGGATTTGTTGTTACAAAGCAGCTTTCCAAGTAGTTCTTGACCCTTTTCTGACAGCAGTAGGAAATGGTACATAAATTAGTGCCTGTTTTCTCAGTTTTGTCATGCTTCCAATTACAGTCTCCAGTCTGTGTATCGGCCATTGCCAGTCCAGTGCGCTGAGCATAATGAAAGAAGCTTCTGTTGTCACCTGCCTGTGACCGATAGTCGAAGTGGAGATTACTTGTCACAGTTTTGTTGATATATTTGTTTTCAAGTGTTTAGGAAGAACTAGCGTGTTAAACAGCGACTGATAGGATTTGAGGTTCTTTGACTTGACATTCAATTACAATGAAGTGAGGTGGCAGTGTCTCTTCCCGCGTTCCTTGTTAACTTCATTTAAATACAGCGTTCAAGACGTGAGGGATAGGGTCTGCTAGTAATGACAACATCACTTTTGATTCTCCATTTAGGCTGAAATTCTGCGTGACTTACGAAGTACAAATAACAGCAACATTTACCACTAATATATTTTTGTGGAGGTTTCAAGTGAAATATGTCTTTGGGTAAATGATTGCACTGCTGCATCCAGTTTATTTAAAAAGATAGATAAATCTGATTATCAGAGATCTTTTCATGGATTTAAAGGAAGAAGTAGTGTCTACGCCACTGGTTGTCTTTTTTTTGTGGGGGAGATGTTGGTTTGCATTGGTGTTACATTAAATGGTGTTTTGGTTAAGGAATAAGATAAATAGAATCTCCTTGTTTGTTTATGCTCTGAAACTGATTTTCGGGAAAGTACAGAGGAATGTTGATGGTTTGGAAAATTCTGAAGATTTTCTATTATTTTTATAAATTCACACAGACTGACCTTATTGTAGTGAAATATCTGCAGAGGTCTGTAACATGGGAGTTTAAAGCAAGTTAGTGCTGTTTAGTATTGATGTTGCTTTTGTTTCCCAGTGGCAAAGTAGCAGGCTGCCTCAGGTTCTGCCTGTGCTAGGAAGTGTTGGAGCCAAGAGGAGCAGATTCACTGAGGGAAGAGGCTGCTAAAGGCCCGGTGCTTGCACTGTGTTCTTGTCCTTTGGTCTGTCTTTCATCACATCCCACATGGCTGTTGTCAGCTAGAGGATGTCAGGGATTTCTGAGATTTCCGTGGTGTGAATTAAAGCTGTCTACATGGGCATGATCAGTAAAAACTCTTCAAAGGATGCACTGGGCCAAATTCAAATGCTAATTTAGGCCCTGGTTTGATTTAGTAAGTTTATATGGTTAGGGTTGTGGTGCTGCACATGTTGCTCTCAAGGAATAATGGAGAATTACAGAAGGGTAGTTAAACAGCTGACATCCTTCACAGGACAGCTAATGTCATTGTGCCTTCTTGAGTATTTATTTGAACAGTTTGTTTCAAAATGTTTGTTCCTGACACCATAACTTGTCCCACGAATGCTTGGAAAAACTTGATTTCATGGCAAGTTTTGGTTGAGCTTAAGGCTTTGTTCTGTCGTGCAGTGAAACATTGGGAATGGTTTTCCTGGTGCTTGAACTGAATAACTAGAACTTTTCAGCTTCATTCTGCAGCATGATCTGACCACATTCGAAGAGTTTAAAATAAACAGTCATTATGATGATTCTTTTGAAAGGTTCCAAAAAGAGCTGCCAGGAATGTGTGTCCCAACAATTTGTTTAACATTAGTCTTGGGAAAAAAAACCTCCTTAGCCTTCATTTATAAACATTTTGACATGACACACTGGAAGGCTTTGCTCTTTTTTTTGTCATTCTCATCCTAGTGAGCTTTGAATTTTTAATGCCTGCCACAGACTTCTAAT
>WBND01000180.1:1155911-1187958 GCA_013398595.1 Tychaedon coryphoeus | reverse complement strand
AATAGAAGAAACACAGGGGTTTTTTTGAGAGGTTAATGGCAATTTTAACTCGTGTATCTTGTTAGTTATGAATTTTTCTCCCCCTTGAAACAACCTCTTCTTTGAAAGTAACCTCTGAAAAGTATAAAAGTAAAGTTATGGCAAAGAACATATGTTATTGGAAGAGTAGAGGAAACAAAAGAGAGCATACGGGCCAAAAGAAACCTGAGCAAGTTACCTCAAAACTTAGTTACTGCAGGAAATATTAGTATGTAAAAAAAAATTTATTCTGACCTCAAATTTACAGCAAAATAAATGAAAACAGAGTAAGTATAAATACAGTAGAGTATGTTATGGTGAGCTTGTTTGTTCTGAGTTTGACTGTTTTATTCTGTATTGTAATTGAAATGTCCTTTCATAGCTTTTTTTAATGCTTAGTTACACTCTGGAGGTTACAAAGTACAAAAACACACTGCTGGGTGTCGGGAAGACAGAGCTGCTACTTCTGTAATATGGTGGCAGGCTTTTAATTTTGTTTTCTTTATGTCTGGTTCAAACAGGAATCTTTCAGCTTCTCCCTTCCTTATTTAGGCAGCACACATTAGACTAAGCATGTAGAACCTCTGATAGATAAAGTTACATGTATCTTGCCATATTTATCTGTATTGAACTTTTAGGAGATATTTTCTGTAACGTGGTGGTTTTTTCTAGAAGACTGTTTTTGTTGCTCTTTATGTCAGAAGACATGTGACAGTGGTGGCAAATTTCTCCACTCACCTGTGTGCCAGCATAGTAGTCAGCTGTCAAGCTGTGTCTCCTCTGGCGAACATCCATCTCTCTTGCCACATCGTTTGTCATTGGGAAAAAGACAAACAAGAAAAATAAACAGATTATTGTTTTATTTTTTTCACTTAATACTGTCATTTGTTGAATCATTCTTCCACTGTAGTAGAGTTCACAGTGCATTAATATGGTATATTTTCTCCCTGAAACTTGGGATGTTTAATATGCCTTCAACTTTTTGTCATTCAGGATGGTGATGAGTCATCTCCAATTTTAACAAGTCCTGAAATTGTTAAGATTCCAGATCCCCAGATGTCTATGGTAAGCATGCTCCATGTAATGCCGTCTGTATTACTGAGTTGCTGTTGAACTTTTCATAAATGTAGATGAAAGCTTGCCATCTTAAATATTTTAAAATTCCAGAGGAAAGGTATATTTAACCAGCTGAGAAATACCAGTGGGTTTGATTTTTTTTTTTCCTATTTCTGCTGCTGCTAGATTAAAATACAAGGATTGATTTAATGCTTATGTTCACCTCCTCCTTTCCATTTCTAATGTGCTTGCTTCTGAGGTGTAAGAGAGCAGAGAAGGGGGATTGCTGACACAGGAGGTCAGAGGGTGGGAAGATAAGAGGAAACTGAAGAACAGGAATATAGAATTTAGAGACTGGTGCAGTAACTCTTGGTCACTTCCTCTGTTAAAATATTTTCTCCCTACGCTCTCTTGTATGTTGTCTTTCATGTAGACAGTGCCTAAATACAGTTCTAGAAAAGATTTCCATTATTGTGGATGCCAATTCAGTGGGACTGGTATTGGCAGCTTTGGGAACCTTAATGTAAGTGGGCTTGTACTGGCAACACTGTTTGAGCACCGTGTAATCTAACACTGCAATAGCAAGTCTGACAATGCTGGAAACTGCCTTGGCTGCTGAAAACTCGTTGGCACTGTGGCTCCTATTGTGGCTCCTACTGTTGCTAACATGGTATTAACAGTGGGACAAGTTTTTGAGATGTTTTTTCTTGCATACAAAGCTTTATGCTGCAAACATCATTCTAAAGGAAATGTTTATAAAGTGTCTAGCACGTTTGAGTGCTGTCAATCACGGATGTGTTGACTGAAACGCTTACATTTTGCAGCAATTCACTGAAAGGCAAGGTGGGGTTTGTTGATGTTAAGTCATAAACTGAAACAGACCCTCAAAACTCCCAACAACCCTCCACATATTAAAGGAGTTTCTTTGTAAATAAACAAACAAAACAAAAACAGAAGATGCTGTACTTTCAGATTTGAATTTTCATTGCCATGCATTTTTTATGAGACTGGTGAGTCTTTGCTGGATGATTTTGTTTCAATAGTAATTTTCTCTGAAATTTAATATTTAAAAATACTGACTTATCCTCTGCGTTTAGGAAAACTTAGTAGAAAGCAAACATCACAAACTTGCTCGAAGTTTAAGAAGTGGACCTTCTGATCATGACCTGAAGCCTAATGCAACTACACGAGACCAGCTTAATGTAAGTCAGTCGTATGATAGCTAAGTTCAGTTTTATTAGGTAGTTGGTGACATATATGGTGCGAGTTTAAGGAAAATACAGTTAATTTCAGTTCATAGAAAATTATGGATTAAATGTTTCACAGTGCTTAGAAAAGAGCACAAGCTGCTTCTTCATTGGCTTTTTTTAAACCGTGTAGAGAGGTTAAGAATCTGTATTTTGTGCATGTCATGTAGGTGTGAATGGTACACTTAAAGCAGCTCTGTTTGCCTGCACTGTCAATTCAATCAACCATGTAACTGGGGAGCATAGCTGTGTGTTGTTGAAAAGCTTTTATTTTTTCCCCTAGCTATTTTTGTGTTGTCAGTGTTGTGCTTTCTCACAGTATACTTTGTTAACTTGTTGATTATGCCTGTTCACATTTTTAAACTCACTTTCTGACTGTGTATCAAATAGATCATAGTGAGTTATCCACCAACAAAGCAACTAACGTATGAGGAACAGGATTTGGTGTGGAAATTCAGATATTACCTTACTCACCAAGAAAAGGTAAGTTGAATCATTGAACTGTCTGGGCTGGAAGGGACCTTGTCACTTATGTCAGTTAACTGTTCCAGGTCTGTGCTTATGTAAATATAATTTGAATCTAGTTCTACCTTTGTGTGAGACATTAATTTTTGAAATAATTTCTTTTGGCTAGCATTTTACTGATGAATTGTCCAATCTCTTGTTTAGGCCTTGACAAAGTTCCTGAAGTGTGTCAACTGGGACCTACCACAAGAGGCAAAGCAAGCACTGGAGCTGCTGGGCAAATGGAAGCCCATGGATGTGGAAGACTCTCTGGAACTTCTGTCATCTCACTTCACCAACCCAACTGTGCGGCGCTATGCTGTCGCCAGGCTTCAGCAGGCTGATGATGAGGTATTCACTGATCTGTGGGTACATGGAAAAGTCAGCTGGTCTCAGGATTTTTAGTCTTATTGAGTCCTTGAAATATTTGTTATTCTTTACAACATTTTAGTGAATATTGGTAAAGGAAAATAGAAGGTAATTCACTGTGTTGCTATTTATTTTAAGGTTTCTGGGGAGCAGTCTTCACATTATTAAGTGTCACACATTGGTAATTGTCTTAGCATGAACATCCAGTAGTAGCTGGTTTGGTTGAACAAGGTAAAACTGTGGTGTGCTCTCACCAAAAACCAGTGATAAATTTTGAGTGTTAACCTGCGGAACTGCTCTGAACTTAAATAGTCAACAGAAGAATTTTCTGCTGATCCATCTGGTAAATTGAAGCAGTATATCATCATACTCTTTTGCTAAAGAAAATTAGTAGAAGATCATCTGTGGAAATGAGGTCTTTCTAGTTGTGTACTGATTAGAATGTGATGAGCTGTGATTATGAGTAGAGCCCACTTAATAGAATCTAATATGTTAACTATCAGTGATTTATATATTTTATTTTGACAGTTAAAAAAGAAAGCAAACCCACATTTGAAGGTATTACCACAACACTTGAATCTTTGGCAGTCAACACTTGAATCTTTGGCAATCAATAGAGTTTAAAATAAGGAGCATAAAGATACTTTTTCAAGTCTGCTTCAATATCCTAGGTCATACTGCTTTGACATGAAAAATGTACCTTTTGCAAAGTACTGGAAGGTAACTAAAAAGAAAAAGTTGAACAGTAAAGGCAACAAGTTGATTTTAAACAGCAAGTGGTTAAAATTCTGTTCTTCAGTCGAAAACAGATTAGATACGTGTTTTTTCTCTTAGATCCTCAGCTATACAAAGGATAAAAAATGTAGTCCATAAGAGATGGACTTAATCCATTCTTAATACCATAGACCTGATTTTATGCTTGAATTTTCAGTTTTCTTGTGAGACAGAAATTGAAAGCTTTATTCTGTGGATTCTGGAAGCATAAGGGCAGCTTAACTAAAGAGAATTTTAAAGTAGTAATTGCACTTGAATATTCACTAAATTAGCACTGTCAAAGAATAGTAGAATGGTAATTCAGTATTTTTTGGGTGTCAAACCGCATCCAACACCAGTGTTGCTATGGTGTATTGCTTGTTTTGGGAGACCTCAGTTTCTGTGTTGTTAGAGGTCACTAAATCCTGACTAAGTTTATCTGTAAATTAGAATTTTGTAAGCATAAGGAGTTCTAGTTTTCTTTGACTGACACTCTTATTTCACTTGGATTTTTTTTTCCTTCATAAGGATTTGCTGATGTACCTGCTACAGTTAGTCCAAGCATTGAAATATGAAAACTTTGATGACATAAAGAACGGCCTGGAGCCTAGCAAGAGAGACAGTCAAGGTTCCATGTCAGAAACAATGACAACATCTGGATCTAATGCTGCAGAAATAGACAGGTAAGAAGTTTAGACTTCAAGCAGAAATGCAAAAACATGTAACATTCTAAGGCATCAAATTGTGTCTTGTTTTTAAGGGAGCTTTGCATATTCAACGTGTTATTTTGTAAGCATAAGGAGTTCTAGTTTTCTTTGACTGACACTCTTATTTCACTTGGATTTTTTTTTCCTTCATAAGGATTTGCTGATGTACCTGNAAACATGTAACATTCTAAGGCATCAAATTGTGTCTTGTTTTTAAGGGAGCTTTGCATATTCAACGTGTTATTTTATAACCTGAATATTAAAAACAAGCCCAAAGAATAAAAGCAAACCCAGCAAATCCTGAGCATTCAAATGAAATGTGTTTCCTGATTACACAGTTTACAGAACAATGTTAAAGTTGTGGCCTTTTATCTTACTGTACAAAAGGAAGAAAACTTCTGTAGAGCAGGAAAACCACTGCAATTGCTTCCTTCTCTATTTCCAAAAGTTAAGATGTCTTCACTGAAATGATGAGATCTCACTTCCCACTTTCATCAGAGAATGTGGATCTAAAAGTCCTATTAATTTGAATTGGAAAGAAATGTCATCCTACTTCTGCAAAAGAAGGTGTAGGGGGAGACTTTTGGAAGCATATTTCTTATACTTGTGGGAATCCAAAAGAAAGACTGAGGTGGCTAATAGAGTATTAAGCAAAGTGCAAACAAACTTGATAACAAAAGTCTTCTGTGACTATTTGTTACAGATTTTCAGTCTTAAGCTTTTAACACGAGGGTGTATTTTTTTGTGTTACAATTCTACAGCTTTTCATTGATATTTCTGCAAAACTGTAAAAGTGGGTGTGATGGGAAGGAGGTGTATTTTGAGGCTGCAGTGATACTTAGGAGAGTTATTTAATTACTTCCTTTCAGGTAAATTTACCATCTGAAAACTTTGCCTTGCAAATAAGCATTTGTCTGCTCTGTTATGTGTTGCTGCATTCAAAAGACTAGTACTTGCAGGTGTTGTGTATTAGCAGTTTCGTCTTAGAACATTTGAGAAAGCTCCTGAAAGTGCAGGTTTGTTGAATTCCTATGTCTGCTTATTTTGTATAGAATATATAATAAAATGAAAAGTTTGTTTAAGAGAATGTCCTTCACAGGCATAAACTGTATAGCTCTCCAGGCACAGATTTTTGCTGTTTTCAGGAACTGCAGCTGTCAAAGTTGCTGTTCATGCAGTTTGTTCTGAAACACGGTTGGATGCTACCTTCAAAGATACTTCTCTTCCAGTTTTCTGAATTTATTATGCTGTGGAAATGAAATTCATTGTGATTTCCATGCATGCTCCCTGGCCCCTAAGCAAGAAATTTGAATCATGCCAATTATGTGCTTTCCTTTGTTTAGTTCCCAGATTATGAGTCCTATTCCACCTGTTTCCTCTCCACCTCTTGCTTCCAAGACAAAAGAGCCTGCAGAAAATGAAAACCTTGATGTAAGTCACAGTATCTACTTTGTATTTATTGTAATTTTCTAGTGACCTGGTGCTGTTTCTTGCTTTTGTTTGTGAATATTTGGATCCTTTAGGTGTATCTTACTGAATATTTAAGGTCCCCAAAGAACATAGATTTAAAGCAAATGCTAAGAAAATAGCAATAGCCTAACTGAATTATTTTACAGCATCTGTTTATGTACATGATCACAGTATCCAAAACTGGGGGACTGGAAATTGAATTTTTCACGAAAATGAAGTATTCTTCTGTAAAGAAGAAAATTATTATGTGATAGCAAAGGCTATCGCACACTGATTTGATACTGACAACTGAATGTGTTCGAGGTGTTCTAAAACTGTCTTTTAATAGAAAACAGTTATCCAAATATTTCAGTCTCTGCAATCTGTTCTTCGTGTAGCCGTATTCTTTGGCATGTCATCTTTTTTAACCTAAGTGAGACACTCTGTTGATTTACTTCTGCCAAGGACTATATTCAGATTATGCCAGAAGTAGACAAGTAATAGGAATGAGACTGGAGGAGGGGATAGATAGAAAGTAAAGACATTTGGAAGGAATCTGATTTTAATCTGATATGTTGATGATGATTGGTCATTGAACTAAAGATCCATTCCCTGTTGCAAATTGTCATATTTGAGTCTTAAGAGTGCATAGAAAATCAGCCTCAAATTTGGCATATCAGTAAAGATACACAGATTTCTTACTACCTGGACTATTAAACCTGAAAGAAGCAGCTAAATGCTCTGTATCCTATACAAATTTCTTTTCTTGAAATGTAGAACATCTTCAAGATGTTTAGATGCTCTGGATACAAAACAGAGTGGGAAATCTCTTTGGGGGTTAAATGTTTTGGCATTTACAGTAAGATATAATTGCATAGGAGGAAAGAGTAGCATATTATAAATAGAAATTACATTAAATGTGTCATTTTGGAGAATATCATGTGCTTTTTATATGTTGGTAAATACATTACTGGAGTAGCAGACCTTTCCCTTTTAGTGGTGTTCCTGGATTTAAAGAAATATTTAAAATAATGTGTTTTAAATATTAGGTTGGATTTGATTCAGATTTTAGAAGGACATATACCTCTCACAATTGTTATATTTGCTTGGTGTTTTTCCTTAACTTTATCTCTCTCTCAGATGCTTAGATTTCTTTATAATTTCATTTGTTTTTTGCTCTTCTTAAATCCCTTCCAGCAAGACCTTTGCACGTTCTTGATATCACGGGCATGCAAAAATTCCACACTGGCAAACTACTTGTACTGGTATGTTAGAAACTGTTTATTTCTACTGTATTAACATGTAATTCAAATCAAAGCTGTAATGCCCAGAAGGATGCTTATCAAAAGATGATCTGTCTTGAGAGCTTCAAAATCTCAGTTTTTCTCAGGGTAAAGTAGTAGATTTAAAACAATATGCATTTAGACATAGTAGTTTTTAAATGGAGGCTCATAAAACGCAGAAATGTGCTTTACTGTTAGACAAAAGAGATTGATGTCTAGGACATTAGGTACAGTGTAGCAAAAAGTAGCCTAACTGTGTTAAAAGTTGTCATTCAAATTATTTATGGTGTTTGGGAGGAGATTAAGTTCACCTTTGCTCTGCCTTGCTGTCTGTGTCGTTGTAATTTTTGTGCTTATAATGTTTGACAGTGTTGGCTGGAATATTGAAGTTACGCACTTAAATACTAATCAAAGGTGTATGTTAGGAAGATTCGTAAAGCTTTCTCTTTTTTGTTGTAACCTAATTTTAGTTTTATTCCGTTTATGATTATGAGCACAAACAAAATCTCATTGCAGATGTGTGCATTCTTTACAACTTTAGTTGTAAATATTAGTTAATCTATCCTGTAGTGAGATAGGATTGCTTAGCTTAGGATCTTGTCTCAGCTCAGTGACTTAACAGTAAAATTAGATGCCTAAGGTAGTAATCTGCAGGCCTTCTGAACAAGCATTTCAGGTGGGAATTTTCTCATTTGAAGCAAGCTGAGTAGAGCTGTACTGTGTGAAAGTGTGTGTCTGTGTGTGTATTAGTGCACAAACATCTGCATATGTCCAACACTCAGCTATTTACTTGTATATACACATGCATTTTAAAAGCAAGACCTTGGGTGTCTTTTACGTGGCTGTGTCATGATTCTTTGTAGCTGCATCAAATAACTAAAAATACTAATGCATATGATCATGTTTTAGTGTGCTAAGAGCATTAACCACAGATACGTTGTAAATTGGGAGCTAAGTGTTATCTGTGATGTAACCATAGCAAACTGCTTTTATAAAATTCTTACAAGAAGCCTATAAACTGTGCTGAGAGATTCCATTTATAACTTTCTAAGTTTTATTGTGTAATTATTTCTAGTAGGTTGAATTTTAAGCTACTTAACTGAATGACTTAAGTACTTTTGCAGGCAGTAGTTACTTGTGTTGCAGTGGCCAAAGATAATGTTCAACTTCATTAAGAATTACTATTAAATATCAATTATTAAAATAATTACAGGCTGAATTGGGCTGAATAGAAACCAAGTGCTTGACCTAATCAAATATTCGTCATTAAGATAAATGTTGGTAGCTCAGCTTATTTCTATCAGTTTGATAGAAACTGTTCTCTTACATTTCAGCAACATCTCAGGCAGTCTACAGAAAGTTCAAATGTCTGTAACTCTGTGAAGTTTTTGACTTATGACTTAAAAAAAAAAATCAACAAAACAAATAAGAAAAGTCCACCAAGCCAAAAACCCTAGTCAATTTATTCTTTGTTTTCTTTCCAGACATCTCAATTTCTCAGTGACAAAATACAAATGTTGCAGCCAGTGTTCGAGCTGACGTAGCCATAAATCCTTATGGCTGCTGATCAATTGTATGTTTCAACTATCCAGACACAGCTGAAATAATCAGTGGAAAAAGTACAATAACCCTTGAAAATGAAACCTTCTGCTCATTCACTTGTCACTGTAAAGCTATCCTGTCCTTTAACAGTGGCCTCAGAAGGCAGTGCTACTTGTTTTTTCTGTCTCATCTTTGGACATACAAGACGCCTGCCCAAGCATGAAGCATTGCTCTTACTCATTGTTTCAAGATAGCTTTGAGAAGCTGTTCAGGGCTTTTTAACAAATGAAGATGAAAATGGAGTGTTTCAACCCTTTGCCTTCAAGTTTAGGTGTACAGACTTAGGACCTAATTTTATACACACATTTGTGAGAGAACAGTCTATAATGCTGCATTAGCAAGGCCTTAGAAGGAATTTTTAGTTACAGATTTCGTTGGGGTTGTACACATGGAATAAGTTACATATGCCTTACTATAGTGGGTGTAATATATTATGTATTTATAAATAAGACTGCTCAAATCTGATCAGCTGCAAATGACAGACCTCTAGTCTTGTCTCACAGTTATGTCACAAAGGGATTCTGTACAAGTACATAAGGAAAATGTAATTCTTGCTGACAGTGTGGTGTTCAGGAGACTGTCTTGAATTGGTCACTTTTGAATCCAAGTGCAGAGTTGGAAAATTTACTGAGATGCTAATTTTTTCCTTTTTTAATAGTGTTTATTATATGTTTTTAGATTATTATAAGTTTATTGAATGTTTTTGCTGGGTAGTACTAAGAGATACATTGACCAACGGACAGAAGATACATAATGTAGCATTCTATAAATAGATACTTTATGCTTGTCAGTGCTGCAAGTAGAAATTTAGACAAAAGCATTCTGAGCATCTGCTTAACATCAGAATAAATTTTCACTTTAAGTGTTCCAGATTATACTGTTAAGTTTTGTATCTGATTCATAATTTAGAAATGGAAACTCTGGCATGTAGATTCTGCTGAACTCCTTTAGGATCAATGCCTTTCCTTCTACCATTTCTAATGGTAAAATAGGGAGCATGTAGAGTGAGATTCTCCTTGTATTGCAGGTGCTCTTGAATAGCAAGTTTGCAGCCCCTAAATTATGTAGCAGATGGTATCACAGTGGAAAACATGCTCGGTTGTACTTCTTGGCCAGAGTGTTCATATGATTTGGACTTCAGGTGTGTCCTCTTGGAGTGATGATACTTCAGAGTAAGTGAAGAACCTCAGACACTATGATAGACTCTCCTGATCCAAATGGAATTGGGAACTATGCAATTTTGAGAGTTCAGGTGTTAGTTGAGATAAAGATCTCAAAGATCATCTTCATTTTTGTTCCTCCTCTGTAATACAGGGCTATTGTGTTTCGCTCAAATCATGTAGCTCCAAGAGTATGGCATAACTTGGGTTTCTTTTATGCTGCAGGTATGTAATAGTGGAGTGTGAAGACCAAGATACTCAGCAGAGGGACCCAAAGACTCACGAAATGTACTTAAATGTGATGAGAAGATTCAGTCAGGCTTTGCTGAAGGTAATGCCTCTGTGTAAGGAAGTCCATAATGATTTGGGATAGTCCTTCCTCAAAAGGGTGCAGGTGTCTAAGAGGATGAGTTGGATTTTTTTTGTGTATGTATGTCACATGCATTGAAATTTTACAAAAGCTTCCACTTCTGTTTAAATTTCGAATTTGTAGTAAGCTGAAGAAGCTGCCCAAATGGAAAACAACAAATACTGAGAATTCTTTCTTTTTTTTGGCTTGTTCTTGTTAGTAACACACTGGTTCTAAAATACTCTGCCTTACACTGGGTCTAAAACCTTCTAAAAGTCTTGTGCAATCAATGTGATTTATTTACTATTTATTTATTTATTTATTGTAAACTGTTGTTCTTGAAGCACAAGTGGAGGGAGAGATCTGGAACTCAGAAACAGCACTTGCTGTTCTGTCTGTCGGCAGCAGAGGGTGCTGGAGCAACGGGGAAAAAAGCCTAAGACAAATAAACTTCTGTGAACTGGAAGCTTTACTTTATATCAAATATGCATTTTTTTCTGGATTTTCACATATCTCACTCACACTTAATATTGGGGGGGTTTCTTGATTCTGACTCTTGTGCTTCACAAGAATATTTTGCAGATATCCTTGCTAACTTACTTTGGCTGTGTGAATTGGTTTGTCATGCATGACTGTTCACCACTGAAATTGTTGAAGCAAATTGAAGTGCACTGTTAGGTCAGATAATTGATTGCCAGCTACAGTGACAGTGATTGTGTTTTACAGAAAATACCTTTTGAATTGACGGGATATTGATCATTATTCGCTTAACCTCTTAAAAGCCCGAAGGTCTAAGAACAAAGGAATCATTTCTAGACAAAATAATTACAGAACAAGGAATTAATTCTGTTTCTTTTCATTCTCTTAGGGTGATAAGTCTGTCAGAGTTATGCGCTCGCTTTTGGCAGCCCAGCAGACATTTGTAGATCGGTTGGTTCATGTAATGAAGGCAGTGCAGCGTGAAAGTGGGAATCGCAAGAAGAAGGTAACTAAAGGATTAAAAAGCCTGTCTGTGGCTTAAATTTGACAATGGGTAGGAATGTTAGCTTTTCATTAAAGTTCCTTAGCACTGAGATCTATAACAGATGTCCATCCTTCTGTAATAATTTTGGTTAACTGTGAACAAACTTTGGAAAGGTTTTGATAGTTCAAAGTTCCAAAGGGTGTTCAAAGTTTGTAGATAGGAGAAAGGAGGAGGCCTCTGACAACACTCATGGGGTGTTTTGGCCAAAGAAAGATATGAGAATAATTAAATAATTGGTGATGTAACTGAACATGTTGGGGGGATGTGGGAGAGTATCAAGTTGTTGTCATGTGAGCGATATGCCAGGATAGATAATGAGAATCAGTTTGCAGCAAGGCTTCATTTGTTCCAAGAGCAACAAAACTATCCTTCTATGTGTTTACCAGAACTCAGCTTTCTGTTGGGTTTTCAGGAAGAGGCTTTCTTTATACATTCTAAGCGACTTTGTCCTTCTTAGTTAAAGTGTTTTAAGTGCACCTGACAGGCAGGTATGGGAAAGAAAGTGGAAATTGCAGAGAGATTTCTATTTGTGTATAACCTTTTCCTTTGACACACATCAGTATTTTCAAACATGGGGTTTTCAGTGTGATGATTTCTTTAAATATATTGGGTGTATTTATGCAGAAAAATAAAGCAATTACTAACAAAAAGTGAGGCAGCTTTTCTGTGTATCAGTAACAAAGGCTAAAAGAAGAGAAGAATTTTTCAATTTATAAGATTCTGTTTCCTGCTTGTGCATTGATAGTGTTCAGTTGTATATTCTTTTAGGAAATTTCTGTAAAACTGAGAAACACATTGCTTTTACTTTTAGGTTGCAATCTAGCTTGCAGGAATTAACCACTAGAACTATTCCTAACAGTTGTGAGCCTCCTTAGTGTCCATTTGTGTCTGCTATATTCAGCTAGGGCAAAGGTTAGAGACTGTAATGTATTTGGTCTTTATTATGTAGGACACCAAGTGTAAAATACTCAAAAAATTGATGAGTTTTATGTTTCTTATAACTACAGATGTAGGAATGCTGAGCAAGTCTGGAAATCAGTTCAGTGCAAGCTCTTGGCCATTTAGTTCCTTGGTGATAGGGAATTCCTTGGTGGAATTGAGGGAAACAAAGTTTCTGAGTTGGATTTGAATCAATTTCTGAAACATAACTAACTTTTAATTTTGGTATGGAAAACAAATCATCCTGTGCTTTGTGCCAGCAATTTAGAAATTAGTTTTTCTAAAGACTATTATATTTGGAACTTAGAAAATTGCTTGACTATACTAACACTAGATGTAATATTTCCTTTGTTATTCAAATTACTACAAATTGAGAGTTTTTATTTCCCTGGATAGTATGAGTGAAACCTTGATTCTTTGTGCGGATAAAGAATTGAACAAGTTTAATATTTGTTAGTAATGCATCCTTTGTTTATGGACTTATATATACTTAGTATGTGTTTTATGTTTTGTGAGGTTTTTTCTTAAACAAATTTTCATTCTTTTAGAATGAGAGGCTTCAGGCACTGTTAGCTGATAATGAAAAGATGAATTTAGCAGATATGGAACTTATTCCACTTCCTCTGGAACCTCAGGTGAAAATTAAAGGAATAATCCCTGAAAAAGCCACACTCTTCAAGGTAAATGAGAGCTTCTGAACAGCTGAAATACAAAAAAGTCTTGTGAATCCTAAGCTTAGAAACATCAGTTGAAAGATTTAAAGGGACAGACATAGTCAAGGCAAAATGCAATTGTATCGTGCTCTTAAAGTGGTTAAACAACTCCTTATTTTCGTTTGTTTTTCAATTTAAGTTTTTAAACTTTAAAGTAGCTTTAATAATAGTGATACAGAATTATGAAGTTCAGAATTTCCCAGAATTTTGTTCCTGTACCACTTTAAGATCAAAATCATGCAAATGAAGGCAGGTATGCTGTGTCTCATTTAGATCTGTGGGTCTGTTCCATTGATTAATAAAGGTTAAGTTCATAGAGAATGAAAAGCACTGTGGTGGTCCATTTCATGCAGTTGCAGTCAGCCTGACAGGTAAATCCTATATCCCTGTGGTTCGTAATTCCTTAAACCAAGCTGTAGCAGCTGCTTATGACCATAAAACAGCCAATGTCCTGTTGAAAGGGCTTATTTTGTTTATTTTACTGCTTGAAATGTAAGTTAATGCCTGCAGCATTAAGTTATTACCTGCACTCAGTGGTGTTGGACCGTTTTATAAATTTGCATTCAATTCCTATAGATGACTGCAATCTAATTTTAGGATAAGCAAAATTTGCTGTACCAGTCAGGCCTGTGTCCTGGAGGCCTTTGTCTGCCAGGTAAAAAATTCATGCAGGCTGCTGTGACAGCCAGTGTTAAATCTGTCATCTCTAATAGATCCTGGATTTATTATGCACAGTAGTTTCATCAGACTTCTTGTTGATTATGTTATAATTTGAGTTTACTTAAAATCAGAAATGAATACTTTTTGCTTAGTTTTCTGCCCGTTTTAGCTTGCTTCTTCCTATCTCAAGTTAATTCCTTTGAAGCAACTTCTGCAGTTGCATGCTCTTGCACCTTTGGTTGGAGACAACATTGGAAAGGTTTTCTCAGGAAGATAAACTTTTGCAAACTCAAATCATCATTTTGTCTGAGTATGATTTAAGAGTCGAGGAAAGAATGTGGAGAAGAAGATTGCTGGAACAGCAGCTAAATGTTTCCTATCAGTAATAATAACTGAAGTTCTTCGGGACAAACTCAAGGCAGTCTTTTACATTTTGGTTCTTCTGTAGCTATGCAAAAAATATAGGACCAAAAATGTGAGATGTAACTTGTTTCAAAATCAGAGATTTTTTTGCTTCTCCTAATTCTGACAGCTTACATATTTCCATTTAATATCTCATGCTGGGCTATGGGATAAAAACCAGACTTAAAAAGGGAAAAATTACTAATTTTTGGTGCCCTTGGACATCACATTAGCTTTTGTAAGTCTGTGTAAAGAATAATTTTGCCTTTACTTGTGGCACTTAAAAATTTTGTGGTATTAATTTGAAAATCTAGCATAACTGCTCAAGATTAAATTCTATGCCTCAATTATTTTTGTTTGGTTTGCTGTGGAGGGAAGTGACTTGGTCAGTTGCAATAGGTTATATCATTCATGTAGGTAATTGATCCCCTTTGATCCATTTTACTTGGAGAAATTGCAAACAATTAAATGGGCTTTCTCAAACAATAATGTAAAAAGGCATTTTTGCTTTTGCTAAATAGATTTAAGGAAGCAATTAATTGTTTAAGATGACTTGCCCCTAGGAATTCTTTGCTGCTTATCCTATAATCGTGTCGCTTTTTGATCTGATCAGTTTAAATTTGTTTTGTTGTGACCTTTTGCGTCATGCCTCCTTTTTGATTGGAATTACATGCACACAGAAAAAAATTGAATACTTCTTTCCTCTTCTGCTGCTGTGGGGTGCAGGGAGGGAGAATGTATCCTTGATAAAAAAGGAAGGAAAGCATTAATGTATTTTTATTTTTAAAATGCAGTTGCAGTGTTGGTAATTGGAAGTGATGCACTCTAAACCATTGAGGCAATGCAAATGCAATGCAAAGATTGTATTTCTGAGCTCCATTGTAACAGTGTGTTAATATGAGCACTGCTGTGAACCAGCTTAGTAGAATATTTCCTTTTCCAGAGTGCCTTAATGCCTGCTCAGTTATTCTTCAAGACAGAAGATGGAGGCAAATATCCTGTAATTTTTAAACATGGCGATGATTTACGTCAAGATCAGCTTATTCTTCAGATTATTTCGCTCATGGATAAGGTGAGAATTATTAATCTACATCCTTGTCAGTCTCTTTTCTTGATTTTCCTTGTCAAAAGCAAGACTGCTAAACACCATTAATGCAGCTTCTATCACTAAAAATTGCAGAGTTCTCAGATCTGTAGGTGGCCTTTTTTCTTGCCTATCTAGACATGCAATTACCCTGTGTAGATTAAGAAGAAAGAAAAAAAAAGTATTGCCTAACAGGCTTTCACTCATTATCAGTTTCAGTAAAGAACAGTGGAGATCAATGTCCAGTACACATCCTTTTAATAATAGAATTTGCCTTTCTGTTGCATTCATCTTTGCTTTTGTGTATTGTTTTTTCCCAGCTGTTAAGAAAAGAGAATCTGGATTTGAAGCTGACACCCTATAAAGTGCTGGCAACTAGTACGAAACATGGTATGAATACATTTATTTCCTTAGAATACAGTATGGAGAAGAATCTCCTCCCTGTGTTCTTATTATGTAAGAAAGTCTTACTAGAGTGTAAGCAATCTGAGTCAACACAATATTCCATAGGTGACTCAAATATCTTCATGAAAGAGGCGTGGTCTGGATTCATGAGTGTGTGACAATCAGCAGTTACCAATCTTTGGTGCTGGCTTGCAGTGTGATTATGAATAAATAACTTAAGACTCCTATTTAAAGATCTTTGCATGAAATGGAGAAGAAAAACAAAAAAAAATAAAACTTGGCTACTTTTAGATACAATGGATAAATATTTAGGAAGCCATCAACATACTTTCATCTTGAAAACTTGTAAAAGCACACCTTTTGCAAGTCAATTTGGTGATAATGACATTGTCAAAGTATTGAAGGCAGGAGATTAGAAAATGGGACAAAAAAGTTCTCCTATGAAAAGCAGTAGCATGACTGTGTATTAGTTCTGTCCATTCATAAACATGTATTTCAGAGTAGCCTGGAAGTTCCATGTGTTGGAGATTGTCTCTTTTGTCTGTTTTCTGTCATAGGCTTCATGCAGTTTATTCCATCAGTACCAGTTGCAGAAGTTCTTGCTACCGAGGAAACTATACAGGTACGTGATGGGGCAGGTGTAAGTTGTCTTCTGATCAAAGAGTGTAAGCTGAAGGCTTAGATCTAGTGCAACAGTCTCTTAGTATCTCAGCTGATGTTTTGATTTGTTAGAAGACAAATTACAGCTGGAAACATTTGGGGTTATTACAACAGATATTTAAAAGGGTATACATAAATGACCACTGGAGTATCTCATGTTCTAAAAGTAACACTATTTAAATAAATTACAATGGAGTTCAGTTATGATACTGAAATCCTAAGTTTGCTGTAATGAGGAATGGAAGATACCTGACACTTTTTGCTGCATGTTTTGTTTCAGAGTGTCTTTCATTCATTTGAGGTTGTCAAAATAGTTTTGATTAGTTCTTTTATTTTTTTTTTTAATGAAACCACTAAATAATTTGTTCATATAGTTTATGAAGCCTGTTTCCCCTCAGTAGTGGATGTGTAGGTACTGTAACTTGGTTTTGTTAGCAGAGTTTCTTAATTCTCATGGATTTGACTGGGGACACACAACTGAATAGTGGTACATAAATACTCATACTGTTTTAAAGCACAGCACACAAGCTGGGTAGCAGAGCTCAGCTGGTTGAGATAAATATAGCTGGATAAAAACATAGCAAATTGCTATATAAGGTGGGTAGCTAATAGGTTTTTTAATGAAAGTAAAGCATATTTATTTGGGTTTGATTTGTCACGGTAGCTTTTTTTCTATTTTGTAGATGATATTGAAGTTTGCATTTTTTTTTGTAGCTCAGTAGCTGTGAGTCCAATCAGTCTAGCTCTCAGCTCCTATTGTAACGTATGTTAAAAATTCGAAGATTTAAATTTTTTATCATTTTTCATTATCATTTGCTTGACAAATAAGTTTACCAAATACTTCTCACATATAAAAAAATGCTTATCACTAATCAGTGACTAGCATCCAGGTACATAAGTTGGTTTTTTTAGCTTTCCATTCCATAGAGTTTTGATAAGGTACATCTGCTTAGTCAATAACTTTACAGATTATAAAGTGCTTTCTTGACAATCCTTTGCAATCTTGGAAGTGTACTATTCGTAATTTTAGTCCATTACATGCTTTTATAAAATAATATGTTGAGAAATGCCTGTTATTTTTCACTTACTTACAACATCATATTATGACTGGAAATAGGTGCCCTATTGTTTCAGGTTTTATGCAGACATAGGAAGAAATTATTCCTGTGAAGAATTATTAAACTAAATAGACAGTACTCTAAAAGAGTAAGTTTTTCTGTGCTGAGACATGATAAAATAGCTGGGCATCATAGGCCTAGGAAATGAACAGTAGTTGAACGCTTCTAGGTGTTGTGGAAGTTTGGTTTACTTTTTTTTGGAATTGTTCATTTTGGACTTCACAGCTGTTCTAGTAAAGATGAGCACTTTATATGGCTTCTGCGTTAACTACTGAAAATATTTAAAGCCAGTAAACCAGTGCTGGCTGGTGAAATGCAGATCTGCAGAAAAGAAAAGGTGTTTTGGTATTTCAGGGTTACTTACCTTCTATCAACAGCCTTAAAATTGCATTTTGTGTTCATTTACATGAGGGTCTTAGTTTTTCATGATGATTTTGGTAGATTACATGCCATCCAGAGGACTACCACAGTCTTTCCTTAGATTGTGCTTACTGGAAGAAGCTTTGCTTAGGCTTGGATTTAACTGAATTTTCTCTTAGTCAAGATTAGGAGTTTTCTTCTGATGGGAGAATTGTTTGGCCCTGTCCACATTTCACAGGAAATTTGAATTTCCGTTTGCTGACTTAGACTTTTTTTTTTTTAAACTCAGTATCAGCAGTTGGTTTGATTGAGGAAGGGAGACATATAAGGATGATAAACCTTGTAAGAGCATGCTCCCCAAAAGTAGTTATAAAGCAGGACAGTTAATCCTGTTTTAGTTTTTTGTTGATATGACCTAAACAGTTTGCTTTGGAAGTTTTGTCACTCATAGGTACTGATTGTAACTTTTGAGCGCATTGTTAATTTTCTGAAACATTTAATAAAGGAAACAGCTTTTCAGTTTCTGTGTTGAGTATAAGATTGTGTTCATTGAGACAATATAAATAACATGATGTTAAATTAGATCTTACAAGGTGTTTTGGGGTGGCTGTTAGTTTAACAGATTGTAATAATGGCCATGTGTGGGCTTGATAACTTTTTTCTTTCCTAAAGACCCAGTGTCATATCATGTGGAATAACTAAGTATCTTCCTGGCATTCTCTCCAGAACTTCTTCAGAAAACATGCCCCTAGTGAGACTGGCCCTTATGGAATCAGCGCAGAGGTTATGGACACATATGTTAAGAGCTGTGGTGAGTTACAGTCTAACAGCTGGTAACTTCTTAGGGGAAGTCTGAAGGGTGTGGTGGATGAGGTATTCAGATATTTCAGTTTAGGTGGCTGCAAACAGGGCACCGTGCATGTATGTACTTGCTATCAGAAATGCAGTGAAAAGAATCATTTTCAGCCTGGCATGTCACACACAAGCTCTTGGTGGCTCTTGCTCTCAAAGGAGAGTCTTTGCTTTCCAACAATAATCTTATCTCTGCCCTCTCTATATTGTGAGCAGGGACATGTAAAGCATTTATATGATAAATCATCTGTATCAAAATTCTAATTGGTTTTGAAAACATAAGGCGTTTTGGGGGCTGTGGCTACATTTGTATGTAAAAAGAAAGTGGTAGTGTAGTTCATGTCCAGTAAACTGATGACTGTGTTAAAATACCACATGTGCTGTCCATAAAATTAAAACATCCCTTCATTCTAACAAAAGAAAAAAATCTAAAGGAGTATTCAGGTGTGACTGCACAATATCTTCTCCTTTGCCCTTCTCTTTCTGATGGTGCAGTCTTGCTTCAACATGTTTGATGCTTCAAACTCTTCTGGTTAGTGGGTGAAAGCAACAATTAAAACAGTTTGCTCTTTATCGTTGATGATCTTGTGGATGCTGCTGACATGCCGGACATATCCAGGCTCATATCAATGCCTAATACTTGTTTACTGTGGCCTTAAAATAGCTTCAGTTCAAAATGTATACGTTCACTTTATTCAAGATATTTCAGCTTCTTTTGAAGTACCTTTATCCAAATATAGTCTTTCAGTGTTAGGCGTGTAATTGTATAGTTAGAAATTAAAATCTGGACAGTAGTGAATAAGTTCCGGAGTTTTAGTACTTCATACGTTCTTTATAGTGCTGATAATCTTGATTATTCTTCTCCAGCACCTCTCCTGCCCCAAGTCTCTGTGGTGTATTTATTGGTAATGAATTAGAGCTAAGATGATGTAATATGCTGTTGTTAATTGTGTGGAACTTGTTGCTCTCCAGGAAGGGTACTCATACTGATGTTTACAATTTACTTGTTACAGCTGGTTATTGTGTGATTACTTACATCCTTGGAGTTGGAGATAGACATCTGGATAATCTGTTGCTAACAAAAACAGGTAATTCTTTCTAGCAATATAATTTTATAGCAACAGTTGTTTAATTTCTAATGTGTTGGTACTTTTTTGTTGCATTTTCCTTGTGAATATAACCCTCTAAGTATTGCAGACTAGATTGTATTTTACAATATAAGTTATATTTTCTCATTTAAGGTAATATTTGCTCCAGTGTGTAATAAGAAGAGGATTTCTTAACTAGAGGAAATGAAAGATTTGAAAATAAAGCTTCTTCAACGATTATAATCACTACTTTGGGATAGAGGGAATTTCAATTGTTGTCATTGAAAACCAGTTTATGTGTAGCTGCATAAGCTTCACAAAGTTTTAACAAATAACATTTCTTGTAGAGGAAAGTCTTCTGGAATTTTTGTTTGGCTTATTTTTACTTGCTTGCTTACTTTTGAACTACAGCTTCCCTAGGAGTTCTGATTGCTTGAATACCTTCATTGCATAGTGGTGGAAAATTAAGAGTTATGGTTAAGTGTTTATTATGAAGTGAAACATTTATTGAATGAGAAACGTTTAAATAAAGCATGTTATTTGGAAAAAGAGACCCATCCACGTGGAAGGCTTGTTAGTTACAGCTAAGGCTGAAGCATATACTGCTTTTAACCATTATGGTCTGTTTGAAAGAGCAGAAAATTAACAATTGGCCTTCGTTGCTCTAGGCTCATGGAGGAACAACTAAAGCAAATATATTTTACCTTATCTGTTTTAAAATATACAAACAAGCATTTAAAGATGTGTCTTGAGAGGTCTCTCACTTATCTGTGGTGGTGGGTATAAATCTTTCCATAGCAGGCTCTGCTTGCCTGCTGAGAGTAGTAATAGTTCAGTGTTTTGGTCTGGAGTAAAGTGCATCTTACCAGTCTGTGCTAAGAAGTGCAGCACTGTAGTTTAACTGGAAGAATTTGGGGAGTGCAGCAGAGGGCAGTGCACATCCATCGTACATTGCAATTCTGAAAACCCATGGTCTGCCACAAACTGAGAGCTTTTTTGAGCTATCAAGAGAAATCCTTGTTGCTGTATAAAGGATTACGGAGCAGCGAGAGAACACAGCAACAAGGCACTCCCTTGCTTGGTGCCAGAAAGAGCAAGAAAGAGCAGTTTATTGAAGGAAGCCACTGCTTTAAATAAGACAGTTCATGCATAACAAAATACAGTCAGTTCATTGGACAGAGAAAGAGACGCCTCTTGTCCCAGGCTTCTCACGGATCCAGCAGGTGTTTATCTATTGTTATGATTCTTTCTCTCATGTTTACAGTAGAGAAGGAGGCTCTAGCTTGGGAAAAGTCCCAGCCAAGCCTGAGAAAGCCAGACTGAAAAATCCTGTAAGATTCTTCCTGGGCCTGTAATGACCACAAGCCTTATGTTCCACATTTCTAAGTACAACAGAGAATTGCTACCAAGGCCTGTTTCTTGCTACTGAGAATCCCTTAGCCTTAAGTTGGAAAAAGCTCATTTCATTCTTCTCTTGAACAATGCTTGCTTCAACTACCTCCTTCAAAATCATATGACTCTGTATGCATCCTTTCTTGATGATATTTATTTAAGGAATTGAAGGTTTTCAGTAGGGTAAGGAATGCTGAGTACCAGCTGTGGTTCACATATTTCTTATATATCACTACCTTTTTTTTGGCTCAACCTTTCCGTTTGGTAAAAGTAGCCACATCTGTTAGACTGCTTCCAGTAGAATTAGTGCATCATCTTGTAGCATACAGATGTCTATGCTTAGAATAGATACAGTATAATTTCAATATTAAGCACTAAATACAGAAGTCTATAAAAACATATTGTTAGAAATGTGGATTTTTGGATAAGATGTCAGTTATCTAATTAAATAATTTCTCTTGTCTTTCGTGACTCTTTTATGCCTATAGTTACAGAAATAGAGTCGCTTTTTTTGTAGGAGTAGTGTTGAACAAGGCATCTGGATTTTCAGGTTTTTAAGTGCCGTATCATTATACTTCAAGGACAGCTGTTAGAAGTGTGTTTGGAAGGAGATGAGGGGAGCCTTCAGTCAAAACATCCTTATCTGTCAGTAATGTTTAAAATTACAAAAAGTCTTTCATCAGTTTCATAAATGTATCTTGGCTGATAACCCAAAAGTCACATTATATACTCAGTACTGCATGACAGGGATATTTATTTTCTCTGAAAGCTTTGAACTTCTTTGCTTCTCATAGAAACAAAATACATTTTCAATTGCTCTATGTTTTAACATCTGTTTCTAAGTCTGCAGCAGATATTACTGGGATTTGTAGATAACAAGACACTGTTTTTCAGATGTATGCCCAGGTTTAGGCAACATCAGTGCCTCTGTTTAGGATTACAGACTGATTTATATATTGAAACTGGCATCTAATTTAACAGCAAACATTCCTTTAGCTGCCTTGGAAGGAAGATCTGAGTGGTTGCGAAGCTGGATTGTGATATACGAGGTGAGGCATGTTCAGTTAACTTCCATGGAATATGCACCAGGCTAGTATATTGCAATTATGCTATGGCTTCCCCTGAGAACACTTTGTTCTGCAGTTCTTACACTGTCTGATTTGATTGTAGAGTCAGAATCTAGGTACTAATAAAATACCCATTTATGGATGTCTTCATATTTGCAAGACAGTCAGTAGAGTCATAAGGAGAGTTAGAAAGTATTTCAGCTTTCAAGTGAAATCTCCTGTCCTGTTAGAGGTTTCTTATTAATTTCGACTTGCTTTATAGACATGCAGAGGTTTCACAAAGGTCCAGGCTATGTGTAGGTATTGTAGGATATCCTAGACATTCAAATGGCTTTTTTGATAGCACTGCTTATGTATGTGTCTGACCAACTTACTCTCACCCTTGTGCAGGCCAGCTTATCTTTCAGTAACCTCTGGTCACCTGCATGAAAATGCAAGTTCCTATTATGAGTGCCCAAAGTACAACGGCTTTGACCTGGCCAATACACTTGATATTGCTCTGTAGCAGGAGGGAAGATTGCTATGTGGATAAAATTAGGTTATTAATATCTAAGAGTAGGTCAAAGACTGGGTGCTCAGAACTTGAAAATCACATTTGCTTTTGGCATCACGTGTAAATAGATGAAAGAAATGGGCTGTCTTGTCATTTAATGCTTAGAGGTAGAACTGTGGTCACCAACTGACACCACATTTATTTTCAGTCTTGGTTAGAAAGGGTTGTGAGGAAAGACAGCAAAGACCTGAACAGATTTATGTATGAAATGACAGCATGTGTTTGTACTTCCTGTGCTTTTTCAGTCAAAAAAATCTATCCCAGAGTAGGTCTGAGATGGTAGAAATGGAACATATGCAGGATTCAAACATTCACACTATTTCAGTACTTAGAGAAGTAAATTGTTAAATACATTTATTAATGTTACAAAATACTATAATATGTAAAATACAATTTTTAAAGATATTTTTAAATGTTACTGGTCTTAATAGAGGGACATCCTTATTTAAAAAAAAAAAAAAAACTAATGCATATTTTTGTCCTTTAGATTTCTCTCTGGAATTCCATTTTCTGTAGTGCTTACTGCAAAAAGAATATAATCTTTTAGCTTTTGATCTGCTAAAACACTTTCTCTTCTAGATCCCTTGAACAGCATTTGTCATCTAGCTATAAATATCAGACCTGTTTTATTTTTACAATATGCCTGAATAGAATATATTTTGAGAATGGACAACTTGGGGGAGGGAGGTGAGTTATAATGCTTACCAGGGCTCTTACCACTTATATGGGTGACAATGTTAAACTTCACCTCCGCATGTTGCTGCATGCTGACTTCAAATCTGTATCCTGAATAAGTTCTTAAAAATTTGCATTACTTCTATTGCTGTGTAGTCTTGGAAAAGTTGTAAGATGCTGCTGATGAAAATTATTGCAATAAATGAGGCATTCTGATTTTTTCATCATGGCAATGGAGAAAGAGAAATAGCAAAAGAGAAATTTTGAAAGTAACATCAGAATTTGCAGGGAAAGCCAGAAAAACAACCCATCCATCCAGTCATTTTCATCAGAGGAATTTTTATCCTATTGCTCCAAATTTAAAATAGGAGTTCAGTTAAAATAATCACTAAATTGTACATTTTTTTATATGGGCCAAGTTAAAATAATAGTGTTGCTTGAGGGCTACAAAGAAATAATGGAATTTTGGCCTGTTTTGATTGGTTGGGTTATTTTGTTCTTCCCCAACAATGTGAACAGAGTAGTTTGAAATAATTTGCTCTTTTACTGTTGAGAGACAATTGCCATCAGACTTACTTTATTTCAGTAATTGCATCTAATTTGCTGTGTCCTCTGTGGTTTATTTTTAAGGTTTTGAGAGTGTTGTCTGGTTTTCAGTGGTTTTTCTTATCAAAATGAAACAATTTCTGTGCTGCTCTATAGGAACTTTCTCCTGTATTAAAATCTAGGTATTAGCAGTGAAAGTGATGGACAGACTACCCTCTCCAGCTGCAGTCAGGTGTTACTGGCTATTGCAAGCACCAGATATCAATTTTTATTCTCTACAGGTCAATGCTTCCCTTGATCAAAGATCACTCTCAAGGCTGAAGGGAAATCAGATGGACTTAGAAATCAGAAATCTCTGATGCCCTGACTAGTGGTTAGGGTAATTTCCATGTTTTGTGCCATATCCTTGAAGTCTCCAATGGCCTGCACTCTTTATTCCATATGAAAACCAAATGCTGAGTGGAAAAAGGCAGTCAGACTCATAGAATAAAAGAATTAAAAAATAATAATTAAAAAAAAAAAAGCTCAAAAGTACCGAACAGTATCAGCTTTTAGATTTTGAATTCAATAATTTTATATATGCATGCTGCTTACTCCTTGAAACTTCTCATGCAGTCCGTAAATGCCTTACATCTTGCTTTTTCTACAGTAAAATAAAAGGGGGGGGCAGGGTGATTTCTAGTGCATTGGTTCTAAAAATGAGATTCACCTGTTTCACCTGTTGTCTAAAGTTACTCTTGGTTTTAGTTTAACTCTTGATTTTAGTTTAAACCATGACTGAAACAAACAAAAGAGCTCTTCACCTTTATGATTTAGCACTCATTTGGGAACAGTAGTATACCAAAGTAGAGGTCCAGTTTTGTCTGTAATTTATAGGCATGTCTAAAGATTAGGAGCCCTTTAAATTAAGATGTAATAAATCAAAAGAAGTTGGATCATGGTAAAACATGGTGGTCTAAGAGACAGAAGTGTATGTGTAATGACATACGCAGTATATTGAAGGAAGGACATGTAATTGCTTTGTAAAACATGGTAGTTCAAAGCCTTTAGAAAAAGTAGTATTGCACGAAGTTCAAGGCTTGATTAGTGGGAGGGTAGGTGATTACTGTATTTAAATGTCATTATATGAGTATGAACTGTTCCAGGGAAGTGACTAAAACAGGTTGTAGAGAGACCATCCCTGGGGATACTCAGAAACTGTCTGGACATAGCCCTGGCTAAGGCACCTGGCCCTGGGGGTGTCTGCTTAAACGGGGTTGGACCAGATGTCCTCCAGAGGCCCCCTCATTCTTGCAATTGGAGTTATGCTGAGTGAAAATTGTCACACTCATTAATATAATGAAAGTGGAATATTCAGTGTAACACCCTGATACAAATGGTACTTGGGATGATCACTTGAGATACTTACAACTTTCTTATCTTGGTATTAAAAACTTTGAAATAATTGAATTTATTAACTTAATAAAATTGTTATTTATTAACATAAATAAGAGTATAAATGTCACCTATTTTCAGTATTAAATATATAACCAATTTAATTTGTCCAAAGCAGGCTTGTTCCTCACTTGTTCAGTTGTTAAGACCTGGAGGGTAACATGAGTCAGGTTCTACTATAGAAATCTCTAGACCTTCAGTGTCCCCTCAGGCTCTTCCTGGGGTTGCTAAACTTTGTGCAGGCATCAAGGAGAGCCTTTTGTTCATGTTCTGTAACATGGTGTGCAGGTTTAATCTTTCAGAAGCTGAATTAAAATTATTCAAGTCTATGTTCAGTATACAGGTTTGAAAGGTTTTAAAAATATTTATATAAATGTGAGTGTGCACATATATTTTAAGTCAGCCTAAAAAACAGCTTAATCTTGAAGTACAGGTAGGAAGCCTATGATGCTAATGCAGGATGGCCTCATCTCACTTTCTAGGTGTCTATCACTCAATTATTGAAATATTTTTGAATGTTTTAGATGTCTTTGTAACCAATGTAAATTATTAATTATCATCTTTTATTCTTTATCTCCAGAGCAAACTGAAAAAAAAATATTTACTGCTACAAGAGTTACTGTTTTATTCAAAATGTTGTCTCTTGACTTTTCAAGGTGACTGGTTTGAATAAGTGAACAGAAAGCGCGTCCCCAAAACTTCTTTGTTAAACATGTTTTCTAGCTTAATGATGGAAGGGTTCTGTATGTGGTTGCCTCAAAAATTTGGTGTACAAAAATGAGCTCTAAAAGAATCTCCTGTACCAGGCCAGAAAGACTGTATTGAAGGAATGCTTTTTAATAGTACAATTAGTTGTGCAAATTGTAATGGGTGTAACATTTATCAGTCAGCGAATATTTTGCCTGTTCAAGATACTTGTGATCTCTCTTTGAAATTGATCTGTCATGGTATTTGTTTCTTGGATTGAAGAAGAATCCTTATGATAGATCTCAAAAAGCTTTTTCTGTTGATACTACATTATTATTCAATGAAACAGTCAAAGATGGGTGATTAACTGAAAAACATGACTGCTTCATTTTTTTTCCAAGAGCACCGAGAACATAATCTTATGAAATCTTAAAATGAATACACGTGCTGCAGGTTAAAATACTTCGTAGCAAATACACCCCTGTCTGTAATGCTGCTCAGTTCCATAATTCTGAAACAAGACTCTATCTTCTGTTTTGTCCGTGTTTGTCTAGATTACATTCATGCTAATAATTTTCTACCTTCTTGTTTTAAAGATCTTCTGTCTTGTATCTGCATGCCTATCTGAAATTCACCATCTTTTTGTATTGTAGCTGTGGTATGGCTCAAGTCATTGCTTAAATTGCACATTCCAAACTGAAAATTCTTTTGCAGAACACATTCAGCAACTTCCTTTAGCTTTCAGTATTTAACTGAGTCAAGATGATTCCTAAAAAAAAAGGCTGCCTAAGAATGTTTTACTTTTATTTCTATTAACATAATTTTTGTGTGTTTGTAAAATATTTATTCCTCAGTTAATCTAAATATTTTAGATTTTTTGAAGTTGCTGGTAAACTGAAGTTTACCAAGGGAAGTTTAGTTGTTCATTTTGCCACCAATAGCATCTCATGCATACTTCAGTAATATTGGAAGAGAACGCTGAATTCTCCCCAGTTAATGTGTGAGCATTATGGTGAGCAGCCTGGCAGGCTCTTGATAGGAAGGGCAATTGCCTTGTGCATTTGAGAAGAGGAGGCATATACAAGTTTTTGTTGAGTTAGTGTGGCAGAAGTGTTCTAAATGCAGTCAGTTGAGCTGAGAAGGGAATAGTAGTGATCAAGTGATGCAATTTATTTTAGTACTGAAAAGAGATATGACAAGATTTTTGGTGGATTTGAAATCCAGTTTCAAATTTAAAGTTGTAGGGATGTTTCTTCAGCGTATTTCAAAACCATTGATAATTTTTGACCCTACTTGAACAACTCAAAAGACTTTTGAAACAGCACTGAACTCTTCTTAACTGTTCAGTGGCTTTGAAAGGTTTATAGGATTATGAATCTTACTTTCTCTTTGTTACATTAGCTCTGTGTTAAATTTATCATATTTCATGCCACAGCAATCAAATGCGAAACACACATTAAGTATTATTATTTAAATTTGCTAACAAATTATAAAGAAGGTGCAAAGAATCAGTAGTACCTATTATGTAAACTATGCATTTAATATCTACTGACCAGTTTCACTATTGGTTCAGTCTTTATGAATATACTCCAAATGTTTAAAAATCAAAAAAGCAGGAAAACTAATCTTGTTGGTACTCTTTATGAATTTGAAATCAGCTTTACTTCTTTAAAGCCATCATTTCCATTTAACAGCTGAAGATGAAAAATATACTGTTATAAACCTTACAGAAGGGGAACTGCTTGCTATCTTCTTAATGATTCTGTTTTTCTAAGTTTTGCATCAAGAAAATGGTGCAAAAACATTATATGCAGTGTTTGCCTTTCCTTCTTCTACAGGTAAACTGTTTCACATTGACTTTGGTTATATTTTGGGCCGGGACCCCAAGCCCCTTCCTCCCCCGATGAAGCTGAACAAGGAGATGGTGGAAGGCATGGGAGGCACCCAGAGTGAGCAGTACCAGGAGTTCCGTAAGCAGTGCTACACAGCCTTTCTCCACCTCCGCAGGTAACAGCACTGGGTTTATGCCANAAGAGAGGAGACAAGTAAATGAATTGCTGAAGTGTTTCTGTTGAAAATCTAAAGCTCGTTCAAATGTGGTCACAAGAATTTGTGTGAAACAAAGGAATGAAAACATCACAGTGTTGGTGTAATGTGGAGGCTGAATGTAATGGTTCAAGTTAAAGCCCCAAATTTTGCTTGTTTAATAACTTAAATAGCTTCATTTCATAACTCAAGTGGGATATTAAATTGTATTTCTTTTTGGGTATATTTTTGCCCTTAAGCTTCTTTTCCTCTGATTATTGTTGATCAAGGAACTGTCATTTTAATTTAAGTCATTACTCATTTACTGCTTTATCCTCCTCCAGTTTAAATTAGTGATGATCAAATTCTTTGGCTTGAAGATGACACACACATATGCTTAGTTCAGTTCAGCTCCAGTGGGACAAAAATTAGCAACTTGTAGTGACAATCAAGCATGTTAGAAATTTCTTTAAATACCCAGACTTGTGGCAGCTAAAAACTCTTTAGAGTTTGGTATCTGTGAACCAACAGATCTTTCTTTTAAATTTGGAATCAGCTTCATTCTTTTGCAGTGACTGTATTACTTACCCATCAAATTTCTGAGCCAAGTAGCTCATTTTTGTTCTGTTTGAGCACAGCACAGGTAAGCACTCCTGGTCTGTCCGGGGATTTGATTTAGCACATCTTCAATGAAGAGGAAAGATTTTCATTTTAATATCAAAATTACCTAATGGAAACCTTCAAATATGTGCAAGAAATTGGTAATATGGTAAGCTTACGTGAAAAGTACCTGGAATATAGAAAGCAGCCTGTGATACAAAATAAAATGCTGCATGTAGTTCTTCAACTGCTAAAAGAAGGAAGACTAAGGAGTTGGTCTAGGAGCTGACATTATTAATGGGGTAAAAAGCTGTTAAACAATTTGAAGAAATAGTGGCATGTTACCAGCAAGCAATATTTGTGGCTTCAGAGTACAGTCCCACTTCTGAACTTTGCTTAAAGCTGTTTTGTAATGCTGTATTTCTTATTTGTCATGTACTTGAGTTATTGTTACTGTTTAAACCTAACTGTTTTCAGTGGGAAGGTCTGTTGTGTCAGTGAAAGATTATTAATTGAATTAATTTATGTAATAATTTGCTACAAAGATCATCATTAAATGTGTAGTATCGTGGTAATTTGGGTATACAACTCAACTGTAAATCAAGAGGGTTTCATTTTTAATGTCTGGAATTGTAGTTGTAACTATAGTATCGCCAATATTTGCTCACTTTATTGGAAAATATTTTTAATGGTTCTTGATAAATATCCGTAAGGCTTTCAACAAAAATACTGTATGATAACATTCAAACTGCTGTAACTATTACTTTAAGCAGCTAGAATGAAAAATATTTAAGATTACTTGTTAAAAAATAATCATGTGGAACATGTAGAACACTTTAGGTCTAACAGTTCTGCATATTGACAGAAAACTACTCACAGACACATCTTCTGGCCAAATAGTGTGAAATCATAACCTCTGATAGCTAAGATAAAATGCAGACTCTGTCATCTCCATCAGATTGTGCTTTATGTTAGTTCTTTATTTCCCTGAGGAGTAGACAGTTTTCTGCATAGTTCAAGTACTGTATCTTGGTAAATCAGGATTCCTGGTGGAATGGATGTTGCATAATAAAAAAAAAAAAGTAAGGAATTGTAAAGTTACAAGTGAAAGAATAGTTCTGTCCATTGTTTCAGGTTGTAAGGAGTTTGCCATACGATCATTATTGTATATTCTTTAGTTAGTTTAGGGGATTTTCTTGGGGAATAGGAATAAGGAAATGCTTTCTACTTTTTTAAGCAACAGTAATCAGTCATGTGTGTTTGTCAGCAGTGCTGTAGTGAAGGAGCAGCTGCTGCATTCTGAGTGTTTTGCAGGGCAAATTGTGGCTGTCAGCAGGATTTACATATTCACTTGGGCTGTAGCAGCCTTTTAGGCTTTCACTGTACATGTTGAGCCTGTTTAAAGATGTTTAATCCTGCTACATGTCAGCATTTCTTTTCCACCAAGAATTTCCTGCTCTACACCTGCTCTATTACCTGTTTCAGCACGTTCCATTGTATCACAAAATGGTTCATTTGTCCTGACTCTCTGCTCAAGGAGGGTCATCCCAGAGCACATGGCACAGTTATGTTCAGAATGTTCTGGAATATCTGTACTGAGGGAGACCTCTCTAAGCAATCTGTGGCAGCAAAGAATCCAGTCAGAGCATTTCAAAATTTTTTTCCAGTGAGGCTCTAGATTCTTTTGTTCCTTACAAGTAAGGGTTTCCCCTGCATTAGTCCTGTGAGAAGCTTATTGTTCAGTTTGAGTTAATGGGCATAGGTAAGGCAAAGGAGTAGGATATAAGCAGGAGTAGGGACAGAAGCTATAGTTTGGGCTGAGATTTTTTTCTCTGTGTGGGTGGGATGGTGCATTTGTCCAGAGCACTTTTTCTCCAGCCTGTTCTGTTTAATGACTGAGGGTCCTGTCTGAATGGAAACACTGTGTGCATCAAATGGAAAGCTGTGATGGCGCGTGGGAAGCGCTGCTCCTTTGGAAAGGTTGTAGCTAGGCAGTGCAGGGTCTGGACAGTGTTCTAAAAGCTGGGATTAGATGGTGAAGAGAGAAGAGCAAAAGTGAAGCTGGGTGGGATTAAGTCCATATTCACTGAGTTTGGACTAAAAGGAGATACTTTGGGAAGAATAAATTCTGTAATTTATTATAGCCAACTGACAATGACAATTATTAGGGAGTATTCATGCTCTTGAGAAGATAATTGAGTCATGGGGGACCGCATGTTCCACTGAAGGAAAGGTAGTATCCTTAAGGCATTTCCAACTTGGGAATTTTGAATTAGACTGGGATAAGCAGGGCCTTAGTTTGGGGCTGCAGATAACTGTATACCTTCCTGTCCTTGTCTTTATAGTGTCTTCATAGTTTGTAGCTTCAAATTTGGTAGAGCATTGCAAAGTCAACACCCTAAATATTTGATTGGTTTAGGACATCTACATGCAAAGGAACTGGTAAATATTGAAAAAAATAAATAAAAGAATGCTTAGCATCAAGCGGGTATTTGAGATATTGATTACTTAAATGAAAAGTTGCTGTTATCAGAAAGCATAGCAATGAGAATTTGACCTTTTTGTCTGATGTGGGCTTTTTTCTTGATATATGAGACCTCTTCTAATGTAGGAGTAGAGATTTTTGTTGAATTTCTTTAACATTGCTTCACGTTCAAACCAGAAGTTAGTCAACCTTCAGTGCAGCTGAGTCCTCATTTGTTTTGTGAGTTAACTTGTACTGAGATTGAAGAAAGCAAAGAATGATGTGAGAAGTATTTAGGTTTCAGTTTATGCACTTCATTAAACCTCCCTGAAACTAGGAAAACCTGGCTCAGACTTTGTTCTGGCTGTGGATGGATGTCAGCCATTCCAGAGGTCTTTGTAATGTAGATGTCAAAGATGAATGATACTCATTGCTTGACAAAGGTGTTTGTTTTTTACAAGTCAGGCTCCCAGCTCAAGTGATTCAGCAAAATCTCTCCTCTTAGATGAGTTTGGGCTGTAAACTCATGTAAACCTCATGGCATATTTGTCAAAGATGTTTCCTGTAAGTAGGATTGCAGCTGATTACTGAATTACAGAAATTTTTGGGGTGAGAGGCAGAGGACAGACCTGCAGATTGTATAATGAGCAATTCTTCCTGAATTTTTCTTTTTCCACTCCACACTTCCCCCCAGATTACCTTTTCTTGATTTTTTTCCCCCAAATGAGTTTCTTTGGGTGATTTTATTCAAGAATCAGAAAACTTCAGAACCATCTCTTAACTGGCATCTAACAATGATGCC
>WBND01000180.1:1137276-1154436 GCA_013398595.1 Tychaedon coryphoeus | reverse complement strand
TTAAAAATGAATCTCTGAAGCATTAGCAGCTCTTTGTAAAATGATAAGTTCTTAGATTAAGATGTTTGCAAAATGTCATACATACATACAGTTTACAAAGTGTTTTACCTAATTCTCTCTTCTGCTTAGGTATTCCAACTTGATCTTGAATTTATTTTCCCTCATGGTGGATGCCAACATTCCAGATATTGCTCTTGAACCCGACAAGACTGTAAAAAAGGTAATTGTGAAGCTTTCATTGTCTTTCAGTAACCCAAGGCATCTCATTATGAAATTTTCAGTCACTTAGGATGATGACTTATTTGTGTCTCACCTCAAAAAATATTTGCTCCCATTTTATAAACTTTTAGCAATTTCTAGAATCATTGAAGTTAAAGATAGGAGAGTGTACTTGGAGAACACTCGGCACATGTGCCCATGAATACAGAATGACTTTTTGTCATCCATGCCATGCTCCACACTCTGCTTTAGCACTCTGTTCCAGTGGGTATTTTAGCTAAAAACAGTGTTCCCACCTTATCAAACTTAGAAGTGAAGCAGTCAACACTGACTGTATCATGAAAGATTGTTCCATCTAGTCAAGAAACCTTTAAGTCATGGATGGTTTTATGAAACCAGTCTTCTTCTAGTTATAAAACCAGTCTACTGAAGATTTAAAACCAGTAGGCTGGTATATCTTCATCAACAAGAAATTCTTATTTATTGTGAAGACAGACTTGTGTCCGATAATTCTAACTTTGTCCTTTTTACCAGCCTAAGCCATTCTTCTCCATTTGGTGTTTGAGCAATAGTTGACATGAAAAATACTGGATACATCTCCATCTAGATTTCATTACACTTACATTTTAGACAAATGTTGAGGTTTTTATAACCTGATTTATAGTGAAGGGCTATCTGTTTTAATTCCCCAAAAGACTTTGTGGAGCCTGTGTATCCAATGGAAATTAGTTCAGTGTTATTTTTATTCAAGTGGTGGATTATCTCTCAGGTAGGCTATTTTTCACTGTTTTCAATAAGCTGTGATAGCAGAGATTCAGAATCTTCAAATAAATATTTCATGTTTTAATATAATTTCCTTAAAGAAAACTAAATTGCGACTGCACAAATTTTTCCTTTTCTTTTTCAAGGATACAACCATTTCTCTTTAGAGTTTCTTGGTTTGAAATCAATACAGAGAGTTCTTGCTGCTGTTCAGTTTCATATCCAGGAAGCTAAGCTGTGTTTTGTGGTAAAGATGACAATCTTCCCTCCACTCAACTGTCTTCCTGAGAAAATGACAGCACATTATTTCTTCTTATCAATACTTGAACCTCACCTCTGTCCCTAAATACCCTACAGATTCAATAGGTTACTTACATAGAACTTGGGAGATAAAAAGCTAAAGTAGGCAACTGAAATAGTTCAATACGTGCCAAGTTCCGGAAGTAACTACACTTTTGAGGAGAAAATTTCTTTCCAAGGAAGCGACCTTCCCAACAGTATGCATGTTCTTCCTATCTTAAGAATTTTATCTTTATGGGGAAGATGCATTTGGCTCTGCCTACCCTTTGGAAAAATGGGTGATACAGTAAGGAGGGGTAAGATCTTTTAGATTGAAAAGTCTGTGAATAAATGTGCCATAAATCCTAGTAAAATTTGAAGCGTGCATCAACAGGTAGAGCAGGGGCTAATTTGGGGCAAGTTTGTGCTTGACTGAAATAGTCACCAGGAGCTCAAAACAGTGGTTTCATTGAACTTCAGAAGTGCTGGTTTTTCAATGTTTGCACGAATAAGTTTGAGAATTATGATGCATTTTAATCTTACTCATTACTGGTCCAGGGTTCCCTGTCATTTGATCAGAGACTCCCAGAATGGCTTGGGCTGGAAGGGATTTTAAAGATGACCTCATTCCATCCCTCTGCCATGGGTCACTTCCACTAGGCCAGGTTGCTTGTGTGAGTGTTGTTCATCCTTGCCTTGTATGTGTTCTTGTGAGCTCTAATATTTGTTACCAAGAGTCTTCTGATACTTGCTGCTAATTAACACACAATATCCTTGTTTCTTATTAGTATCTTGGCCTTGCATTTTATGGTGGAAAACTCTCTAGAAATGCTGTCCAAGGGTATATGTTTTCAATAATTAATGATAATAGGATGTTAAGTTCTCTAAAATACTTGTAAAGGATGGTTTTAATATAGCAATAGTTGAGTATTTCAAACACTTCTAGAACTCTTTTACTCTCTGTAAATTTCCAATGTAATTTTATTGACTTAACAAATCAAGGTAGAGAATTGAAAGCCAGAAAGTATATTCAACAGCTGAGATGTATGTTACGGTTCACTTATGTACAATAATTAAAAATACAGATTATGTAAAGCAGGACAGTATTGCATACATTTGGAGAGCATGGAAGGCTGCAAAATCTTAAAGGAAATTCAGAATCACCTCATATTTGGAGTTGGAAAGGACCCACAAGAATCATCAAGTCCAGCTTTTAAGTGAGTGGGATCAAACCCACAACTATGGCATTACCAGCGCATGCTCTGACCACCTGAACTCTGAATTAGATCCCTGTGGTTACTTCTAAATTCCATTACAAAGTGGAAATAACAGTGCTTTCATTGCATGAAAAGAACAGGAGCTTAGTTGTTATATGACAGATCACTGTTAGATCAAATGCAGCAATTAGTTATTGGGATCCTGAGCTCTGACAGTGCTGCAGCTTGTGAACTGTGACTTTTACTCTCGTGGGAGATTCCAGGCTGTCTATTCACAGAGGCTTTAAAATGTGAAAGCAGATAGAACTAAAGCAGTAAGGCAAGTGTTTCTGATAAGGAATGCAAATCACTTTGAAAAGGAAAGGATCTACTTCCCCAGGTCCTTTAAGTTTATTTAGAGTGTGCTTGTTCCTTTGAAAAACAAAACAAAACCCACACAGTAAGCTATTGGAAGGAAGATAGCCAAATTTTTCGGCTCTCTCAAGTTTATTCTTATCTTATATAAACTTTTTTTTCCAACAGCTCAGCTGTTTCAGACTGCTGTTGGCAGTTTGGTCTTTTGGTTCAAAGCTATCCTTTAAATATACTCCTTAAATTTGTGCAAAAGTAATACATCATGCTGGGATCCCTAAAGAGTGGGGAAGCAGAGGATCCTTCCATAAAGCAGTTGTTGATATTACAGTCTGGTGGATGCTTATGACAATGTTCAAAGCTCCTATGAAAATAATTGTTTTCTTTTAATTTTACTATTTTACTTTAAAAAGATAAACCAGAAAATAGCTTTAAATGGGCTAGGATCATAACCTCTTATATTACAGTGAATGGGTCATTGTTGTTAGGGTTGTTTTTAAATAATGTGCTAGAAAACTTGTTTGGGGTATTAAATACCCATTAGCCCATCTGAAATCAGTTATAAGCTTTGTTAGAACTAATAAAAAAAAGGAACAAGGTGCCTTGCCTCTCTTGGGGTGAGTGGCAAGTTGATTCAGTCATTTAACAAGGTAATACTGTACCTTGTTGTAGAAAAATTGAATAAATGCTTTCAGCATCTCAATTGATTTTTATTTTTTCCTTAAAGCTTTAACAAAAAATCCATATATATTTCAACAGACTCAAATTAGGTAAAAATCCATTTTGGACTGACCTGCAAAATTAAATTACCTTTGATGTGTGAGACAAGTCAATAGCCATTTCAACCAGGGTATCACTTTCACAGAAGACAATGGTGGAGATTTACAAATGTTTCTGTATCTGAGAAAGAGTCCTGGTAAGAGTAGAGGTGAAGCCAGCATTTTCCTCAATTGTGCTGTAGTGGCAGCACTCATGCTCACTTTTCTGTAGAGCCCTTCTTTTACATTAGGGACCAGGAGCCAGTCAGGCTCTGGGTTTACAGACAGCAAGGTAGATTGCCTTCATCTCAATTTGGAGATTAATCAGAATACTAGTTTGATGATTAAACTGCAAGAAGAGTAATTTCCTTTTGTGTAAAACAAAGGAATGCTTACTGAAGTAGTATATATTATATATCTTATAATGCCTTTTGAAATATTGTACTGCAATTATTTTGTCAAACAATTTGCCTGGCATAAAGATCTTTGATACGTGAAGTTTTTTGTAGGTGTAGCTATACTGCTGTTGTGAAGTAAGCATGAATTATTCTAAAAGTTGTTGCTAAAGAAAGACTTTAATGGCAACAATTTTGCTTCCTCAAAGGAAAATTGCATTGCAGTGTTAGGTGGTAGCTGAACTCCCAGTCTAATCTTTGTCTTCACAAAGTGACATCCTGTGCCACCAGTGGGCAGAAACGTGCTTTGCAGGAAGTTACAGTAAGGAGTAAAAACTGCATTCAGAAATAATTTTTGTGTTCCCCTTTTCTAAACTTTCAGCAAATAATCTACTTTGGTCTTAGAGCCAGAATGAAGGTTTTATTTTAGTAGTCATAGACATATTCTAAATAAAAATAAAATTTGCATCTACCATATGGTAGTGATGGCTAGAATAAAATAAGTTGAAATAAAATAAGTTGAAATAAAATAAAGTATGCTACTTTGATTTTCCGTGTCCTGATTTGTTGTATTGTCTCTTGTCATTTCCAGTAGTGTAGAGGTATTTGATAATGGGATCGTCACTAGTTAGAGTAGTTAAGAGAAGATGCTGGAAGAACTTTCTTACTTTCAGTCAGAGAAGGAAACCAAGTAACGTCATAAGAAAACTTCAGTGAAATGTCCTCTTCTGTGAGGTCTTGGACAATTTAAGTTGTGATTACTTTTTTTTTGAAGAATTTAGTACTGATATGTTAAATTAGACCTTTTTAGAAAAATCTCAGTGCGGAAAATATTGTTAAAGACTGTAACTACTACCCTCAGGAACAAAGGAGGCTTTTTTCCAAATTACCCTCTACCATCTAGTAACAGTCGAACATCCCAGGGAGCTCACTGACAGAATGTAGCTGTATAATCAAGCTTAAAATCTAACAGAAGGCATATTGTCCTAGTGTTGTTTCTGTCCAAAAGTTGTGAAATTTCTTGGGAGAAACACAGATCGAGTGAAGGCAAAATTGGAAGAGTAGCTTTTGTCATGTACAACGTTCTGTAAAATAAGTATAGATTGCACCTCTTTGACATGATTTATTGGCACAGGATGGTCTAAGCACATCTGAGTGCTCTGTTCCTGTCCTCCCTGAAAGAACTTTGACAATCTTCTTGTTCAAAAGAGAGCAAACTGATTTACTTACCAAAGAAAGATGGCAGTAGGAATAATTTTTTCCTGCTAGCATGAAAAGAAACAGAAGTTCCCTATGGCTTTACCTGAAAATACAGATTTAGAGCACATCAGAATTTGGCAGTACCTTCTTACTTGCTTTGCATAGTATTTGTTTTCAGAAATTAAATCAGTGCTGACCTTAACCGTGCATTCTCACAGCTAAAATTGGACTGAAAATAAGTGAGTCAGCATTGACCAAAAGCATACAAAGCTCTGTTTGAAATTTCACAACTATTCTTGAAGAGCGTATAGAAAACTGGTTTCTGAACCAGCTGTTTGCTTGCAGTGGATATACACAATATCACTCAGTGAGTTTACCCAGTATTTATGGAAAAATAGGCTAGTACCTCGCAGTTGACAGAAAAGCTTGTTGTACTGACTCACTTCCCTCGCTCCAGTTTTGATCACAACTTTCCCCATAGGAAACAGGAAAACAGGGATTACCAGCTGCACAAAATTGTTTCGATTCTCAGACCTGGAGAAACCCTTTTCAGATTCATGTTTAGTTTTATAGTAAAAAGCTTGTCAGCTTTTGACCAAGAAAAAGTAACTGCAGAGCTTAAAATTAGGTGTCTTTTTGATCCTTCCATCTCCTTTTGTTCTCTTCATACTATTTATAAAGAAAGCTGTCAGTATAGTGTGCTTCACCTCACGATTCATGACACCATCTCCTACTTCCACTCTCTGATTTAGGCATTTCTAAAAACCTGGCTCAAAAATGTCACAAAATGGAATTAAATTGAAAAGTAGCAGAGGATTCTCCTCAGTTTGCGTCTCCCTTTCTTTGGCCTCTGAGATAATTGCCTTTAAATTTTCTACTCTTCACATATGCTTTTCCATTTCTCAGATTTCAGGAAAAAGATGGGCTGAAATCGTTATATTGACTTGTCAATGCATAACTGATAATACAATGAAGATATCACTACACTCACTTTTTTTTCCTGCCATTGCTCCTTGCTTTTCCATTTCCAGCACAGCTGCAGTGCTAATTGCTAATTGTTGGGCTTTGTAAAATTAGCCAGTACTATAAATTCTAAGTAGTAATGACTAAAATCTGGAGTCAATTATGTAGCCAGTTTTGCGTAAGGAAGAGGTGCACCATCACTCTTCAAATGTAGCTAATGGATTCAGCATTGACACCTCCTAACAAAAAAAGCTTTTTATTTTTCTACAGGAAAGCCAGATGGTTTCTATCTGTCCTTCATAGCAGCTCTGACCTTTACATGAGAAATCATCAGGGACCGGTGATTCATTGGCAGACAAAGGACTCAGCAGGCATTAAAGGACAGTGTCCTAATTGACTGAGCTCTGTTTCAGATGTCCATTGATTGAAGAAGGTGCTGCAAAGATTCTGCGTTGTAGGCGAGGTTATTGTGAGCACAGACAGCACAAATACCTGGCTCCCATAGGCAGGCGCTTAACTGCTGTTTGTGAAAGTAGCTTCATTCATTTTTGGCACCACCTTTGGATAGACAAAAAAAGGATACAATCAAACTGTCCAGAAGAGAGTAAAGTCATCTGTCTTGGGCTGTGATACTGAGAGCACACTCTGTGTTTCCAAGGCTGTGTGAACACTGATGGGGGCTCACCCCCTTGATAAGAAAAGGATCAGTCTAATTGTTTGGAAACTAGCAAAAAGAGAGAGCAGATGTGGTTTTTTTTCTTTTAACATCAAATATGTCAAAGTAAAATTATTTTTATTCTACAGGAATAAAAGCTGAAGCAGAGATGTGACTGGACGTACAGAAAGCTTCTGAGCTACCTTGTTTCTAAACCTGAGCTAATTTTTCCAGGTTTTTTACATCTGTCTTGTAGTGAAACTCTAGCTGCTTTCCCCTTCCCCTGTGCTCCCCAGTCAGCCAAAGGATAATTGAGTGTTGAGTTCCCAAGTTAGTGAAATGGAAAGGACTTTCTAAGTTGGAGCTTGATAAGCCTTTTAGGCAATGGATATCTGTCCCTTTTCACCTGACCAAAAACAGCAGTATTTGTTAAAAGCTGGTGCTAGGAAATCTTCCTGAGCTTTATTAATGCCACTAGGAAATTTACAGAAGTAAACTCATTTTTGCTTGATTAGAGTCTGTTAGTTTCAGTAGAATTTTCTTGCTGCTCCAGGGAGGCTTATGCTTTGTAAAAGTGTCACATCGCCACAGAGCTTATTTTGCTTCAGCAGACATTCATCTCTCTGTCCATTTGGGTAATGACGCGGCAGCTGCGCACCCAGGTTTTTTGTTTCTAGGCTGTTGATTTTTCATGCATATTAATTCATTTCAAAATATTGAAAAAATACAAAGTTGGAGTAAACACCAAAATATGAACCAAATGAGAACACTCATGTGCTCCTGTTGCTTTGTATCAGTCTCTAGTTGATTGTAAGTTTTTGGCCAGTGTGATGAAATTCTGAGCTGGAACAGTGTTATATCTTTGAGTACCATAGAGGCTAAGGCCCCAGTTCTCACAGAAGTTCAATTTAGAGATGTTCACTAGCATCTTTGTTGTCTTACTATTAAAAAAAAATAAATTGAGAATCCCCTAAAGGGCCTGTTTAGAAACCACATTTCGTTCAAATTGAACGGCTGTTGTCAGAATAGACTCTCAAATAAAGTTGTTCATGCAAATAAAGCATCTGAATAGTTTGTGGTGTGAGTTGTTTGGACTGCAAGCAGCAGGGATAGCAGGAAAGTATTTACTGAAAAAAATGAAATGTGATATGGATTAAGCCAAGCGCTTAATGCCAATTTCTGCCACATGAATATTGGATGCTAACTACTGTAATAAGTACAAGGCCAAGCAGTAAAAATAATCACAAAAAAAATACTGTTTTTTTCTTTTTTTTTGCTATTAATTGATCTTTGTCTCGTTTTGGTAATGCTTATATCCATTATGTTGTGACCCACTGGAAAAAGACAATGAAGTTTGTCTTTAAAGATGAAGTTGCAATGAGCAATCTCATACTAGTGTGATAAATTGTCTAAAACATAAGCAGTGTTGCTTAACGTTGCTGGAAGAATAAATACTAAAGCATCCACCTGCCTTCAGAATGTCTGAAGAGCAGTTTTTCTGGAAACTAAACAGGATTAACAAAGAATTCTCATATGTACATCTTCTATGTCACCTTAAAATGCATTACTGCCATCAGTAATTCTGAAAAACAGAGCTACAAGTGTCCATGAAATACGGATTTGGAGGCTGCCCTGAAGATTCTTAAAGCTTCCACAGAATTTCCGAAGTTGAGCATTAAGTACCTAATCAATTTCAGGTAGCATTTTACACGTGAGAAGATGCTTGCTAGAGAAAAATTCCTGAGTATAATATGGTTAATATGGTAACTGTGGTCCATATTGTACAGCAGGTCTGATATGAGAACAAAAAAGTCCATACAAATCTGTTCTTCAGTGGAAGGGAGAGGGCAGTCTTGTGCTTTGGGAACAAAAGGCCCAAGTGAAAATCTTGTAACTGCACTGAAGTGCATTTACCCACAGTACTACTGCTCCCAACTGTATTTTCATATGATTTCTCAATTCTAGGCCTGTCATACTTCCAAAAATACAAAATAGCCAAAGACAGAAGGTTGAACTTGGAGATTCATTCAACTGAATGAAGACACTGGCCTGCCCATTTTCTCAGATCTTCAACTACCATTCTTAATAAGATGATTAGTGCTTTCTTGAATATTTCATCTCATCTTTTGGTCATCATTTTTTTTCTACTTCACACAGCTCTGTGGGGCTTAGTGTGAGTTTTCTATTAAATCAGCTTCTCAGGACATCTTTGATGCCATTTTCCAAACATTACTCATTTTAGTTCTCCTTGAAGACACTTCAAGGAAAAGAACAGAGTCTGAGTTTACCATCAGTTAACATTACTTGTTATTCTGGTAGATGTTGTGCTCTTCCCCTCTGTTAGATTTTTGAGATAATAATGGTGTAGTATAATCATGAAGTAGTATTTATTTCTTTTTGTTCCTGTAAAATATTTTTTCCCCTTCTTTGACTTGTTACCTTGCTAAGTTCCCATCTTCTGATTCTGCTGCAAGTGATGATCATCTTTTTTCATCATCAACAGTTGAGCCACAAGTAAATTGCACTGACATGCTTGTCACCTCACCCACACTCCCCCATATTTTCTTCTAAAGTGTCCTTGATGTTCTTTTCCCTTTTTAATTTTTGTGTTTTGAAAAATAGAAGTGGTATCAGGGTAACCGACATAGCTTCCTTACAAAGTGCTTCAGATTTAACTGAAGTATAGCAAAATTTCTAGTCAAACAGTTTCATACAACTCTTCAATCCTCTTGTTGGAATGCTTTGATACTAAACTATTCTCTGTTCAGGGGAAAAGAAGTGGACAACTTTAATTTAATTTTAAGTTGAATGTCAATATCTTGACAGACTATTCTTACTCAACCTCTTCATCCTTGGAACATTCAAGTTCTGCTGTTGAGATTAAATGTTTCAAAAGAGTATTTGTATATGGAATAGGGCTTAATGTTTCCTTTTCTGGAAATTTTGTTTTGCTTTGCTTTGCTTTGCTTTGATTTGCTTTGCAAAAGTTCAGCTAGGCAAATCAAGCTTATTTTTTCTCTGTTTTACAAATCCTGAACTGTAACGATGCACTTAAGTATCAAAGAGGGAGCTCTAACCTAGTCTTCAGGTGGAATGTCTTAGATGCCTTTGTAGTGATCATCATTCGTGAGAGTGTAATAACTGTTTATCTCATCAGAATTTTACCGCCCAAGTTCACCCCTATTTTTAACACCATGCAAAAATCCCTTCCTGTTGAACTCATCTGTGAGAAACTATCAGCTTTTAGAACTCAACCCACATTGGAACTCAAGAGATTTTAAATAAGAGTTATCATTGCTTTCCTACAGGAACTATAAGTCAATGTGTATTAATCTTGCTGCTGTTGCAGCTCAAGAGGTAATTTGTAATTTTGCCTTTTTTTCTTCTCATCTAGGTTTCAGCAATCAGTTTTAACGCAGGGCTGAAAAACTTACATGCAAACATCTAATACTGGGCATCATTTGATCCTTCTGTTAATTGCGAACTGATTGCAAGATCTAACCATGGGTGAATTTCTTTGCACGTATATCAGTGTGCCCAGTGTGTTTTGTGGGAAGTGGGTTTAATTAGTCATTCATTCCATAGAATGAAGCTGCATGTTAATATAACTAACTGAAAATTCTTCTATGAGCAAATTAGAAGATTGCCAAAGTGTTTGATTAGTAAAGTTGTTTTAAAGAGTGGTACAGTGATTTTTTTCTTTTTTTTTTTGAAACTGGAGTTAGTGATTTTGCTGAATTCTCATTAACATCACCTTTTCTGTGTGCACGAAAATAGATCTGAAAGAAAACTCTGCTGTAATTTGAGGATGTATTTAAGCTTTTGCATAATTGCAAGCATCTGAGTAGTCCATTAAATTCTGTGGGATTCTAGCGTGTGCGTCATTCACTGTTTAAAACTTCTGATGTGGGAATTAATAAACTTCCTTCTCATCCTGTTTGTTATGAAGATGAAAGTTCTTCATAACAAGAACTTCTTGGAATAATCTGCTGAATCTCTCAATGGTAACATGCTTCATTGAAAGTTTGAACTTTCTTTGCTTAATCTGTTCTTTCATATTGATCAAACATCTTTCTGAGAGAAAGTTGAGGAAAAACTCATTTTATGCTTACTTCAAACATACCAGCAACATAGTTATAATGGTTATTTTGAATGAAGAAAGTTTGTGATTATAGAACTCTTTTCCAACCTAAAAGATTCTGTAATTCTATAATCTTTCCATACTGTGCTGACTAATTTAGGCCTTTTATTACAGTGCTGAAGAGCACTATTTTGGAATACGTTGCCTTTGGAAGGAACACAGAGTTTTATTAAACTGAAATCAGTTAACACTCAAGTGAAATCTTGGGAGCATGTTTGCTGCCATAGAGTGGTTGAGTACGTGGTATCTTTAGTGCATAGAAAGCATACAAAATAGGACATGAAGGTAGTATCACCTCACAGATTACAAAATTTTATAAATTTTATTATGAAAATTGTTGAAATAACTTGGCTCACATTTTTGTCAATGGCTAAAAAATAGTGAATTTAGGGAAAATGTTCGGGAAAGACTTGATCACAGTCACAAGAAGGTTAAGAAACAAATCATTTGATATTTGCCTACATGAGAGAGATTTCTGATTGACAGCTCCTTAATATAGAGGGTTTTAATGAGCTCAACTGTTTGAAATGGAAATTGGACAAATTGAGATAGCAAATAAGTCACAGTTGTTAAACAGGGCAATTAATCATTGAAACAATTTACCTAGGATGTGAAACATTCAGACTTGGCATAAAGATAGGGTAAAAGAGATTGTTTGATACCATTTTACCTAGTTCATTATGCAGGAGGCTGAAATACTTGAATATGATGGTCTCCACAAGAGTTTGAATTGTTTGAGATTTATCTTTGTGAGCATAAAGCATGTGACTACATGGCAGCAATAAATCTTCTACAACTAATGTGAATTTGCTGGGCAATTTACATACTGTTACCAGCACTACTTTGCAAGGAGGCTAGTACTTTAAATGATTGACGTAATATTGTTTAGGCAGAGCTAGGATCTAGGCTTATCAGAAGAGATTTCAAGGTGGGGGGAAAAGCATAGAACCAGGGTCAGTGGAGTTCGGGCTGGGCTCCAGTATGTTAGAGAAATTTGCCATCTGGATAAGTTCTGAACAATTTTCTCAGAATTAGTTGGAAGACCCAGAAGGGCATCTACTGCCCCTTCTTAAATGTTCTTGGCATTGCCAAGATTGAAATAGGAAAATACAGGTATTCCTGTATTCTTAATTACTGTGCATTCAGCTTTTAACTGATGTACAAGCTGCAAGTTCTAAGCAGAATGTGTTACTGGTACAATATTGCTGTCAAAAGGAAAAAACACATAAAGGGTAGCAGTATCTCCAACCAGCTCTTCATGGACACTGGGTACAATCAAAGTTAATGAAATTCACACTCACCATACAAAGGTCAGTTTTGAAAGTTGATTTGCTCACACTTTCCTCCCATTCTGTATTCTTTACTTAACTGCCTTATAGTTTCTGAAAGATAAATGTTACCTGAAAGTATGTTTAGAGTAACGAAATGTTACGTCCTTTCCAAAATTATTAGGATCATCCAGACTCTTCCAAATTTGTATTTAATATGCAAAGTTCTGTGTTTTTTCTCAAGTGGCATTTCATTCTCTAGTGAATGTTGAATGTTATCTCTTTTCCTCCTAGCATTTCAGTCCTGCTTAAATTTGTATTTCTAAGTGTTTCTCTTGACTTTTTGAACTTGAGCTTTGAAATTACTATTTTGAATTAGGGGACCGTTTCTAGCTTATTTAAACACTGTTTTTTATTAAAGGATTTGAAATAGGTGTTTTAAATAACACTGTAAATTTCCAACAATCTGCTGTAGTTTAGAAGTAAGAATAAACAGTTAAAATCACTGTACATTCTTCTGTATATGTTGATAGAATAATGTATGTTTTTAACTGTTTAACTAATTTTAACTAATTTTAGCCATTAACTAATTTAGCCATTTCCACTCCCATTCCAGGTGCAGGACAAGTTTCGTTTGGACCTGTCTGATGAAGAAGCTGTCCATTATATGCAGAGTCTAATTGATGAAAGTGTCCATGCCCTCTTTGCAGCTGTCGTGGAGCAGATACACAAGTTTGCACAGGTTAGGTATTTTCTTCTGAGTTGCTGGTATCTGTGGCAGCTGAGTAAGGCAAGAGGTTGTGAGTGGTAGGTTGAAGGCTTAGCTTCATTGTGTGATGATTTAGTTCATTCATCATCATTCAATGATGAAACTGAGTTTTAGTTGTAAGGGCTGGAGAACAAGCTTGTAGAGGTCCTATACATTTTTTTGAAGCACCTTAGCAATCATGCAAGCTCTGATGTCTGGGACAGGGCAACTTCTGATGCCCATCCAGGCTGGGGAATGAACAGACGGAGAGCAGCGCTTCTGACAAGGACTTGGGGGTGCTGTGGGTGGGAGGCTGGACATGCCCCAGCCATGGCACTCAGAGCCCAGGGAGCCAAACGTGTCCTGGGCTGCATCCAGAGCCCCGTGGGCAGCAGGGCAGGGAGGGGATTCTGCCCCTCTGCTCTGCTCTGCTGAGACCACCTGGAGCACTGCAGCCAGAGCTGGGGTCCCTGCACAGGAAGGACAGGAGGGACCTGCTGGAGCCAGTCCAGAGGGCTACAAAAGTTACCAGAGGGCTGGAGCACCTCTGCTAGGGAAACAGCTGAGAGAGCTGGGATTGTTCAGACTGGAGAAGAGGAGGCTTCAGAAGATCTTACAGCAGCCTGCCTGCTGATGATCTGGCTTGACAATAGATTATTGCCTCTGTTATTTTTGTTATTACAATATACCTTGTATGAAGAATGAAGTGTTTAACCTAACACCTTACTCTGTGCTCTCTTACTGCAGTACAAAGTAAGACAATAAAATACTTGATTCCCGTGTTAAACTGTGTTCACAAAAGCATTTCTGCTTTGAATTTCCAATTTTTTTTTTTCCTTAAAACCATCTGACATTTGTTTTGTGTTTATGGGGATTTGAGCTATTACACTGCTTGCCTTAAGTATTAGACATGACAAAAAATGGAATTAAGAGGAAAATTTAAACTGCTCTGAAAAGCCAGTCATTATCCTGGTTTTTAATTGATTCTTTCTTCAAAAGGTTAGTCAAATTCTGATGTGACCTGAAGAGAGCTATTGTTATGGCTATCCATTTTGCTAAAAAGCATGTATTCTTTTCTTGAAACTTAGTTTTTATTTTGAAGAATTGCACTGTAGTGCAGGATAAGAAGAAATAATGCCATTTCCATCTAAGTATATATTTAATACAGGTGATGTTTTATGAGATGAGAAAAAAGGAAGTGTAATTATATGGAAATGATGCAAAATTTGTTGTCATTCACGATGGATTACTCTGAACTTCGAATAGAGGATGGTAATTTCATAAGACAAAGTGAAAAATGCCTGGCATCTGCCTTAGGGTTCAAATAATAATAAAAAAAGCTATTAGAAATATTCAAGATTGAAGTTTTAAATTTATCCAGTATGTGCATAGGCCTTTCCTTTCATCACATACTGACATATCTTTTAAAGACATATCTTTTTTACTTCATTGGCCTCAGGTGACTGCCACACTCTCCCAGATAATTGTTATTGCGTTTGTGAAAGTGTAAGTCAGAGTTTACAGGTTTGATTGAGGTAACCTTTTTCCATTCACACTTGCTTTTGCTTGATTTTTCTTCAGTTCTTAACCCTCCTTTTAAAAACATAGGACAGATTTTTTCAGAATATTTGAAAGTACCCAAGAATGTTGCTCTAGGTTTCTGTGGGATGGGGCTCTGAGCAACCTGGTCTAGTGGAGGGTGTCCCTGCCTATTCTAGAGGGGTTGGGATTTGTTGATCTTTAAAGTCCTTTCCAAGCAAACCATTCTGTGATTCTGGCTCCCACGAATGGTGTTCTAAGCAAAAAGCTGACACACATGCCAGCAGGCAATGATCACAAATTCCATTCATATTTTTGTGAGTTAATATGCAAGCCCACTGTTATAGTACACTTTGGATACCAAAGAAGCAGATGTGACAGCTGCTAATCTAGGCCTGATGCTATTATCTTATTTTGGGGTTTTTACCTCTACAGCTGGCCCACGCTGAATTTCAGCACGAGATGTTTTCCTGAGATCTGTGCAGTCTTTGTGTGCTGCTGCAGAATGTGCAACCTATGTACTTTCACCTTTGGGCATCTGGTGCCTAAAATGAAAAAAATTGTCTTGATTTGTAAGTGTTAAAAGCATCTCATGACTCCATGTGATGTTAGTTTTGGAGTTCCAGTTACTGCCTTTACTCATACTCAAAAAAATTAGGCTTGCAGGTTTTCTCCTGCAAAGATACTGAATTTGAAGTGTGAGGAAATATAAAAAGAACAGACACAGATTAATCAGCAGTTGACAAATCTTAAGAATCTGTGCTCTATTAATGTATTAAAAAAAAAAAACTTCCAAAGAAAACCAATGAAAATTAAATGTAATTAATGTCTATTCTCTATATTATGGGTGAAATAGGATGCTTTTTAATGTTACTTATTACTTCATCAGTCAAAATCATTATCTTTTTGTCTGAGGCAGTCTTAAGAATTTGCTGCTGTAGTCTTCATGGAGTCTACAAATCGTTAAACAAATGAACAATTAATGGGTCATGAATTTGCTATAAAGGGGTCATCTTACTCAATGGCCAGTTGAAGCTTTCAATTTGTTCATCTGTAATTCTGCACTGAATTGCCAGACCTTGTTCTTCATAGTTGTCTGGAAAAAGCCCCAGCACTACACAGGTGTTATGACACAAGTGTAAGCAGATTTGCCACACGTTATTTCATTTAAAATGCTGTTCAATACATTTTTTGTTTATCAGCAGATACTTATTCTTTTACTACATCCAAAATAGGCCTGCGAGGAATCTGTGCAGTCTACTGCAGCTCTTAAGAATTTTTTAACAAGGTTGGTTATTATAGTAACCATGGTGTTTCAGTATTCTATATGTCAGTCTGCAGTAAGTAGAGCTCTTGGATAAGTACTCTGGATGTTTTGGAATCAGCTCAGTATTCTTCTTTTATAACAATATTCTAAATTATGTTCAGTTTACAGCTGTATTATGAAGTCTTTAGTTTAGTTTCTAATGTGTCTCTAATCTGTTATTTTATCAGATATTTTACAGACCTCTCTCCTTAATGGTTATAAAAAAAAAGTTGTCTCAAAAGTAAATAAATTCAGCATTTAGAATAAGCTAATGGTGTTGTGCAATAGTTCTCCAGTGGAGGAAAAGGTGCATACTAATTTTAGTTGATACTAATGAAGACTGGATAGCCATTTCTCCCTGGAGAGTCATTTTCATTTTAGCAGCATTATTTATATCTACAGTTGAAGTGTCTAGTTTCACATTTTATTTCCTTTGTATATTTACAAATCCAGTCAGTTGCATTCAGGACTGAAATGGTAAGCAGTGATTAGAAAAGTGAAAGCTTGTGGGATGTGGAGTATCTCACCTAAAGTGTAACTGTACAGTTTTGGGAGTTTATTACTGCTTGGCTGGTATCTCTTTAGGAGCAAACTCAGTTTCAGCTGCAGAAGTTGCATGGATTTAGAATATATCCAGACTGTAACCCCAGTGCTTCTGCATCACAGAATGCAGGCACCTCAGCACAGAGCTTCTGTTTTTCTTCCTGTTGGATGCCAAAATAAGATAGGGAATGTCTACCAGCAGGATTGTGTGTATTGGATGAAATAATTTGTCAAGGGTCACACAGAGTTGGCTTCCATACTGCTTTTTCCCTTAAAAGGTTGTGAAAATCATCTACCCTTAGGCATTTCACCCTGTTTTTAAACACCAAGTTCAAATTGTACATAGCATTTGTTCTTTGAGAGTAAACCAGATTGAATAATCTCTGTGCTGCTGTATTTTTTTCTTTTCTTTTAGTATTGGAGAAAATAAGCTTTCTGCCTGCTCATGGTGGAAACAAGAAAATGCTCAAAACAGAGACTTCCTCAAGCCCTTGTGGACTTTACCAAACAGTTTTGGAAGGCAAAAGCTGCAGATTTAATCGCATGAAGAACTGAGAATTCAGAAGGTAGAGAAGCTTTTTGAGTCTCTGTTCATTAAAGGTTTAAAACCAAGAATTTTTTAAAGGAATATGATTGTTTGTACCATCTTGGGAGCCTCAAAGGTTGAAGTAAGCAACTTCCTCTCAAGCCAAAGATAACTGGAAGAGGTTGGATTTAATGGTGAATTCTTGTACGTGTTAATATATTTTCTTATTTAAAAACATAAGTAAATGCAAAGCTAAAGCAGGGAGGCTACAGTTTCTCGGTGCAGAAAAA
>WBND01000180.1:1117835-1130716 GCA_013398595.1 Tychaedon coryphoeus | reverse complement strand
AAACAGGAACTGAGATGCTCTGTGCTACAATCATGGCATGTTGTCCATTGGCCTTGAAGATTTTTCCCTTCTTTAACTTCCATTTCCCTCCCAGCTCTGTAAACTCAGTGGTGCAGAACCCATTTTTAACTTGTCTCACACAAAAAGTACCACAGCTTGAGGCTTTAATTTGAGATGGATCTAGGAAGTGCCATTATAACTTGCCAAATACCAGTGTGATTTGATTGTATTTTGTGCTCAGACTTGGTTCATTGGCTTTTGTTTGTTCCATACCTTGGAGCTCAAAGGTGCCTGAAGAAATGTATTTGCTAGAACCCGCCATTCCCATCAAAAGAGTGTTCTGGCAGTTCTCTCCACCCTTCTGTCTTAGAAAGCTCTAGAAAAATAGGGAAAATGAATATGTTTCGGTGCTTTCAATAATTAATTAATCCTGCAGTTTTGTACCTGCACAAGTAAAGTTGAATTGAAATACAGCAGTTTTTCAACTTAAGCAAGCAATAGCCACAAGACACATTGTGAGGCCTTTTTATCAGTGTCCATGTTTCCTGCATCCATGTCATCCAGCTTAGTGTGTACCTGATCCTGATCTGGTATGTCATAACAGATAAATTATTTCATTCAGTGAAGAGATACATCCGGAAGGACAACTAAAAGCTGTACAATTTTTTTTCTAGTTTATCACCACACGGAACACAAAAGGGGCTGTACAAGAGCAACTGAGAATTATGAGTCCCGAGAATTATGAGTCCCAAGAATTATTTTCTTGTTTACAGTTTCACATGTGTAAATGAGCAAGAGCAACTCATTTAAAATTGGAAATCAGCATAAATCAGGATGCCTACAGCTCAGTCTTACATCTCTATTATTTGTGCACACCAAAGGATTGCTTAGCATATGCTTTTCCACTATTTCATCATTTGGTTGTCCATGTTTATATCCCTGGTCATGTATCTACTAATGTTCCTCAATAGTTTTGGTGTTGAGCCTTCTGCTCAGTCATAAAGATTCTTGGTTTTGTTGCTCATACTGGGCTCTGTTATAGCCATTGCCATTTTTCAGCCCTGGTGTCAGTACTGGGGCAAAGGCAGACACAGCTGTGGTGGTCATATTACTAGTTGTCTTGAGTTTTGTGACTGCAGTGTCAGTCTTGGATTAGACTCTCTGAAGATGCGGTCACTGGTTAATGCTTGAATTCTGTTTGCACAAAATATAGTAATGCAGGAGCATAAAGGAGGAATCTGGGGCCATTGCAGTCACTGCCACATTGACACAGATTTGGGACAATTACCCCCTTTTTTAATTATTCTAGATTAAAGCTTCCAGCTGTGTACATGTTCTGTTCCATTATGTTTCAGTATCTGTTCAGTTCTTCACTACCCTTGAATAGTTGCTCAACAATCTGTTCTTCCCATTTGCCTTGCCAGACATGCAGGTAAGGATCATCTACCTTAGATTTTTATTTGGATCACAGGATTAGGATTAGGATTTCTAAAGCAGATTTGTTCAAGGTAGATCCTCGATTTAACCACTATCCCTCCTGTACTATAGGTATTGCTCTACAGCAGCATGGATTGCCTATATTTTCCATGTTGTCTTTGTCACCCTGCCATGGCAGTCTTGGCTACCTCAGGCCATTTCAAATGGCACCATGTGCTTCATTTTAGCCAAACTGGATCAAGGCCCTTGTGCTTGCTTTAGTACAAGCTGATTCTGAAATTACTAAATTCAATCACAGTGCTGGGTAGATTTCCATGGGTCATTCTGGGAACTTAATACAGGTTTTTCTATGAAGCCAAAACACAAATGTGGCAGTTCTGCCTTCCAGTACTGGCATGTTCCTTGCAAGAACCAAACAGAGGGTATTCCTTACTGGTTGTCCCAGCCATGGGAGGTTTGGACAAATTTAAGAGAGTCAAGTCCTCCTAGTTGTCAGCAGATAGGTTCAAGGCACTGGGCCATCTCCATCTCTAAAAGGAGGTCATAGCCATGGGCATACAGACTTTGAGCAGTGGAATTCACTGTGAGGTGTGGATTAGTTGTTCATCCAGCTCATGTTTAGGCTTTATTATTTTGACTCTATAGTCACACACTTCCCAAGAGGAGTCATAGGTACTGGAATGTTCAGGGAAAGGGTTAATCCTATCACATTTTTATCCAGCTTGTTATCTTTGTTTGTTTCCTTGAGCCCAAAAGTTTCCATGGGCCCATCTTCCCCAGAAATTGAGACCTTCACATACCACTAAGTATAAGGAGAATAACCCCCATCACTAAGCACTGTGATACTTTTCCTGTACTCAAATGCCCATGGATGTGGATCTTTAGTGAAAGATGTCCCTGCCCATGGCAAGGGGTTGAAAAGAGATGGTCTTTTAGGCTTCTTCCAACCCAAACCATTCTGAAATTCTGTGACAGCTATAATGAGCAGTCCAGTCTCCCCCCAGAACCACAGGAGATGGTGGTGTCCCAAGAAGACAGACTGCTTTTCCCTAAATTTATTAATGGATTATGTTGCAGCAGAGAGCACTACGTTCTAGAAATGCCATCTTCTCAGAAGTTGGAGCAGAGTCAAGTGTATTTCACATAACTGGGCACATCAACCAAGCTTAAATCACAGAGGAGATAATTACATGGCTCCCGGAAATCAAGTAGGTATTTTCTTATGCCCAGCTTGGGCTCTGAATCTTCCCATAGCATCCAGTTGCCACCTAGCTAGGCTTCAGATGTGCTTTCTCTGATTTCTCTTATTTACTTGCTTTCAGGTGTTTTGTGAAACTTAAAATAGCAAATATGTTCAGTTCCTGGTTGTGGAAAGATGCCATATGAGGCATAAATTATTATCTTTTCTAAGGTAGGGATCTGCATGAATTATGTGAAATTAAACATGAATTTCTACTTATACTGCAGTTTTCAAACATCTCTTGAGGATTTTATTTATTATTCCCTTCATATTTTGTTTAATTCTAAAAACTCCAGCATGACTGAGGACAAGAAAGAGGATTTTTTTCTTGTTAATATTTATTTAAATAATTGAAGAAATGAGGTTTACTTGAATTTGAAACAATTACAGAGAATTCTTGTTGGCACAAGAAAGGACAGACTTCATCCTAGTGCTCCATGGATATCATGCCAGCTGTTTTCCATTTCACATGTATGAAGAGTTTTGCCAGTCTCCTTTAAATCCTGTATATCTGGCATCAGCAATCAGGCATCCAAGTGGTTCTTATTTAATTTGCTGCATCCATCTGTGTTGTCTTCTCTTGACCTTTTAAATCTGCAAGCTCTTCTGAGCAAGGATCATATCATTACATTTGCATAGTGATTATTACCAAAAGTCTGGAATCAATGAGCGTTCCTGTAATATAAATAGTTATGGAAGAAACTAGCAATCCAAGCCCAAATGACAAGGCATTTGTAAATAACATATCTAGATCCTGATAGTTAAATTAACTGTAAAATCAGAAAGAACACTGGATATCTGCAAGAAAGCCTGTGAAGAAAATGTTCATTATCATCGAAGTTGTCATTTTGATCATCCTGAAAATACCAGAAAACAGAAATTAAGGTTTTGGTTTCTAATTCACAGTGAGAAGAGCTGTAAACTATTGGTTTTAAACCAAACTGTGTAAGCTCAGTAAAAATTTTTAGTCAGATTTCCACACTGTGCCAAATGACTTCTGGTGGAGAACAAAACAGGTAATGTATTCAGAGACCTTAGCATTACACAGGACAGAGCTGGAAAGAGACATCCAAAAGTTAATCCTGAAAAATGTTATTGTTAAGGGGGCAGTAATGCCTTCCTATGACTGACTCCACACCATGTGCTGGATTGAAAAGAAAACAGTTATCCAAGGTTTATCTGTAACAAAATGGTGAAATGATAGAATAATTTGGGTTTAAATGGATATTTACAGACCCCCATCCAGCCTGGCCTGGGACACTCCCAGGGATGGGACAGCCACAGCTGCTCTGGTTGACAACCTGCCAGGCCCTCACCACTCTCACTGTAAAAAATGTCTTCCTAATATCTAGTCTAAATTGACCTTCTTTCAGCTTAAAAGCACTATCTCTTTTCCTATTTCTAGAGGTCTAATGGAAAGTCTGTCCCCATCTTTCTTATAAGCATTCTGTAAGTTTTTCAAGTCTGCTCAGTGGAGCACCACATCACCATAAGGAAAAAAACTGGCATTATGCAGCTCCAGCTGTTGAAATGCTTATTCAAGTAAGAGATTTCAGAGTTCCAATACCCAAAATATTTTAAGGAAAAAAATCTTTTCATGCTCAGTAGTCAAAATGCAGTTGAACATTAGGATTTTTTGGAATTAGAGAATATACAGAAAACATCCTCATGCTGCTGCATGTGTGCATGTGCATCCACACACTGAATGCAAGAAAAGCTATGTGTGTCCCATTCCAAAATGGATTCCAAAATGGATTGGGCCTAGAGAATAGGAAAATTAGTAAAAAGAATAAGCAAAGGAAGAAAATGCCTCTTAACACAGGACCAATAGCTGGACCAGGAAGCTTCAGTCTAGGAAGGAGATGAATGAAGAAGGTTGTGAAAGAGTTCTTTAAAACCTGCAGTGCCATGTCCATTTCTGGGCTACCCATTGCAAGAAAGACAAAAACTTGCTGAGGGACTTTGTTGTAAGGAGAGGCTGAGAGGGGTATCTTATCCATGTGCATTAACAGCCAGTGGGAAGGAAGGAAGAGGAGGGTCAGACTGTTCTCCATAGTGCCCAGTGGCATGTCAAGAGAGGTGGAGGTGGTCAAATCTGGGGACAGGTTGCCCAGAGAAGTGTTGAAATCTCCATCAGGGATGTGCACAAAGCCTAACTGGACATCTGCTCCAAGTGGCCCTGTTAGAGCAGAAGAGTTGGACCAGGTGGTCTCGAGAGGGTCCTTCTATCATAAGCTACTCTGAAAATCCTGGATTGTAAGGAAAAAAAGCAATAAAGAAGATATTGCTGTATTTTTCTTAGTGAACAGATGGTATCAAAAGAAAATTAACAAGACAGAGGTTGAAAACAAAAAAAAGAGCTTTTTACACAGTACATAATTGAACTGTGGAGCTCTTTATCATAGTGTTTGTGGATGCTAAATAGCAATTAGATAAATGCATAGAAGAAACATTCATCAAGGTCAGTTAAATACAGTATTTCCCACAATTCATGGATTTCCTGAATCTACAAGTCATTGGAAACTGAGAGAATAAACAGAAAAATATTCACATATTCCTACCAATGTAGTCTTGCTCTTCTTTTGACTTTTGTTACTTGTCACAGTTGAGGACATGACATGACCTTGCATAGGTGGTGCTATGTTTAGAAGTACAATGCATGTGCATTTTATAATCCATTTCACTGGAAATGCTCTAAAAAAAAAGTGAGATAAATCAGTGTTTGTCTTAGAAGAAAAAATACCATAAGAAGAGAAAGAAATTATTTTAATAGAGGTCAAGTTTGCTCAGCAAGAAAATTCTGTTCTTATATCTGCTTTTGATGAGTGCCAAGGCTTTTTTAAAAATTTAATATATAATACAGTAAATTCCATACTGAAAACTATTCAAGCATAAGTGAATATTTCATATGTTTTTCAGAGGCTTCTAGTTCTAAAATATAGACGTTTCAATAAAATTACTTAAATGACTATGTCAAATGGGAATTAGGCAGTCTGTGACTTCTGTAAAACATGAGTATATTAGGAGACCGAAGATTTTCCTGCTTAAAAAAGCAAATCTTACAGTTTTAAGAAAACCTGAAGTATATGCTGAAGAAATGTTTTATCATAATTATTGTTTAGGCAAATAGGAAAGAATTTGATTTGCATAAGACAGAAGACTGGCTATCTCTGTAATGGACTAAAACTGAGGAGATTGAACCCTGGGTTATCTTTACCTTTGATTTTGTCAAAGGAACAAGCTAATAAGCAGCTACACTACTAGCTTGCAGTGCAGCAAAGAAAAAGTCTGGGCAAGAGTTTTCATATTTCCTTTTTGGCTGAAGACCTGTGTGCTCAAACAGAGAAGAATAAGTGGATGCCACAGGATTTTGCGCAAAGATTCTGAACAAGGTTGAAAATGTTGAGAAATTGGACAGTGTGGGGATTAACTGAAGTCTGGGCAAGCAAGTTTTCTCTTGAAGATAAGAGCAGCTGAAGCTGTCTTTGAACTGGTATCACTGGGACACTTTGATTAAATATATTTTGTTTTTAAAGCACTGCCTGTGGAGCAGTGATTATGAACCAGATCAATTATGTTCCAGTATTCGAACTCCAGGTTACTAACCCAGGAAGGCTGCTAGTTTTGTTTGGGTAGGAAGAATCCCATGGAATATCTTCTCTCTTTGTTCCTCTAAATTTGTTTATAATATTTCAGCTTTAGGTTTTGGGGGTTTTGGTTTTCTTTCCTTTCTTTACTTTATTTCCCCCCCATATCTGCCCTGGGTGAATACTGACTTTTGTGGCCAGAACCCGGGCCTGATAAATGCTGTGTCTTGAAGCTGTTGTGAGCTTCATCTGAAGAACTCAACACAGCTGTAACTGTTCTAAGTCCCTTTGTCTGCAGTTTGATTGCTTTGATAATATTCTTCAACTGTGTGTGATGATAATTAAAGAACATTTAAAGCATTTTACACAAAAGAAACATGTAACTGTGCTGCAAGCGGGAAAAAAATTGCCTTTATTTAAACATTGAGATCATAGGGAAAGAAAAAAGAGGAACCTGAGTGCTTAAAACAGCTTTTAAACAGAATTTGAGTGTCTGTGGTGCTGACTCCACCCACTGAATCAGATCACTTTGACAGATCTCTCAGTTACTCTCTTTGACCTTAAGGTTTGTGCCCCAGGTTGAGCATGATATTCTGCCTGTTTTGCTTGGTTTAAACACCACCAGCACTTGAATCAGGGCTCGGAGAGCAGGTGAGCCTCTCAGCTTGTGGCACCTCAATCTGATGGGTTTGCTCTCAAGAAATACAAATGGAAGTGCCTCCAGGAGAACCAGACACCACGCAGAGTTTCACCAGCCACGTTACAACAGCTGTCAGCTACAGATGAAAGTTCTCCAGAAGGAGGAGAGCCAAGGCCTGTGTCCTTCCTGGGCTTCAGGCTGACATAATTTCCCTGAGTACTGCTTCTTTCCATGGGCTGGGATTTCCCACAGAAATCTCTGTACTGATGAAAATACCACCATGCTCCAGGGACTAGAGCAAGGACATGGCCAGAACTCCTCTATGTGGCATAATCCCCCAAGGTATTGGACTCCTCACTCATTAGAGCTCATAAAAGCAGCTAGTTTTGATGACTGATTGCTATTAATTACCTCTAGGATATAATCCCTCCTGCCTCTGACTATTTAAATACTCTGCTGAAAAGTTAAGTGAGGAAAGGAGGAAAAAATCCCCATTGGAAACTGCTTCCATATCCACTATTGTTAACCCATTGGCTGTTAATGATTCACTGTGTGTGAGCTCACATTATACCTTGCAGAAAATGCACCATGAAAGATGTTATAGATAACATTTATGAACAAAAAGAGCTCTATAAAACCACTTGTAGCCCACAGTAGTCAAGACAAGCCTGCACTTCAGTGAGTCAACTGCCTCTCAGATGATTTGGACAGACTTTTCTAAAACTCAGCACACAGTGATTTTGTTCTCTTTAATCACTTTTCCACAGAGGGACTCACAATGAAAGCAAACCCTGGCACTGCTGACAAATATAACTGAGGATATTGAAGTTTTCTCCCTTTCTCAAAAGAAGCAAAAACTACAGATATTTATTTTACATGCATATTTTGTCAAGGCTTGTTTTCAGCACAATGTTTTCAATTGGTGGAGGTGTTTGATTGGCTGAAATTAACTGTAGTATATGGAAATTATATCTGCCACAGGAAAAGACCCAGGGTGACACAGCAGGACATGAGAGACTGCTCTGGAAGAAATAGTTTTCCCCTGTAGGCAGTAGAGCTCATTTTGGGATTCCACTTTAATCATGTGCTGTGGTCTCTCAGTATGCAAAAAAAGGCCCCAGTCAAAAGAGAATTACTGCCAGCAGATCACACAGTCTGAGAGACATGAAAAATGATGAGCTGCTTCCATGGGGAATGATTTACTGGCTCAGCACAGGTCCTTTAGAAAAAGGGCTTCTATAATTTTGTTTCTTCCTAAAGGATGAGGAGAGGACACTTGTGCTGTGGCTCAGAATACCTCTTTCAGATCTTTCTCACACTGAGTTTCCATGGGAGACTGTCTCTAGCAGCAAACCCACTTTAGGACAGCTTTTTCTTTCTATTGTCCCCTAGCTCATTCTTGCCTCTGTGTTACACCGTGAGATTATGTGCAATAAAATCATGCTAATTAACATGAAACAGTGAAAAATACAGTGCTCTCTTGAATGTAGAAATTGGATGAAAAAAGTTTAATTGAGAGACATGATGAATGTAGTTAAAGTACGTCCAGTTCAAAGGAAGATATGCCTTGTTAACACTTATATGAAGATAAATCAATTTCTATGCACTGCTTAGAGCCCCCAAAAATGTGATATGAGTGAAAAAAGCTCCCTACATGTTGAAGAATGCATGTAACTGCTGAACAGTACTGTGGAAGGAAACAGGGACTACAGATATTTCCCAAACCTTGGGGAATATCTCTGTATTTTGGAAAGGCAGCTGAACTTCCAGAATAAGTCCAGTTGTGTCTTCATGATCCCACTCCCTTCTAAGGACTTTCTGTGACAGGTTGAAATGCTTTGGAAAATTTTGTTGTGGACTGAGTGTGGTTTAGAAGTTTAATGCTCATTCATTTTGATGTCTAGTCTTTTAACAGTCAAATAATCTTGCGGGATAAATGAAGGGCAGAGAAACATTTATTGAGATGGATTAAAACTCTTGGAAACAAGGGGTTTAATAGCCATTAAAATCATAAATGTTTTTTATTTGCCTCAGGCGCACCAGAAAAGTTATTGGAGACTGCTGTGGAGTTTGAATCAGGTGAACTGAAGTTGTCTTCTAGGGGACATGCACATGTGAAGGGAACTAAGCAAAATCAGAATCAGTTACAAAAAGAGAAAAAAAAAGCAACAGTGTTGGTTTTGCTTCCTTCTAGGTGCAGATCACCCAAAATACTGCATTGGAACTGGTTCTTTGAACACTGGAAATTTGAAGAGTGGAAGAGATTGGTCTGCTATAGGGTGGTTAGCTGATTTTTCAAATGGTGACAGTATTTCTTGTTTTAGTTTTGTGTTTTTGTCTCCTAAAGCCAGAGGGATTACAAAAATTTCTGGTACGCCTTCTCTTTTTAATGATTCTTGCTCTACACTGCAGCTGTTTTAATCAGCTAAGAAATTAATATGGTCTCTTTTCTTGGTTAAGGATTCATTTCCATGAAACATGAATCCATAAAATCTCTTTGCAACCTCCTCAGTCCACCAGATACAGTTGAAACCAGCTGGCACCTTCAGCAGTTACACTGTGAGGAAGCTCAGATGAATGAAAAGTGGTAACATACACCTTCCAGCACTGAAAATGTTCTCCTTAGCTTTGGTGACTGTCAAATAAAATTATGCTAGCTAATTTCTCCTCTACCAACCTCTAGAATGAGGTATATTAGGAGCTTGGATTTTATATTAAAAAAAAAATAAAAATCTCTGAACCCAACATGGCACTTTATTAAAAAATGCTCTGTTATCATCTTGGGTCCAGGGGCAAAACCATCATCTTTGCTAGAAAGCATTAGCCCTCACTTCTCATCACCTCTACTGAACAAACTACTTTTTTAGTCACTTTATTGCTACTGTTATATTTTTTAGTTTCACCTTCTGAGTACGCTTTTCCCACTGTCCTTCAGTCTCCCATTGAAGACCATGGGGCAAATTTGGGCAGCACTTTCATGGGATCAAATGGAAAATATACATGATAGAGTCTGGACCTATCCCCCCCACGATAATCCTTGCCCACATTTTATTACAAGTATCTGGAGCAGTCTGAGCCTGATGAAGGTTTTAAAGTCCTGCTCTGCAGCCTGAGGAGCTCCTCAGCTTCACAGACAGCTCAAACAGGGCCAGGAGCTGCACGTGGCTGGGATTACACAAAGTTCAGTCAAGGCACAGCAGTTACAGCAGCCTTGTGCAGCTTTGTGATTCGGGCTTCAAGCTTTCCAATGCATTACTGTTTCTACAGCCTTGATGGTCTGCCATTTCACCTCCCTCGCAGAGAACCCATTTTTCCCAAGTTTCAACATCTGCAGACAAGCTTGAGTGGCTGTAGGTAAGACAAGGAGGCAGAGGATGATCCCTCTGGCTAAGGCATGATGCACTTAAGGAGACAGTAATCTTTCTCTGCTAGAAGTGATGGAAAAGCTCCATAATGGAGCAGGCATTCCCTGAGCTGCACAGATGCCACATCAATGCTGTACCCAGGTGTACAGCAGGAGCTAATTGAGGCAGCTGAGTGGGATATGGGAGCGTGGCAGGGACACAGGTGTGCTTTGGGAACAAACTGGATCAGAGACCAAGGGCAGGATGAGGCTTTGACAGGGGAGGCAGCAGGCTTGGGAGGGAGGAAAGGCAAAAGAAAAGAAAAATTAAATTAAGGGGTTTGATACAGCAAGGAGTGGGGGTAGTGCTGCAGATCAATGCACAGCACGTGGCTCAGTGCAGGGCTTTGAGGGCACTCTGTGGGATTTGACAGAAACTCCCTGATGGATGGAAACTCCAGGATGGAAACTCCCTGATGATGTATAGGGAGGGCTGTTCCTTGCCCAGGCTCCCTGATACTCCTGCTACTGCTGCTGCTGCTTCAGCAGGTGCTCAGCTGCCGAATTTTCTTCCTTCCATGAGAGCCCAGCGTGCAGTCTGGGAGGGGAGGAATGGACTGGGGAGCTCCAGGGATGTGTGTGCTCCACAGTATCCCCATTGTTGAATCACTGAATTTGGAAAAGATCTCTAAAATCGAGTACAACCACTGATCCAGCACTGAGCTGAAACTTTCCCTGAGCAGACAGGATACAGGTCCTGCTTTTCTGATAGAGGCAGGTGTCTACAGCACTCATTTCACTCCCATTTAACATTTCCTCCGTTTTAGAGGCAGTTTGAAGGCTGCTCTGAGCTGCTGCTGGAGAATACACCTGTGCTCCATCGGAAGATTTAGAGACCTGGACACATCAAGGGCCCTTCCTATCTCTGATGCCATCTTAAAATGAGCTACATACCACCCTGGGACAGTATCTCCTTCTAATCAAGTAAGTTTAGCCACCCAAAAGCTTTGCTGTATCAGGCTTCTATTGCTGTAGAGTGTTGCAACATCTGCCTGGAGAGTTTGTTTGGTTTGTGCAGTTACCCACTATAATCTTTGAGCTGTTGTGCAGACTGAGCAAATGCTTTGTGCATATTAAGCTGTTGCACTGCTTGTGTTTTCCAATGTAACTTAACAATGATGTGAAAACAGTGTCAGTTCTGAGTTTCCCATGGAGTTTGGCTTGTTTTGCCACCATCTGTCTGCATTACTGACTTTCAAAACTGTAGGCTGTGAGATAAAGACTGATAGTTTATCAAGCCACCTTTCTGATGTTCAGCTTTTTTCTGGCAGTCTGATGGAAACGTGTGTTGAATCCTAGTCTTACCTTAGAAGCAGAGAGTCAGCCCTAAAGAAATGAAGCTCAGACAGGGAAGGTTTAAATTGTATATTAGGGGAAACTTCTTCTCCAAAAAGGTGGTCAGGCACTGGAACAGATTGTCCTAGGGCAGTGGTGGAATCACTGTCTTAGAAAATGTTCAAAAATTGTTTAGATGTGGCACCTGGGGAGATGTTTTCATAGTGAATCTGCCAATGGTGGGTTAATGGCTGGATTTGATAGTCTTGAAGGTCTTTCCAACCTTAATGATTCTGTGTTTCTAGGTAATACCTATTCTGTAATGCCCTAGAAAATGCTAATGAAGTGGTTTAGACCTCGTTGCACTGGGTTTTGTATGGCTCTTTATGTTTTTTAAAGGAGAAAGTTCAAAACAAAATAAACCCAAAAGGCAAGAAGAGGAGGTTTTCAAGAAACAGTGGTTTCTCAGAAAAAAAAAAAAAAAAGTTTCTGTAGAGGATAGGATGGCCCTGTCTTTTTAAATTGGACCTTTTACATGATTTCTGATACCTAAATATCAAGAAATAAATTCAGCTTCTCATTCATCATAGGCACCAGATGATGCTGGCTTGATTGCAGACATCTGAAGTGCTCTGGGCTCCATATTTTTAGTTTACAGAAGACCCTGTAAAGATGAGTTTTCTGCTGTTTTATACAAGAGTGGAATTCAGAGATTAGGATATCTAGCCTGCCTTCTACTCTGTTGTTGGGGGAGGCAGAAAAGTGTTTCCAGTAATAAATTGAGCATTTATCTAATTCACAGTAATTTTCACAGCACCTTGTCTTGGGTCTTTAGGTGACTCTTCAGATTTCCACATTGCCTGTATAATTTCTTCTTATACTCGTTTAGATTCTGCAAAGTCAAAATTAGATTAGAGACTCCAGCTTTAAAAGACCATTTATGTACATTAACTCAGGGAACTAAAACCCCACCACACAGCACTTTGGCACTGAGCAAGGTCCTAACTGCTATGCAATTTCATTGAGCTGAATCTGTCCTAAAATTTGTTCTCCCCAGGCAGAATGGGCACAGCAAACCATTTGTCTGAATGGTTCTCCTGGGAGTAGTTATATCCTACATTTTTTTCTGCAGCACACCAAGTTCCCTGCCATCCCTTCAGCCCTGTTGAAACAGCTGCAGTTTAAACAAGGTCTGTGAAATCATTTGGGTTAAAACAAACAGCAAAACCTTATTTACTGCATCATTTTTATGTTTTTGCCTTGTTCAACATCACTGTAGGCTCTGTTGTGCTGTTACAG
>WBND01000180.1:1002843-1014044 GCA_013398595.1 Tychaedon coryphoeus | reverse complement strand
CAGAAAATTGACTGGTTTAATTTTTGAAATTATTTAATTTTTTCTAAATTAATGAGGTATGCATTACATATGCACGATTATATGCACAAATATTCTCCTAAATAATGTGTGTTTAGGATCCTATAAGTGCTAAAAATGCACCCACTAAAAAATCGAAACCAATTACTAAACAAATTAAAGCCCAACCAAACAAAAGATACCCCCAAACAAACAATAAGCACAGGGAAACCTTGACAAAAATCTCACTTCTCTGATGGACTTCTATATGAGTTTTTTTGTACATACTAAGTCTCTTTAAGTTTTACACTTCTGAAAATGAAGAAATCACTGTCTCAGTACCTTTCCCTGGTCCAACACATCTCAAGTGCTTCGTGTGCTGCTTGGGGGAACTTTTGGGCTGAAGATCTGGAAGGCCCAACCCTGGCTGGGTTCACATCTTGCTCTCCTTCCATATAATTTATTTTTAAACTCTTTCTGATTTTCATTGCATGGGTAGTCTCTAAGAATTTTATCCATTTATTTTCAGATAGCAATCCTGTCACCCAAAAATCAGAGCAATCCACTGGTCCATCTCTAAAACAAGAACCCATGCTGCTGAGTATCACAGCATCTCCCTAATTTTGGGTGCCTTGTGCTGGCATATTCCCAGAAATAGGGATTTCTTTGGAATGATTGGTTCATTGTGCATTGGAGAACATATAAAGAAGCCGTCAGATATTTTTTCCCCCTTTTGATCATCTGTGGCATCTAGCAAAGACAAGACACTAGTGCTAGCAGATTATCCAGAATGGTGGTGTGCTTCTCTTCTCTCCACCTATTTGGAATTGTCTTATTAAATAAGTTTTAACTCTGATATCCTGTAGTCAGGTGGATAATATCTCAGGAGTACAATTGCCATTGTCATGGTGAGGAAAAAGAAATCGTGACATTCAGTCTGAATTAAAAATCAGTAAGTGAAGAGATTAGAATTAATAAATAATCCTTTATTTCTTTCCTTGTAGTAATTATTCCCCCTGGGTTTAATCCAAACTCTGGTTTCCACCTCCCAGGACTCCTGAGCAATGTAGGTGAATGTAAACTTTGGTCAAGACAAAGGATTTCATCCAGAATGATGAGGAGAACCAAGAGCCTGTAGAACCTTCCTGGAACCAGAGGAGAAGAGGGTGTTGAGTGAATGACCAGCAGAAGTTACACACACATGTATACTTCCTCATTGCAGAAACAGCCAAAAATCAGGGTCTGGCCAGGAAAGAGAAAGAAATCCCTTGCTGTAAATCTCCCATTTATTAAAACAGCAGGTCACCAAATTGGTGGTAACAGGCAGAGCTCCTTACAGTCCCATGATCTGAGTATCTCAGCTTGTGCTTAAAATTGTCTCAGCTCCTCCCTTTCTAGGAACCAGATCTCAGTTTTAGATTTGGCCTTTCTCTTTATTTATTTATTTATTTTAATCTTCTCTCCCACAGATGTCAGAATTGCTGAAAGAAGAGAAGATTAATTATCAAGAAAAAAAAAATGCAGAAAAGAAATTCAGAAAAGAGAGCTGAATTGCCAAAGACAAAGAACAGAGCTCCAAACTCCACAATTATGACGCATATTTATGATGCCTTCTGTGCTATTTTGTTAGGAAAGGCAAAAAAAGTTGTTTATTTTGGATTAATAAAAGAGGTGTCTTATGGAAAAGGGTGTAATAATAACAATTCTAGGTAATACATGTCTATATCTATGCAAGAAGAGAGAAACAGCCCAGAATGGGCAGTTCTTTGTAGAAAGGGCACTCACAGTGTTGGCATTTCCTACATGACTTTCTGTGGATACTTGATTTTCTTTAGCTTTCTTAAGCAGAATAAATAATTCATCTGTTGAAGACCTGGCTTTTGGCCTTTGCTCCCCTGTAGCAGAAAACAATCACCTCTTCCAGCTGCTTTGGTGGCATGGAGAGGCACAGGTGTTTCCTTTTCTGCTTGGAGCTGAAGGGGAGGAAAAAAGACCACTAAAATATATAGCCCAAACCTAAATAAACAGCAAAACCTGAATAGAGGGACAGGGCTGGAGTTTGTCGTACTTTGTTCTAGATATTTCAACTATTATTAAGTGTTTTACCTATCTCAAATATTATTTAGTTTAAACAGGCCATGGCTGTTTATTCAGCAGTCAATGAGCAGAAAACTGAAGTTTTCTGCAAGGCTGCCTCCAAAAGAGATGGGCAGTTTGGTTTTTGGGTACACTCAAGAAACTCAGAGGGAAAAAAAGCCCTAGGTGATTCTGCACTGATAAATCTTAAAGGAACTTTAGAGATTTTCAAAGCCCTCATTTACATTTATCCTTTTCCTCATTTGACTGAGAGAGAAGCACAATAACTTCTATTCTGTCTCGTACTTTGCAAAGCTGGTGCCAACAACTGTGGATTGCTGTGTTTGTGCCTGGCCCTGCACATGAGCTGCTATCACACTGGCAGTCCTACTGCTGCTGTTGAAAGATCATGGTCTTTTCAAGGGATTTCTCTACTCCTTGCTAACTGTGCTTCCATGCATTATCCAGGAAAAAAAATCACTGGGATCATCATTTGTGAGTTTTTTTTCCTGCACATCCAAGTTATCCACAAGCTAGTCCTTCAGCAAACAAAAGCCTCTTTGCCTTTCCTCTGCTTTTGTCTAGGTATTCTCTTTATTAGATTGATCTTGACCTCTGACACTAGGAAGACTATGTAACAATTTTTATTTTTTTTACTTTCAGTGTATGATGCAATCTAGGTCATTGCAGCCTGCAGGATTGAAACATTGAGATCTCATTAACTCTATTTTATTTCCTTTCCTTCCTTAGTCACAGAAAATAGATTAATAGGGTAGCACTTTGCAGTAAGTGGACATTAATTAATGCTAAATTACACCAGAACTTCACTGGAATCACATATTAAGAGTCACACTAAGTCCAAAAGACCTTACCATGATTAATGTTCTTGTAAGGAATATAAAAAAATTAATAACTATTTGTCACTTATAATAAAGTGTTACCAGTTAATTTTATCCCATTTTCTCTCCTGCTTTTGCTGTAAAAATGAGATGCTGGAAGTTTAAAACGTGGTATTTGGCAGAAATGTGAACTTTCAGGGCTGTTCAGTGCAGCCTGTCCTGTTGATGCTCTTGGTATCAAGGAGCAGAGCAAATCTCTCTTGGTTTGGGATGCAGAACCTGGGCAAGAGAGGAAGTGTTATTTTTAATTCCTGTGCCATAATTAACTCCTCAGTATTGGAAATTCAAATCCTCAGACTATTCATTAACTTGACAAACACCATAATGAGTGCAGAAAATGGCAGCACATAAATCCATTCTCTTGACAAAGAACATAATGAGAATGGGAAGTGACACAAACTAAATAGATCACTTTACAGTCTGGAGACTGTACATACTTGCTTCTTCTGCAACCACAGCTCTCATCCCTTTCTTCCCTCTCTCCCTGTGCCTTTCCAGGACTCCTTGTTAGAAACAAGCAGTAGGGCACAAGGAAATGGTTTCAAGTTGTGCCAGGACAGATTTAGATTGGGTATTAGGAACAAAATTCTTTACTGAAAGTGTTGTCAAGCTTTGGCACAGGCTGCCCAGGGCAGAGGTGGAGTCCCCATCTCTAGAGGGATTTAAAAGACATGTACATCTTTCAGGAAAGATGGTTCTCTCTGAAGTACACCTCATCCTGAGCTTCCCACCAAAACTTGATTTAACAGAGACTCGTAATTAGTACTGTTATTTAATGGCACAGCTGAAGTCTTAGTGTTTGCAAAATGCTTTGAGAACTTTGCATTTAAAAAGAAAGCTAATTTTACTATTAATAAAATCGACTGCATTGCCTTTTTCCACTGAAATTATCACAGTACTCAGCAAAGGAATAGTTTATTTCAACCCCTAGCTTGCTTTTCTTAGTATCAATCGCACTGATCATTTAATATATTATTAAGTCCTTCTTGCCGCTGTAAAGTGAAATTTTAGCATTTATTTGAACCTGCCATTCTTCTTCCTTTTTATTTCTGAGGAAAGTGCTCTCAGGGAATAACAGAGCTTGCTAACTGCATAATGCTTTATGCAGTCGGTACCTTAATTTTCTGACACTGAAACCTGAAAAAGTGAAATGTGTGAAACATTTCTGAGTATTCAATATCAGAAGAAATTATCAAAGCCAAGGGAAACCAGGAAATAAATGCACCAGGCACAAACTGGGGAACATTATAGATGAATCTCTAATTTTGTCCCAGTGCTGTGCAAAACAGACTTCCACCCCCTCTGCATTCATTTCCAAGTCCTACCTGACCTTCTGCTCGGAAGATGAGAGTCATATATTTAACTACAGTATTTTTTATTTACTATACAAGTTGAGATGCAAAACACTTAATCTGCATCGTAAAATGGAAAGTGGCTGAGTTTGCAGTGACCTTGAATGTTTCTACACTAAAAGTTGATCATTTTAAACAAGTGCAGCCCCTTGGCTGTGCTAAATTGGACTTAAGTTCATGGCATGTGTTATTTTTCAAAATCTGACCTTTTTTTTTTTTTTGTGGGGAATCAGAGAATACAAATCTAGATGTTTTGCATGTATTTATTTATGAGCATAGATATTCTCTAGTTAAAGAGCAGCAAGGAGGAAATAGCAGTGGAGGGTGTTCAAGGGAGATACTTGCTCAGTCTCTACTGACTTCCTGCTGAAATTGGATGTTGAGCTCACTTTTCTCAATATTAATGCACAGAAAACTGCAGCCAGAAGAATCAACACCTTCACCCACTAAACATGTTAGGAAAGTGTTGATTAAAATCTGTGATAAAACTCCTTTCACTCCTTTCCCTCTTAAATATAGAGGGGAAACAAGGAATCAGCAATTCTGTCTTTATCTCAGCCTGTGAGTTTTCCCATTTTCTCTGTTCTAAATCTCTCCCCAACCCATGGAGGAGTGTGTGGGCTGAGCTGGGCTCACACCATCCCAGAGGGACACGTGGGATTCATTGCCAGAGCTCCTGGTGTTGAGCAGCACTGCCAGAGCAGAGTTTGCAGACTCCAGAAGATTTGCTCCACCGTGCCATTTAGTCCAGGCTGCTTGTTCAAAACATTGCATAACATTAACATTTTACATTTAAAAAATGTCTAGGTGCAAGAGAGCAAAGGAATAGCTTTCCCATGTTCCCAAACCGGGGGATAATGGATGTGGCAAAGGGGAACATTAATATATTTAAGGTAATGATTAGAGGCTACTGAATCCAGTGTGATAAACTGAAATAGATTTATAAGGTTAATACCATTTTCAGAGACTGTAGACCATTTTACAGGATGTGCTATATAACTTTTGTTCCTTCCCCCCAAACACATGATCTTTACCAGAGATTTAAAACAAAATACTGTAGAAATTTGATTATAAAGGTCAATAAAAGAAGAATAAAAATGAAAGCAAAAATCAGTAGTGGGGAAAAGAAAAAAAAACAAAAACAAACTGGGGAGGGTATTTTACTAATTCTGTTTCTGGTGCTGTTGTTTTGCCAATTAAACTGCTATAAAGGTAATAAAAAGAACACATCTCTGGAAAATGAAGGTTTGCCTTCATGAGGAAAGATATTGTGACTTCTAAAAGCCTTTAAAATTATATTCCCTAATAAATAAATCAACAAATGGCACAAAGTCACATAAAACACACTGCACATCTCATTAACCTTCAGGATATTTTAGGTTTTTTTTTTTTTTAGGTGGTCTAAATCTTTGCTGCAGACAGTTTGTGCTTAATATTTGTAAACCATGGTGTGGCAGTGTGCCCTGCCTGGAGCCATAAAATTAAAATCACATGAAAATGTGATTGTAGTCCATAAGGCTTCATGGCAGGACATCCCACTGAGTGGGGACATCTCTGGAGGCTGCTCCTCCAGGGTGAGAGACTCCTGGTGGCAGCTGAGTTTGAGGAGTGTTTGACAACACTCTCAGGCACGTGGTGTAATTGTGAGGGGTTTTGTGTACACTGGACTCAATGTTTCTTGTGGAACTGTTCCAGTCCAGTACATTCTCTGATTGTGTGATTCTGCTCCATGAGATCCTCGGTATGTGATTAATATAATGGTAAACTTTGAAATAATAGCTAGAATTGCTTATGAACATATAAATATTTAAATGTAAATCATTGTCCAAGCCTGGGACTAGGAGTGGATCCAGCTGCATGCAGACTCCTGCCTGGGAAGGTGTTTAGGAGACCAGGGGATCCTTTCTGAGCCTTGTGGCTCGATCAAATTGTCCCTCTGATGCTTCTGCCAGCCCTTGTCCTCCACAGACTAAACAACCAAGTTCACCTTGCAACTGGATCCTGTTAAGCCACTGCTATATTTTCTCTCAAACTGTGCTAATTTGCTGGTTTATATCAATAAACATATTGCTACTTGCCTTGTAACAAGTGAAGTGCTTCACTCCATCCGTGACACATGGTGAGGAAAGGAAATTTGCCTTGGGGCTGGAACTCTGTCTCCTTACGCCAGAATGATGACAAGCATGGAGAAAACCAAATCAAAACAAAGGAAAAAACCCCAAAAAATGACCTCATAAATAAGACTGATTGGAAAGACTGAGTTTGCTTATTTAAAAGTAAGAAGAATAAAATGAAGCAAGATGTAAAAGTGCAAGCTAGAATGAAGCCCGCTAAGAAGGCATAAGCTCATTTTTTTCTCTCCTCTCTCTGCATTTATTTAGTCATCTTGTAACATACACAGTCAAATGTTTTGCAGTCCTCTAGTCAGAGAGGTATCACAGATTTCTTTCTACTCCTTTGGTCTGGGGGATACAGATCTGGGGTGTATGAGAGCTTTTCCATTTTTTATAACTGCTAGTTCAGCAAAACATATTATCTTTGTAAAAAGCCTTCTCTTTGTTTTAGAAGAGGGAGTCAATAAAAATCTATGCTTTTTTTGATGGCAGAAGCTTAGAGAACAAGAAGTTATAAGAACAAATACAATGGATATTGGTGTGGTGGGATGTGTGGGTTTGACAGACAGAAAGGGATGTTCTTTTTGGTAAACAAAAGTGGTTTCCTCTGTACATTTCTAAAAGTGTTGATGTCTTTGAAAGGGAGTTAGAGAAAGAGTTAAAATATTACCAAAGATTAAGAGATTTCATTGATGAAGGATATTCTAGAGAAGTTAAAGAACTGCCTGCTGTGACTTCATAGATCTTGCAAAGTTATCACTTTGTGCAGTAGAGAAAAAGTCCATATGAAAATGGAGCTAATAAAATGAATCACATTAGGACTGCCTAATATGCTGATAAAATGAAGAAATGGGCCTTTGCAGGAAAACGTCACAGTATTCAAACAGCAGCTGGAGAATTTTCTGGGAGAGAAAAATCTTGTGCTGGTCCAGTGTAACCACCAGAGGCCAGAACAGGCTGAAAGGCCCTGACTGATGATGGGAGAAAAAAAAATTACCTGCTTTTTTGACAGGTAAACAACCAGTTTGTAGAAATTTTCCAAATATTAGAAGTCCTGCTTCCACCAGACAATGACCAAGTAGGAATTTGGATCAAATAAATCTTTGGAAAAAAGTGATAGTGCAATGGTGGAAACTGTTTTGGTGCTGTCCTGTTCTTCTCATCTTTAGCCAGAGAGATAAAAGATTGCATTCTTAAGAAGTGTTTTGAAATACAATATGTTCTTCACTGAAATATTAACCTTTGAGATATATCTGGAAGGGAACAAGAGGAGAGATTGAAGCTGTCTAAGATTAGTGACAGTAACTCCTGGGACCATCCCTGCAAGAACTGGGAAGCCTTTCTGAGGAAATCTGAGCTGGGAAGGCAAATGTACCTACCTCCTCCTTCCACACAGATAGCCACAACCCATACACTGATGTTAATAAAACTGTTCCAGTTGATGAAAAACACACTAGCAAAAAAAAGAAAAAAAAAATTTTGGCCAGTTCTTGATATTTAACGCAGCACGGGAGACATTCCTAAGTGCTCTGTGAAATAAAGTCCCTCTTCAGACCTCAGTGCACTGGTAAAGCACTCCCTACATTTCTAGCAATATCCTCACAGATAATGCAAACTCAGGAAGAATACCCTGAGTGTGCACATTATTTATGTGTTTCCCAGCAAGAAATTAGCCGGCGTAACAACCTCCCCAAAGGTGGGATGTAAACAACATGAGAGATCTCAGCCAGAACAAGAAATGGAGTATCTGCCATCTCATAATTGGAATTCAAATTTAATTAAGATGGAGAGAGAAATACTCATCAACCTTTCAGTGAAATGCAGGAGCCCTTAGTGCTGCTATATAAAGAGGAGAAAACAGCCTTCCTACAACTATTTTTAAAGAAACAAGTCTCTGTGTAAGAAAAATGGCCTGTAATCTTAAATCTCAAGTTTATAACACAAGGTACTATTGAACTTGATCATAGTACTAAGTCCCTAATTTTACAAAATTGATCTCACATTGTCAGAGACCAGCAGAAGTTGCCCAGAGAAGTTGTGGATGTCCTTCCCTGGAAGTGTTCAAGGCAAGGTTGGATGGATCTCTGGGATAGTGCAAAGTGTCCCTGCCCATGGCAGGGGTGGAAGGAGATGGGCTTTAACTCCCTTCCAGCCCAAACCATTCTATGGTTCTATTCCATGGTGTGTGCATGTTTTGTGACCAGATCAGATCAGATACAGGCAAGCAGGAGGTAACCCCACTGGCTCCCACTCCCACTGCAATCCAGCAGCAGGAGGTGAGAGGATTACTCTGCCTGCATAAACTACTCTATTATGCTACACTACGTTTCTCAGCTGTCTCTTAAGTATGGGAAAGGACCAAATTTCAGGATGGATAAATATCCTGGCAATGGGTTTCTTGTCAAAATGCCTCCCAAGGCATCTGTAATCCTTCCCTGCTCATTTCATAGACGGCTCACAGGTGTGTGAGCTGTGTCTGGTTATACAATTTCCAAACAAACATGCCTGCTCTGGTCTCATATTTGAAACTGCATCTGGCACAGTACCAGAGCAGGGTGTCTGGCTGCAAGTGTTGGTGCTTACCACAGCACAGTCACAGTACTGACTCATAAAACGAAAGCAGACCACTCTGAGGGCAGTGTGTGACTTCCCACACAGCACACAAAAGCAATTTCACCTTGTTATTACTTTCTGAGGTATATAACATCTGGTTAAGCTGCTAGATATCTATTTATAAAAGTGTATAGCCTTGATTTAAGACTTCAAACAAAAGTGAATCCATCATACCCTATGACAAAATGTTCCAGTGGTTTATAACTTCCAGTGTTAAAGAAGTGAAGCAATTTGTAGTTTGAATTTATCTTCTACCATGAACCTTTGAAACTCATTATGTTTCCCCTTTCTTAGATTAAAGGGCTGACTGTCAGTTTTCCTCTCTTTTGCAGATTCTTTCAGATTGATCAAATCGAACTTTAACCTTTTCTTCGTTAAGACTGAGAAGAGGATTTTCCTCAGCCCCGCCAAAAAGCTTTTCCCCACCCTCCAAGTTCATGGCCACCAGTTCTCCTTGTGTTTCCACCCTTTTTTTTAAAAAAAGATCTGTGCCTGTTATGTATGTGTAGGACTCAACACGGGATCCAGTGTTGCCACTAACGATGTTTGGAATGGTTACATGGTGATAGCATTGTGTTTATGGGAATGTCATTGCAACTTTAATGAGACCATTTGCTCCCCTTGATTTACATCCCAGGATGACCTGTAGTCTGTCAGATAAAAAGTCATGCTTGGAGCTGGTGTTCCAGACTTTTATATGTCCTCAAACTCATTGCAGAGCTGCTTTTATCTGAGACACCATCCTCAGGCTGTTAAGAGTGACCCAATGTTTGCTTTGCTTCTGCGTGCTTGAACTGGAATTTAACTGTAATATTTGTTAAAGTTAATACAACAACTCATTAAAGAGGAATAAAAATCCCTATTGGGTTGCAAAGCATTGTGGTTAAAGACCTAAATTTGGCTTCAGGAAATCTGGGTGTTATTTTAGGCTTTTACTGTAAACTGCCTATGTAAATCTTAAAAATCAGGGGGACTTAATATTCTCCTGCTCTGGTTCCATTACATAGAATGGAGTAACAATTTTTCGACAGAATTTTTATTGTCTAGGCAACCAGTGAGCTAAAAACAAATTGCAGGAGTGAATAACAGGAACAAAGTAAAAGACTAAAGATGAAATTCAATGAAGAAAGAACAAAAACAGAGTAAGAAGTTTCATAGTAGCATAGACTTGTAAAAAGGCCCTCCTGGAACATTTTTTACAGATTCTTCTCTTGCATGTGTTATGATTTAAATTTTCAGCCAGCAAATCCATTTTACAATTAATTAGGTTTCTCCACATTTAAAATCCCTCTTCTGACAATGTGACCCAATATTCCTGACCTGAGAGTCCTGTTTGCCCTTTTTCCATCAATGCCCTTTTAGCCTGTAATGCTCCTTTGGATCTGTGGTTTTTACACCCTCTATTTGCAAATATAAATATATAGTTTCATAATGCTAATTCTTTGTGCTTGAAACACAATCCTTCAATCAAAGAGAATCACATGTACATCATAAATATATATATATAATGTCACTGTATCCACTCAAGTGAGTGCTTGGATGGACAATGATCAGGTTGGAAAGCGATACAGTAATGGCTAATCTTACCAAAGCTCTGTTTTCACACACATATTTTAATCTGAAGCCAAACACTCTCCAGGAGGGTCAAGGGCTATGGATCTGAAACAGAACCAGGTGGTCAGGGCTGGCCTGTGGGTGTATGTCTGTGGAGAGGAGCTGGGGACATCAGCTCAGTGCTGTTGTGGCAAATATGTATTTCAGTCACACAGCAAAGGCTGACGTCTATATTTTAAAAATATTTAACCCAGCGAGGCACAGTGCATAGTGATCAGGATACAAATGAGATTAATTCCTCCTCTCTGGAGATAAATCCAGATTAATTTGCTCTTCCAACAGTGCTGCACTATCCCCCAGCACTGACAACAGGCTATTTTTTAATTATTATTTTTTCTCTTCCCTAGTAGACATTCAAGAAAACAATTACACTGTATCTATACATTACTGTAAATGCAGTTTTGGGGCACTGGATTGTCTTGGGAGAAGTGGTGAAGTGTGGTATGAAATTTAAAGAAAGTGTAAATGGTTTAACAAAGTGCCCTTAGTGTGTGTATGTGTGAGTGGGATATACAACAATTACAAAAAAAAAAAAA
>WBND01000180.1:969988-980928 GCA_013398595.1 Tychaedon coryphoeus | reverse complement strand
TCATTAGTTCATCTGACAAGTGCTTAATCTTATATTGCTTAATGCCAACCTGAACAACCCAGACAGAATGGAACCATGCAAAGCAGTGCCTTGATTTTCTATTACAGAAACTTTCTCAGTGATTATGGCTTAATCTTTCCTTTAGATCTTCTTCCTTTTAATGCTCCTGTTCTCTTCACCACCTGCCAAGAGATATTGACTCCAACAGAGTTTTCTTACTTGTGCAGGGATAGATACATCAGGGTTGCCTCATTCAGTGGCTTTCTAGATGATACCTCTATGTTTTGAATATGTCCTCTGCTAATCAGGATAAGCAGCTATATATTAGATTATATGTGGTGGTGTTTGAAGAGGTTGCCAAGCAGAATGGATATATTAATCACTTGTTATTAGATTTGTACTAAATCTTTTAATCTGTCAGCATGGAATAAAGGATCAAATAATTCCTAGATCACATGGGATAAAGGGAAAACACAAGTACTTCAAGAAAATCAAGGTGCTCTATTGACAGATTTGGGGAAAAATGTGTATTACAGCTCTGCACAGAGCTTACATCTTGTGAATCTCTTAAAATATTGGAAGAAAGAGTAGTTTGGTTTCAGTGGTTTTATTCAAGTGATTTAAATGTGATGAGGGACTGTTTTTTTCCACTCAGACCTACTGGTGTGAAATGTGTGGTATCCATGCTGTTGGACTCCCTGCTTCTCCAATAAAGGATGTATTCCCATTACTAATTCTGAAAGGGCTGTTTACAAGAGCCTTAATGGCAGTGACCAAAGCAAGGTGCACAGGATGAGTCCAACAGTTTTATCAAAATCAATGGCTGACTTCCCATGTGGAGCTAAATTTTTTGGTATACTTATACTTGCTCTTTCTGGTTAGTTTACCAGCATACACAGAGCTGTAATTTCCAAAAAAAAAAGTGTCCTAACTTAAGAAAATAAATTTTAGAGAGAAAGGCATTATTTTGAGATAGCTTTTAAAGTGACACTAACAATATCCACGTGGCACAAAAGTGATGGGTTTGCCCCTCATTTGCACAAAATATAAACTGAAACCTCAGAGGAATCGTAATGGAATGCAGTATGGATTATGATTTTACATGCTCAGGTGGTGAGCTTGACATCCTCTTTGTCACACTAATGTCAGGTGTCCCTTTGGATCTGTTTATATCAGAAAAAAACACTAGAAACTCAGCTCTGAATCAAGGAGTGCATACAGCAACTCATACACAAAGCCAACAGCTCTGCACAGAAGCTTCCTGTAAATCCCAGTGAAGACCCAACTTGTATGGAACACGTTCCAAGACACAAAGCTGGTCTGCCTTGGGGCAATCCCTCTGGATTTTGGGTGCCAGAGTGTATGTTGTGGGAGGAAGAAGTAGCCCTGTCTTTTACTGTGTGTTTGTGAGTGCTGTGCATACAGCTAATTGCCAGCTGTAGTTACAGTGGAGATGCAATTAGCTTTTTATTTTTTTTTTTTCTTTCTCATTAAAGAGCCAGTTTAGTTCTTGAAGCATGAGGACCCTTTGTCAATGATGTGCATTGTTGCACAAGTTAACTTCCCTCATCTCATGGATTTTGGTAAGTCAGGCATTAGATCCAAATCAGGGACTGTAAGTGCTAATTAATTCATTCTTTTATTTCAGTCTAATTGTTTCAAGATGAATACAAAGAAACTGGCTGTTATGAGGGCTGAATATCTAAGGGCTTGTTTTAGGATTGTGGGGACATAGATGAGAAGCATTCTGGAAGAAAATGTGGTTTGATAATTGAAATATGGTTTTAGAATTGGGAAGGGGGGAAAGAAAATTAATAAAAAAAAAAAAAAAGAAAAAGAAATCTGGGAGTAATTCAAGTGAAAACAGCTGAAAGGAGAGGAAGATATACGGGAGGAGATTGGTGCTAGTGCTGGACCAGAAAAAGCATATTCAATTTTGACTTCACAGAGATTGTATCAAACAGCTCAGGACATCCATCAGGATCTGATAGCAGATGCTCAGGAATAACTTACAGCCTGCGCTGCTTTAGGAACAATAAGTTCTGTAAATATATCCCCTGTCTGCTTTTTACAGAGCAAAATGATGAGAGAGAAGCAGAACAATAGAATGAGATTATAAAATGCTGCAGCAGTAGAAGTTAAGGAAATGGAAATAGTGTCTTGTTTCTGTGATAGGCCCAGGGGAGCACGAGGACACTGCTTGATGTGGCTCCTGGATCAGTGGGTGATTTTTAGTTCACTACAGTTCCCCTTCTCACGTGGCTTATCTTAAGAGAGAAAAAAAAAATGGTACTTTCAATTGAATAGTTTCAGTAATAATCCTCACAGATTTTACAGGTATTGTCCTCTAAATCCTTTGCTCCAATCTCTTTCTCCTAAACCAGCTTCTGACGCATATTTTTCAGCTTTTATTCAGAAACTGCTTTCCTCAGGGAATCTGAGCACTGGTGTCCCTGATTTCTGAGTTGCTGTTTCTCCAGGCTGCTGTCCAGCACCAGTTCCCAACTCCTATCAGTCAGTAAGGAAATCAGCCTCCTGCTCCTTGTTTTCCTGATCAGAATCTTCCCCTTGTACTTGAGCCTTACCTGCAGCAGCATCCTGCTGGTGGTGATTCATCCCCTTTTTCTACCCCTCACCCATCACAAAAATGGATACAATGGTAAAAAATGGTATGAATATCTCTGTCTTCAAGCTTTTAGGTGTGTTGTGATTTTAACTGCAATTCCAATCGAGCATTTTTATGGATTGCCTCTCCTCCTTTACACTCTTCCTAAAGGTCCTCTGCAGCATGCTCTTTCTTACCCTCATCACCCACCTCACCTCTGCTCCTTGGGAATGGGAGGTTTGCCATGAGTTTGAGAATATTATGTCCTCACAGTTACCTGGAAGGGAGCAGGGAGGACAAAGAGGTCTTTGTCCTAAATGCACAATTGCTTTAGAGTTGGCACCCTGTGAGCAGCTCCAGATGACACATTGCCTTTTTTTTTATTGCAATGATATTGACTTGAGTAGCAAATTTTCACTGATCTTTGGGTAGAAGATCCCACTTAATAGATGGATTAAAAGTTCATATGAGGCAGTGGTGACAGAACTAGGAGTGCTCAGAGTCTCAACTTTGACATCATTTTGTGCAATATCCCATTTTAATAGCAAGAACAACAACAGGAAAAAAAATGTTAATAATAGCACCTCCATCCTTGGAAATACTCAGAACTCAAGTGGGCAAGGTCCTGTGCAACCTGATTTAATTAAGCCTTCTTTTAGTATCAGGCTAGATTGGATGATATTCAGAGGTCCCTTCTGACCTTAATTATTCTATGAATCCATGATTAGTAGCTGTTAATAGCAACGGCCCTGAAAATGAAATTTGAAATATGCACAGGGAATGAGATGATTATTTATATGCCTTTTCGTGGATCTTGAACTTAAATTATTTACTGATATGTAGGCATGATGTTATTTAAATCAGAGAATAATTTCTTTTCCCAGGGGGGAGAAGGAATCATAATTTTTCCTTCGACACATGCTCAAATGTCATGGAAATCAGTGGATTTTGAAAATGTGCCTAATGTTAGGCATGTGTTGGGTATTTTCTGGAGTTGTAGCCCATGGTGGGGAAGCAATATTAATAACAGAAAGTGGCAGTTCCTGGAGATTAGATAGAGATTACATCTCTCAGTGCTTCACCTTGGGAAGTCTTTAACCATTCCTCAGAAAACAAGACCATTATAATGAAAAGTCTTCACTTGTCGACCCTTGAAATCTTATTAGTAAATGGGATCTTTCCTTCCCCAGGGGCTTGATTGACTAACAGCAGAGGAGTGATTCCTGCAAGATTCATGGAGGGAGCCAAACTCTTATGTTGATACTTATTTTATGGATAACAGGAAAAAAAATACCTGTGGGTTTATGTCCCATGTTTCACATTATACTCCATTTCCAACAAGGTTCAAGGGATGTTCCTGTAATATTGAAAAATATTTTGGCATCCTGCTTAGTAATTGAAACAGAAAACTCACATCTACTATCATTAGGCAATAATTATTTTGTTTTTCTAGGGAGGATTAGTGAGATAAACACTTCACAGATAAAGTTCTGGGGCCTCAGGCGAAGATATTTATTGACTTGGAAGGTACTTATCTCTTAGTTCACTCCCATGTAAAAAATATAATGATAGTAATTATGTAAAAAAACAGATTATATTTTAAATTATTTAAAAGTGCTCTTCCAGAATGTAACAGGATGATAATTGCTCCAGCAGTTTTTATGACCTCTGGGAAAAAAAAATTAGCCATGGGGAAAAGGAAGATAGTAACCTGCTCTTTATTGTTAATTCTACTTATTTATTTAATTATTTTTAGTTTGGCATCTTCATTTCAAATACACCTGGCCTTTGGGAAAATAAACTGAATTCAGAGGATGGAGAAAGATTCAAACCCCTTGAAAGTGATTGTTATGCTGAAAGTCCCAAAAGAGAGAGATATCTGAGAATTGTCACAGTAGGTAAAACACAGATGTAACTAATACTTGTATCTCAGAATATCAACATCTCATAGAAACTCAGACAGCTGCCTTTTTTCTTTTTCTCATTCCAAAACAGAACAAAGTGTCATAGTTTGAGGACCTTTGAAATGTTTTTATGCATAATGACTGCATTCCTTATTTTGATTTTTGTTTAGCTCCTTCATATTGTGATTGATAATGCAAAGCAAATCTTGTAACAAAGACCGTTATGTTCTTTGAGCTTTTTTTTTTTTTTTTCATGGAAACATAAAACAAAGTGTAATTGTAATATTATGTAATATATGTGATATATTTTTACATAGCTGTGAAAAATAAAAAGGCAATCCATATGGACACATATAGATAAGGAAGAGATTGGAGGATCAAGCTGACAAAAAATTTCAACAAAGGGACTAGAAAACCTATAAACTACTCTTTTCCCAGGACATCCTTCACATCTGCCCCTGGGTTTTATAAATTCCACCTGTGCTTTTATTAAACCTGTTCTTAAAGGAATTTAATCAGATTATCTCAGGTTGATGTGGATACTCAACCCAAAGTAAATTGTTTCAATTTGCTGAACAGTTTAAATAAATAAATAAAAATGCTGATCCTAAGTGATGTTTGCTGTTCTGATTTGATTTCATTTCTGACCTGAAAAAATCAATTACTTCCACTGCCAAGTTTTATCCCTCTTTCTCCTCTAACTTCATACTTAAGTTAATGGACTGTAGAGTCAGAAGGGACCACTGTGTTAATGTAATCTGACGGCCTGCACAGCACAGACCATGGGGATTCCTTGCACTAATTCCTGCCTGTAATGAAATACTTTATAAAGAAACAAAGAAAAAATCATCTTCTAGCATTAATTTGTTTTCATCTGTTGTTGTAAGAAGTACATTACTACTCTCAGTAACTCATTCTAGTCTGGTCTACCTCTGTGTGCAAGGTGTGAAAATTTAAAATATATGTCTTACTAAAGCTAAATAAATTGGATTTGGGTTGAGGGTTTTATAGGGGGGAGAGGTTGTCAGTTTTTTTGTGTAGTTTTGTGTTTTGTTTTTTTTTTCCTCAGTGAAGACAGATTCATTTAGATGCTCTCAAAGAACATTATCCTACTTTGACAGATAAAGCCACAGTGGAAAAAAAACCCCTGCATTCTCTCCTGAGTGTGACACTTTTAAACTTTTAGTTGGTATTTTATCCATTCTGTTTAGGCAGCAAATTTAAAGAACAGATCTGCACAGGAAAATGCACTTTCAGAGACAACTAAAACTGGAAGCATTGGAGTTGTCAGCTTATACATTATTTACTGCAAATTTAGCCCAGAATATAGGTCTGTAGTGTTGTAACTGCACTGCTTCCAGGACAGAGAGTGTCTCTGCATGGCATTATACTGTACTACACAAATGTATCATCTCATTTAGAGGCAGCTCTGGCATCTCTGCATGGGATGCTGTTGTACCAGGTAGGCAGCTCTGAGCTGAGCAATTCAGGGCAAGAACTCTCTTTTCATTATATGCATGTATGTGTAACTGCCTCTCCCTGGGGCCTCGAGGTATTGCTGTGCTAGAAATAAATTATAATAATGAATAAGTGACCTGGACACACACACAGTCCAGGAATCTCTGATGTATGCAAATGGGGCTCAGTGCAAAGGGCTGGCTCTAAACCCGGGTGATAAAGTTAACTTACAGTTCTGGCCCTGTGCATTTTAAATTTTATGTCAGCTCATTATGCAGAGCATTTTGCCCCAACAGAAATAAAAAATTAAAATAATAAATAAATAAATAAATAAATAAATAAATAAAAAATGATAGCATCCACCTGTTCAGTATTAGCAAGGGCACAAGAAGATTCCTGAACGCTCTTGGTAAACTGTGACACAGGAATTCTCTGGCCATAAACCCCACTGACAGGCACTGAGCAAATTATTCCATTCCAAACAGCCAGCCATATATTTGCAAAGCTATCTGCTTGTGAATTTTACAGCATGCCCAGCTCAGAGACATTGGGCCACAATTATGCAAGAGCTGAGCACATGCAAGGGCAGGGATAAATATCCAGCACAGCCTCAGAGGGGATTCAGGGGTGTCCTTGAAGGGCTGCAGAGTCAGGGCAAATGTGGGGGTACCAGGAGTATCACCTGGCCAAAGTCCTCCAAGTGCAACCCTTCTTCTTCTTCTTTTTTGTTCTTGACACTGGGTTGAAGCTTACACCCTTCAAAGCAGAATTCACATAGTTCCAATGATCTGATGCCTGAAGGAGATAATTGAACTTCCTGCAATTACTGGAATAGTGGATGTCTTTCAGCTGAATTTTACAAATTACAAGCCAGTAGTTTCTGATGTATGTTCTGATCGGTGTTCAAGGTCCTGTGATGATTTGTAAGATCCATGAGCTTCTACAACATATTGTACTACTTTATACTTGTTTGTTTCCCAAGAAAAATAAAACCAAACCCAACAAAATACTATTGGAGCAAAATCACACATAATTTTTCAGATGAGCTGAGCAAGACCAAAGAGAGAAGCAATAGTGATCTGCAGGAATCACACATTCACATAAGTGTCTGCTGGAGGTCTCCCTGGGAACCTTTTCACAAATAATTTGTTGTGAGATTTTATTTTTTTTTTTAATTTTTGGAGCCCCTAATATATGGAAAACCATTAAGAGCATGCTCTCCAAGTTAAGCAAACACACAGATCAGACCTTCATCCATGGGACAAAATTGAGGATGTCTCTGTCCAAGGATTGTCTGGGATTATCTTTTTTTTCATGCCTTTTGATATGAAGCATTTTAATATTGATGTTAATAAAGTGGTCAGTTGTTCCAGGACTTTCACTTTCCATTTTGGACCAAGTAACCTGCTGTGCTATGAGTAATTATGGTGATAAAAACCTTGTGCACACCAAAGAATTCTCCACAAGGGTTTACAAAAACTGATGTAAGTGCAAAGAAGAAGCTAAAGATGTAGCAGAATAAAAGCCACCTCCTCTGCCACATGGGAGACATTTTCTGGTCAGGAATCACTAGCCAGCACATATTTTCAAGTCCTTGTGGTCAGAAATACAATCTGTGCCTGTGGCAGAAGGGTAAGAAATACTATTTATACAACTTCCTGGATAATTGCCAGTCCTCTGAGTTAAAAGTCACAATTTTGGCTTGAAATATCAGAGGCTTTTAGTATCCATGCCTTGGTAACTATCTAGGCAGGGAGAGATTCCGAATTTGCCAACATTAAGATTTTGGAGACAGAAAAATAAATCTATTCTTCTTATAAATCATAAGGTAATTTTTGGCTAATTGGACAACTTCAAAACATTTTTTTCTCTGTTCTTAGTCTATAATGATGGCTTTAAATAGTATAATTGTGTCTGTTCATATGCATATATATGTATTTTACAGGAAATGTAAAAGGCTTAAAAACAAGTTGAAATCCTGACTGATGATAGAAATTGCTTTTAAAATAAATACTGATTAAATATTCATCTTACAGTGATGACTAAGGCTCCTCAGTAGCTGAAATAGGATTCAGACCTCGTAAAAAGAATTAATCCCTGGCTTTTTGGCATTATTATCTGAAAATACTGTATTATTATATTATTCTACACGAAATATCTGTCCCTGCTCTGCTGCAGAAATTCATTCTTTAGCCTGCAAACATGATATTTGTGCTCTTTTACAAGAGGCTGCTCCACAGCAGACCCCACAGGAATCACTGAATGGAGAGAGACAAGCCCAGTTTCTCTGTCATGCTGTGAGTGGATCTCACTGTCTTCTGCAGAGACCCAGCATGATTCAGGGTGACCTCCTCTTCCATGAGAAGAAAGATGCATGAGATTTCTGTGGTCAGAGAATGAAGAATAATTACTCACATTAAAAGGATTAAGGGGTTACCAAGCAGGAATGTGGGGTGCTCTGAGGAACATGGCAACTTCTGCATCTCTTGAACAAAGCATCTCTTGAACAAAACATCCTCTGGGTTTATCTAGAACTCCTCAAGAGCTTCAGTACTCTCTGGCAACAAAAATCCCCTGTGCTTTTTTGATACACTATTCTGGGTGTTCAAAGCCTTTCTATAGATGTTGTGATGACTACAACACAACATGACCCTTACCAGAAACATCTGAGGTGAGAAAGAAAGCAGCTGAGCAGCCCTAGTGGGCATCCCAAAGTAATCAGCATTGGTGGCAGTGGTGGTCAGAGTTTTGGAGTCAGCAAGCAGAGCAGGGTCCTCTCAGGTGAAGGAGAGATGTGAGGAGGAAGGAAGGGAGGGACAGATCCTGGTATGCACATTACCTCCATCAGCCTGGCATGGTTTCCCTGACTCAGCAATCAGACTCAGGGATTTACTTCACCTTGAAACTCAGTGGGGCTGTGTGTGATGGGAGCCTCACCCACCTGCACCCAGCCTGAGCTGTGGGTCTCTCAGCATTCCAACAGGACCCATCTGCTCCTTCTCCACCTGCAGTCCTGTGAGGTTATGTCTGTGCTGCAAATTATGTGAAATAAGGAGTTTCATCCCTGCATGGGCTGCTCCTCTAAACAGAGAGCTTTTATGCTGCCTGTGGTCAGTACTACAGTTTAGAGATTTCTTATTTTCCAGAACATCCCAGTGCACAGTGCCATTACAATGCCTGGTTTGGTCTGTGTGGGAGAGACATGTCCAGACCTGGCTGCAGAGCTTCTTGATGCTAAGCTACAGCTGAAAAAAAAAAAAAGGTGCATTTCTGTTTGTCAGTTTTCCACAGAGTTATAGGAATGGGAGCCACGAGGGATCCAGCTAAATGACTCAGGTGCTCAGGCCTGAATCATGAGTGCAGCCCTGGGAAACTAGCATGATTGCATATACCTTTTTAAACTGTGAGAAATAAGACAGTTAATATAGGAATCAGTCCTTATTACCATCCAGCCCCTTGCTGTAAAGTTATTGCAGCTGAAGATGAAACAATACAACCATTGAGCAGTGAGCACTTAGGTAACAGCAAAATAATTGTGATCAGTGTGATAAGCCCTGCTGAAATAACTCCTAGTTTCTCACCCCTTTCAGAGATAAAGACTTTGTGATAAGAAGGCAGCTAGGAAAACTAAATTTATTTTGCTGACTAGAATTACCTGTAATTTATTCCTGACAAGTATAGATATTACAGCAGAGAGCGAGGAGGAGAGAAAACCTGCTGAGTTCCCTGCACATTTCTTATGCCTTCCTATGGTTTTCCTGCAGGGGCTGAAACCACAGACTTGATGTGCAAGGGGTATGGGAGCACTTTGAATAGTGGCAGTGCTTCAGCCAGATTTGCACCTCCCATGGCAGTGAAGAACTTTACCATTTCCAAATATTTTTATTAATTTTACTCTCCTCTCTTAGAATATCTCTCCTGGTTTACAAAAGACAATAACTGCAACACCTTCTCTTTTAGTGTTGTGCACCTCCTTTCTCTCACCATCTCCATTCATCCTAAGGCCTTCCAGGCCTGATCCATGAACCCATCATCAGGGAATCGTCAGACAAAAGATGCCTGTAAAATGAGTGGATTTTATTTCAAAAGCTGGTACTGTTAAGGTGGAAAAACCACATGTTTGTGAGCAATAATCTCTGTTTACACTGAGTAATGCAGTTTTGCATAGAGCCCTCATCACAAATTCTGGCAGATTCCTACCTGGAGCAATGAGTCTGAGCTGGTATGGTCCTTCCTCACAAAAACAGTGCAGGGCTGAACTGCTAATGCAGGTATAATCATGGAATTATGGAATAACAGGATCCCAGAGTGGGTTGGGTTGGGAGGGACTTTAAAAATCTCCCAGCTCTGACTGTCTGATATGGGCAGGGGCACCTTCCACCAGACCAGGTTGTTCCAAGCCCCATCCAACCTGGCCTGGAACACTTCCAGGGATGGGGCAGACACATCTTCAGAGTGCTCACAGCAAGTGGTGTTACCTGCTTGGGGTATCTTAAACACCTCTCTGCTGCATCCTTGGTATAGGTGAGTGGGGAAAGAGGTTTTTTATTTGCTTTTAACTTTGGAAACAAACTTGATATATGTGTCAAATCTTCAAAAAATTTGAAGAAATGGTGTCTTTAAAGCTGCTTTTTCAGTCTATTAATACTTGTCCAAGCATCCTTGCTGAATCCTAAGGCACACAGAGCTCCTGGGAAGGGGATAATAGAAGAAAAGTGAGGCCTGAGGAACATGGTCTGGTGGGTGACATCCCTGTCCATGGCAGGAGGTCAGAACTAGATGCTATTGATAAAAGTCCCCTTTAAAGTGGCTCCCTGCTGCATATGCACAAAATCGAAGGCCTCCCATCTGCTAAAAAATGCCTTTCTTCAAACAGGAAAAAAAGTGGGAGCCTCACGTCTAAGGGAGGCTGCAGAAGATATTAATAAACTATATATAATAAATTATATATAATATATATTACATGTGTAATA
>WBND01000180.1:941387-956306 GCA_013398595.1 Tychaedon coryphoeus | reverse complement strand
AAATATTCCCAAGAGACTCCCTCTGAAATATCTTAGAATAATTCAGGGAAAGAAGGAAAGAATGCACCAATCCTGCACAATAGTTTTCTCTTGATATATCAGCTGTCTCCCTGAAGTGCCTTGGCACTTGTAGCCATTCCTGGAGTATGAATTAATCTTGGGATTATTCAGCCATTGTGTTTAAATAGTGGAGTTATGTCGTTTACCATTATCTTTGTAGTTAGATTGAGGACAAATGATGCAATTTCCTGGTTTGTCAAATTTAACTTTGCTTTTGCTTTGGCTGAGAGGTCCCTTGTGGAAACACTGTGTAGTTTATTTATGGATCATTTGTAAAGCAGATAGGTTTTGTTAAATAGACACAAGTTAGAAGTAAACTGATGTGCAAGCTGGCAAACGTATTTTGCCCTAATAAATTACATTTACCTCTATCTGTAAGACTTCAGTGGCCTGCAGACACCTACATTTTGTGCTCTGGGTAAACTCATGTATTTGTGGATATTTATCTTAGCTGGACTATATCTATGAATCCAGGTTTTCTCTATTATGACAAACTGTGCCTATCCTGTCTTTGTGTTTTCTACCATTGTCATTCTGCTTCCACACAGACAGCACCTGGTTCTGCACTAACTAAAAGGCTGAAGCTGATCCGTGCTATATTTGCCTTGTATTGGCTTTCCCTGGTCGTCCTGATACAGTTGTGTAAGTACATTTGATATCTTGCATAGAAAATTATGCTAATCATGTTAATTGAAGGCAGATTGACTTGGTGTGGCCAGAAGTGTGAAACCCAAGGAGATCAAAAGCCCCACCCATAAAGCATGCTGAACACTGAAAAGAAGTTAACAATTTTAGCAATATTAAGGCACTCTATTAAATGGAAAGATTTGAGCTTCTGAAGCAATGGCCAATATGTATGTGAATTAGGCATCTGGAGAGATTATTAAAAAAGAAACTCATTTAGAGGGAATTAAAACCCTATAGAAAGTGGGCTACTCATAAAGAAAGGATGCAGCTTGTAGTTCATGCTGAGGAAGGGCTACATTAACGCATTAATTTTAAGAGTCTCAATCTCACTTTTATTTATATTTAAGCTTTTAATCCTCAAATAATTAGTCATTACTAGTATTTAATGACTGGTTTGCTAATTAGGTATCCCTAGATGGAAGTAAAGGCAGTTAAACCCTAACAAACTGATCATTAACTACAGCAATGATCAAGTTCTTTGGGATTATTACTATTATAAACTATAATTAACAGTTTATAAAAGCTATATTTTATTTTATATTTTGTTTTCTCTAAAGAAAACATCCTGGAGTGCTGCTGTGAGGCTGTGCTAAAACTCTCACTGTTAGGAATGTAGTGAAAACACCCATTTCCTCCAGTTGCAGAGGAAAATATTTAAATATTTTCCTAAAATAGCGCTATAGTGTGTGGTTTATTGTCAGATGTTGGCTGAAGAATACACCAGTGATGCATTTTAGTAGCTGGGGGAAATAAAAAAAAAGGCAAAGAAAAGAAAACAACTCATAAGATGTGGAGTAAAAGAAAGATGAACTCAGAATCTAAATTTGCAGTTAACCTTTCTAATGGATCAAGTCACAAATTCTGTTCATTTTTGTTCTATTTCCTACCATAAAGAGCTTCTCTTGCAGTTTGCCAGGGAGAATTAAACTTGTCTCTCATTGCTAAACCATCAGACCTCGGAAATGGAGCTGACTTGTCTTCTTTTTTTCAGTAAGGATAATTAGCTCAATTACCAGCTAGCTAACTCATTTTTAGGTTTGAACCAAGATGGGTGTTTTTTCTCTTAAGAATTCTCCTAAGAATTTCTCTTAAGGATGTTCATTGTCAGAAACATACAGCTAAATATTGAATTCTGGGCAGAAAATCAAAATAGGCCTAGCCTAACTTTAACCAGCTGAGTGTGTGTATTTAATTTTATACATTGACTTGATCTCCATTGATGATAATGATAGCTTGGATACTTAACTGATATACAGACTGCTCTTTGTAGATAGTTGTCTACTTCTTAAAGGTGGATATATTTGAGGAATAAATCTCTTTATGGGTGAGTGACCTGCAGACCTTCAAGGAAGGACTTGATGATCAATAACATCTCACCATTTCTTATGAACATATTTATTCATATTCACTCTTCATCACAGGTACTATTTGTTGGTCTGTCTCCCTGTTGTTGCTTGAATCAGTATATTCATATGTAAATACCTCATGTTGTTGTAATTGCAATTCCTTAAATTCATCTAAAATGCTCTGATCCAAGCATCTGGGCTCTAAAGGTCTGTCAGCTCCTTAACTTTTTGTTTTCAGATTTTTTCCAGCAAAAAGCACTTGCTGACAGAATGCCAGATGTTTTCTGCCTCTCTCCTCATTTCATGTCCCCAGTTCTCTTCTCAGGCTTTATAATAGAAACTGGGCCTGAAAGAATAATCTGATTTTCTTTTTTCTTTAATTTAGTTCCTGATTTTATTGTTTAATTCAAGAGGAATTGCATCTGCTTTTCAGTTCCAGCACAGGCTCAATTCCTCTGTGTTATCTGAGCATGTGGATTAAGCAGTCTGGTCTTGCTCTGTGATTCACCTTTCCTATTCCTCATCCACCCCTCACATTTTCCTGAGTTCTTCTGCTGCCTTGTAAAGGTTAACTCTAGGAGCTGTGCAGATTTTTTTTTTAAGGTCCCTTGGCACTTCAGTTGCCCATTTTGACCACAGCTGTCTAGTTTACCCAGGACTTATCTCTCTGCCAACTTAGAGGTCTAACCTTAACCTAAGTCAAACTATAATTCACTTGCTTTTTCCTCCACATTCCTGTCTAAGTGTAGTGGACTCTGGGCTATGACAAATGTGCTCAGGCAGTGCAGGAAACACTGAGCCACAAATTGTCTTGTCACAGAAATATAAAACCCACAGTTCTGCTCATTAGCAGGAAACCTGAACAAAAGGAGAGAATATAGAGCAGATTGGGGAATGTCTATTGTTCTAGTTTCATTATAATAATTTTGCTTTGTTTATTAGGTAATTTAGATGATGAAATACCTTCAAAGGAGAGAGGCTAAAAATCAGAGTAGGGACTGATACAGATTTTTTGTGGTGAATGGAGTAGAGAGGGACCAGAAACAGGATGGGAGTATAATTCGAGGCAGAATCCTAATCTGGGTGATCAGGGTAATTTTAAGGATGTACTCTAGAAGCTTGCTCTACCAATACAATCTGAATTTTGAGAGGACAACTGAATGGATATGTCTCCATGAATTAGTCCTGAAGGAGGTACCAAAAATAATACATAAGAGACCTGCAGATAAATGTATCCCTCTGATATGGAAGAAGCTTCTGGAGTTCTCACATTTAATCCTCATTATATGGGGGATGAAAACATAACTCAGCCCAGCTGGTACATTTTCCTAAATCAATGATATGTGAAACAAGAGAGAAGGGTACAAAGTTAAAACCAACCTAAGAAATTGTCCAGATTTTCATAGAGGTTGTAAAAAGCAGAAGGGAATATCTGCTACCAGAGCCCTAATTCTGCAGAGAAAACCTATAAGAACAAGCTAAAACAAGGGAATGTGGCAACCAGTGGTGCAGCAATCAGAAAAACATGATTCAAGGAGACAGTGTAGTAGTAGTCACGCCCTAAAACATGACTGTGGATTTCAGCTTGCAGTCCCATTCATGTTTAAAGAAACATAAAAAAACCCCAAAACAATCCATTGGGGGAATTAACTGATTCATTGGTGGGGGGAGAGTTGCAACCAAAAATCATTTGGTTAATTTGGAAAAGTATTTACTGCTAAAGCAGAGGAAAAACACAACTTAGGAGGTTAGGCTGGGATTTAAACCTGGCCTCAGGTCACCAATTTGTGTCATACTGCTCAGCAGGTGATGGGATAGTGCTTGTAGCAGTTCCAAAAGCAGCCCAGGGAAACAGGAATATACTTCAGAGGAGTCAACCCTGTCAGAAGATCAGGATGGTCCAACTAAACTTTTAACCTAAAACATCAGGATCAGAGCCACAAACTCTGAGTTCCTCACTGGATTTCTTGAATAAATCAACTTGCTCAGCAAAAGCTGATGCAGTTGGTTCAGGCAGGGTTACACATTGCTGTCCTACAGGTCACCAAATCCCAGACCACCTGTCAGAGTGCAGGTACCCATTTTCTTGGGCAGATTTCTGATTCTATAGGAACCTGTTTAGAGCTCAGGAGATCAGAAACTGTATGAGAGCATAGTATTTTCCTCAAAGTCATAAGCCAGCCCAAGAATTTATTGAATCATGAGAGCTTCTTAATCTAAATTTACTCAAAATTGTAGGTACCACACAGTGGTGATAGCTTAAATGTACACAGTTACCTCAGCTGAAATAACTTTTCTCATTGGAAATTTAATGTGCAGTAGTATCAGGCAGGGAAAGCAGCTCTAACTTCCACCATTATGAAGCAGTTTGTCAAAGTTCCCCAGGGAATCCTTGTACTTCCCATCATGTTTCTTAACAGGCAATGCCAGCTTTGTAACTCTCAGTTCACAACTGGCACATAAAGGATGTGTGCTTTTAAATGCAGCTTGTATATGTGAAGTGCAATTGTCTAAGTGATACAAATTGGCTGTCTCTGAGGTTTTATTAAGGAGAACTTGATGCTTGGTGATAGCCCTCCATTTACATAATTAAGACAGATGTTGCCACTGCAAAAAGCTCTCCAGCATACTGTTATTTTTGTTGGTTTATCATTGTATCAGTTGGTTGGTTATATTGTGGTTGGAAAGTTTGGAGCTGCTATTTTTTTTTTTAAATCCTAGTACCATATCATAATCAGACCTGCTGCTGTTACTTTTTATTTCACTTATATTAAAACATGTCCTGGATCCTGCTGTGCACTATAAAGCTCATGAACAGGAAGATAGTTTTAAATAAGCAAGAAAACAATCAATTTGCAAGTTAAAAGTCCTACTTTTAAAATGGTAATTCGAGGGGGAAAAAAACCCAAACAAACCAAAAAGCAAATAAAAGCTAAAAATTTGGGTACTGTCCCAAATGGAGAATCTTTTATCCAGAAAGGAGCAGTTTATTTTCAGACCAAACCAAATTAGACTGAACAGCATTATCAGCACCAAGACTGCTTATCAGCTTTGCTAGGAAGGTCTTACTTCTGTTCTAGTTTATACTGGCATGAAAATAATCTCACCCCCTGGCATCTAAGGGTCAAACTCGGAGATCATTATTTTGTTTTTAGTAGACATTTATTAAATCTAAACCCACATCAGATTTAGCAGTGAGAATTAAACAGGTTTCTTGCAACTGAAACCTTGCTTTTGCTAATGGAAGTGGTCTTTTGGTAGCTAATGAGCTGCTGGTAAAGGATACACTTTTCAAAGAATGGATGGTTGCAAATAATGTAGGTTGGGCTTTTTTACCAGAAATTATTAACAAAAGACTTTGGTTTGTTGTGCAGTAGCAAGTGTTCATGTCTGGGATCTCTGTGCCCGAGATTGATCAGTAGAGTCTCACTTCAAAATTCAAGTTACATAGCATCTGTGAGTCATTTCGAAATACACTAACAAAAGCCTCCAGCTTTGCTTGCCCTATTTTTATTTTTTTTTTTTTATTTCTGGTCCCACACTGTCCCAGAATGAAGGACTGCAGGGATGGAACTCCCAGTGAAACTCATCCAACGCAGAGGGCTGAAATATTTGGCATGCAGGATCTTAAGGATCTCCTTATTTCACCCCCTGCCACGGGCAGGAACACCTTCCACCATCCCAGGCTGCTCCAAACCCCATCCAGCCTGGCCTTGGACACTGCCAGGGATGGGGCAGCCACCCTCATAGGGAAGAATTTCTTCCCAGTATCTCATCTAAACCTACTCTCAGTGTGAAGATGTTCCCTCTTGTCCTGTCACTCCAGGGAATTTCGTCTCCATCTTTCCTATTATGCTTAAGTAATAGGAGGGACAGTGGGGCTCCCCATTATGTTTGCAAAAACATTGAAGCCTCACCTTATTTATTTTTACCATTGTTTTGATTTTTTATTTTGCTTTTAGGTGCATTATTTCTTGCTTCCATACTGCATCATATGGAACAGCTCAATCTTGTATCCCCATTATTTAGAAAACAAGCAATTTCACACTTAAAGCCTTTAGTAAATGAGTTTTACGGAAGATGAAAAAGTAGACTGGGTGAAATCTAATAAATCTTTTGGATGATGTGAACATTTCCCTGAATTCTTTATCATCATTAACTGTTAGAGTCATGTTCACAGCACCCTTTTGATCTATCACTAAAGTCTAAATTACATTCTCTCTGGCTTTCTCCATTTACAAAGCCTGCAAATCAAAGTAGTTCTCATACTTTCCCATGTCTGAAGTCACTTAGATTTGACCCCTCATGAGGGTCATTTTTCTGATAAAATAACTAGTATATCTTAGGACATCATCAAACTTTAAAATCATATAAAAATCAACGGAAATATTGGAAATTTTAATCTTAGCTAAGAAACTACCATGAAAATTTACAGCACTAAATTCTGGACACCTATTTTGCATGCTTGTGTTAGTTGTCTAGGAGCCACAGGCTTCACAGATAACTTATAGGTAGTAAAAGTCTAATTTAAGAGTCTAATTGAGTTGTACTGTGAGCTCTTTCTCTTTATTGAATATATATAAAGGATTTGGAGACCAGTCTCCAAACAAATATATCAAAGTAAAATTTTCAATGATAAGCAGAGCTAGTAGGTTTGTTTTTAACTCCATCCATCATGAATTATAGTTAAAAATCACTATTAGAGAGAACTTTTAACACTTTGGGAATATGCTGGTAGGTAGATATACTCCTTTTTATCCACCTCCAGGAGAGGTGCCACCATGAGGATGTCCCTGCTGAGGAATTGGGAGTTGATCCATGGAGTGGACAAAAAAAAAAAAAAAAAAAACCCAAACAAAAACAAACAAACAAAACAAGAAGAGAAAGAGAAAAAGAAGAAGGAAACCTTATTTACCTTATTTCTCATCTCCTCACTCAAAGTGGTTATTCAAATATGTCTGGAATTCTTTTGATTTTGCAACCTTGAACCTTTTCCTAGGCAATTAAAAACAAAAAAACAAAAAAACAACAACCAAAAAAAAAAGAGAACCAAGATTTAATAAAATATTGATGCAACTCAAACCTCTTCTCCAGCTACTCAGGAGTCTCTCAGGAATGGTTTCTCAGGTTTTTCTTTTCTTCCTCTTGTAGCTCTTTCTTGTTTGTTTTTTATTTGTTTTTGTTTTGTTTGATTTTGTTTTGTTGTTGTTGGTTGGGTTTTGTTTTTATTTTTTGATTGTCTTAATTTCTCCTTTGTAAATAAACATGAAATTGCTCCAAAGACACTACAGCAAAAATTTACAAGTTGGACTTATGGAGCTTTATCTAGTTTCCACAGACAAATTGTAAGCAGTATATCAGCAAGTATGGAAAAGCAAAAAATCAAGATGTGCCAAGCCTGTTTAACAAACATTATGCATTTAGTATTATGGAAGAAATCAAGCAAGCAAGGGACATGGAGAGAAATCAATATTGTTCACCACTGAATAACCACAAATCATTTAATAAAAAAATTGTATTCCATTTTATAAAATGGTGGCAGTTGAAGCCATTAGCTGCTCAAGACTTTTGTTTAACTGGAAAATGCGTGGCTTTTGAAAGAGAAGTCAGTTTATTGAGGAGGCAGTAGAAATTCTCAGCGCTTGTATCTTAAATGTATCTTAAATGAGGTTCTCCTCTCCAAGGACTGGAGAAGGGAAGGGAACCACGAGTGCAAACCAAACATGTGGGTAAAGATTTGCTAAAAGCTCTGTGGAAACCACCAATGAGTCTGGAAGAATCTCTCTAGGTCTACACCTTGCACCCCTAAGAATCAGGGTACTTTTTGGCATCCACCCAAATAGGATACTATTTTCCTGATTCAGATGCTCAGACTTTTGGTAGATAGATCTCCAAGTGCAGGTCTATAGAAGATATTTTCTGCTTCCCTTTCACTGATCAGGGAAACACAACACTGATTTACAGACTATTTTACTTAGTGCCCAAAAATTAAATACAGCTTAGATACTCAATTAAATCAACTGAGTACGCAAATAAATAAATACATGTATAAATATGTGAATGTGTAAAAGTAATTAGAGACGGTGAATGAGAAAATGAAAATCCCTTTGTTTCAGGCAGGAGACCTGACTGTCTTCATGCTGAAAATTCTCTAGTGACAGTAGTTTATCATCTTTGTGCAAAAATGTGTCTGCGTGTTCTTGAAACAGCTCTCCTTGATGGCAGCTGTCCAGGAAGGCTCGTCTGGGTGCCTTAGTGACACAGTGCCTGCTTTTACTGCAGAATCCAGGCAGATGAATGTTTCCTCTGCAGAGGCACCAAGCAGGACATCTCTGAGATATTTGTGGACAAAAGTCAATCATGAGTTGGGCAAAAATATCTTTTAGATGACTGTGTATACAGCTTTAGATTGGAACTTGTTCATATCTGAATGGTTCAGAGAGTAAATAAAATAATTGATCAAAGTTAGGGCTAGCTGGGTAGATCTACCTATCAATCCACCTACTGATATGCCTGCCTCTGTTGGGATAACTAATGGCAATAGCTGGACTAAGATTTCAGACCCCTGTAAGTCTAATCAAAGCCCAGTTATCAACAAGCTAGTTTTGTAAAACATCATCTGCAAACAAGAAATTTGATAGAAACATTGACAGAAAATTCGATATCCAACAAAATTCCTGATGGCTCTGGAGAGTAAGTTCTATGAGGAGCAGCTGAGGGAGCTGGAAAGAGGCTCAGCCTGGAGAAAAGGAGGCTCAGGGGGGACCTTGTGGCTCTGCACAACTCCCTGACAGGAGGGGACAGCCAGGGGGATTTGGGATCTTATCCAGGGAACAGGGACAGGAGGAGAGGGAAGAGGCTCAGGCTGGGCCAGGGGAGGCTCAGGGTGGACATCAGGAGGAATTTCTTCATGGAAAGAGTGCCTAAGCATTAGAAAGGACTGCCAAGGAGGTGTTGAAGCCATCAGTCCTGGAGGTGTTGAAGGAACTACTGGACATGATAGTGCTGTGCTCTGGTTGACAAGGTGAGGATTGATCAAGCTTGGACTCAATTATCTAAGAGGTGTTTTTGAACTTAAATGACTCTGATTCTATGACTTTGGGGCAGGGGAAATATTCCATGAAGAACAGTGGGTATTTGTAAAAGAAAGAAGCATATTGGAAAATAAATGGCTGCAGTTGAGGCAGGATATTTTTGCAAGAGATACAACCAATGCAGCAGTCAAGGTACAGCATTCACAAAATCACACAAAATCTTCCTCTAATATGATAAACCTAAGGACCTCTTGCACTTCTTTTGTTTGTTTGGGTTTTTTTTTTTTGTTGTTTGGGGTTTTTTGTTTGTTTGTTTGTTTTTTGTATTGCTTTTTAAATTTTTTTTCCACTTGAATTATTAATTTATTTTGTTTGGAATCAGAGCATCCCAGCAGCAGTGATCCTGGACCAGCTAGTGACTGCTTCCTATTAAAATCATAACCTAAATTTCTGTGATGCCATCACACCCTTCAAGTATCTCAAAGCCCAATCATTTAGGAAAGCCCAAAGTAATTTCATTGTCTTGAATTACATTCTTTTAACTTCCTTTAATTTACTAGAGTACTCTGAAATCCAGTTATGACAGTGATCACAGCGAGTCAACATTACCTACCCTCTGTGAAAGACACACTATACAAGTCTGTTAAACAAGAATAATTCAGCCAGTACCTTATTGAGGATCAGAAATTCCAAGGTAGAAAATACAAATGTAGTTTAGGGAAAATAAACCCCAAAACCCTAGGGAGTCTACAGTGAACCGATATGACTCAATATAAATAGAAGTTTTTGCTAGATAATCCTAGCCAATCTCCCTGTCTTTGAGAACTTTCAGTCTGACATAAAATGATACAGATCTCTGGGAAAGCAAAGCAACACTACACAGCTCAAGCTCCCAAGTAGATTTCATTGTTGCTAAGAGAATATAATGCATGGTACATTCCATTTACAGGGTGGAAAAATAATAATAATTATCCTTTAATGCCAGTGGCTTAGAAGCCTGCCCGGATAAAATTAACTTTGCAATTAGTGTTATGATTCAGCACTTTAATAAATTTCCATTTATACAAACCACTGGAAGAAAAGAGATGGCTAATTATAATTGATGAGGTGGAGCACCTTAGCAGCCTGCATTCTTAAGAAGGAAAATGCTTGGGATGTGGCTGTAAGAGAGCTGTGGATTTTCCAGTAATTGCTGTAATCAGCTCTGGAAAAGTAGGTGATCTGTGAGTAGGCCAACTTCTACTCTAACAGCGGGAGATTGCATCTGACCTTAATATTCATGCTATGTGATGATGATTGCACACATTCTTGCCTCAAAGAGGTAAGAGTACAATCAAAGGTTTTAAAATTACTTCATGTGGAGCATCTCTGCCATGCTCTCCCTGCACAGCAGGGTGTGCAGGCAGCAGTGCTCATCCCTGGCTTGCTACTGAGCCTGGGTGTGAGGTTCTTATCTCCTGTGCTCTATGGCACCAACTTTGTTGGTTTATCTTAAATGAGCAAAGCAGCTAATAGTTGCTAAAAAGGTTATTTATTACAAAGCACATCTTATTACAAAGCACATCAGTCTCAAATGGCAATGGCAGAAGCAGTGGCAGAAGCAATGGCAAAAGCAATAGCAAGAAACAAGTGGCAAGAAGCAATGGCTAAAAAGCACCAACTCTTCCCAATACATGCTCTATAGGATTTTTCCAACAAGCTAAGATGCAAACTCAGACCACCACTCCTTAACCTATTGGAATTCTGGTTTCTTAACGCTCTAGGTTAAGTACAGACTATGCATACAACCTATCTTATTCTGTCTGAAAAATGTAAACAGTATTCTTACAGTAGCTCTATTAAGTCTAAGCATTGTCTGCAGCTATGGGCCCGGAGCCTCTACTGAAAAACTTCAGCATGTTTGCAACCTTCACTAGAACTCGCACTGCTCTGTGGAATCCAAACTTTTTGCTTACTAAAAGCGTTAGAACTCATACTAAAACTTACTAACTTACTTCTACTTAAATGTCTACTTTATGTGTGAGTGGCATAATATACTTCAATCTATCCAAAGGCTTTAATTCAGTCCCTGCACTCTGATTTCTCTCTGAAGAATTCAGAAAGACCCCTGACTCATTGACTCCAACACCTGGGTTTTGCTGAAAGTCCTGGTTTGGAGATGCCAACATCCACTCGAAGTGTGTCAGATGCTTTTAAAACAGCAAAATCATGTTAGTGGGTTGCTTAAGGATATGCTGGTGTCTGGGCAGAAGCAGAGCCCTGTGATCTCTGCAGCCCTCACCAACTGCTGGTCTGGCAGAGAAAATCTGCTTCTGAAAACTAAACCTGTTCCAAATCTTTCCCAAAAAAAAAGTGGATTAGTGGAATGGGGCTTAAACAAACGTGATAGATTTTCTTGTCCATGAACATGCTTGAGAAGTTTATCTACTCCCAAGTCCTAATTCAGCATGTTTTACTCTGTTAATAAAGTAATGAGTAAACCATAGAAATGACAATAAATAATTAAAAAAAAAAAAGACTTTTAGGTGTACTGATTCTATATGAAGTTCAGAATGACTTCCCATAACTTATGGCAGCAGCTAATTAGTCCAACTTTATGTGGTAGTTTAGGTCTTGTACACATAGGAAGAGTCCAGAAAAAAGGTCTTTTTTTCTCTGCCTTCCTAAAAATCCTTAAAGACAGTGAAAGTCCATTCTTACATTTGAGATTTTGGAGCTCACATTCTACCACTGTTCCTGGTTTGTTCAGACCATGACATGCCCTAAACCCAGCTGGAACACCGGCTGGAACTTATGCCTTCCCTACCTTCAGTCTTCCTCTCTGAGAGGGAAGGTTTCCATTACCATTGACAAAGACATTGAGGTTACATTCATCACTTTCTAAAGAAGACTCATATATTCAAATGAATAGCATTCTCATGATCACTGGCTTCACAAAGATTTCTTCCAGGTTGGGATGTCAATATTTTTAAAATTTTGACTTAGAGTTTTATGCAGGCATTTGAGTGGATAGGAAAATTGGGAAATCAGCCATAGTGGAAGGCACCTTTTTTTCCAGTCTGGCTAGATCTATCTTCATTAAATAAACATCACATACTGGATATACATTCACAATGAAATCAGTGTTCACCAAAAAAACACATTTGGGCAAAAATGACAGAAGAAAATGTTGAAACTTTATTGTTTGCTACTGGAGTTTTTGAATAATTCCCAAAGGATTTGCTTTTGTTTCTGTCCCGCTGTTCTTAGTTTTTCAGCCTTTTTTTTTTTTTTTCTTTCTGTGTGATTTTTTTTCCTTTTGTTTGCTTTCTTTGTTCTGCTTTCTCATTGAGTCATACAAGACTGGACAAAATGTTAGAAAATGAACCTAAGGGAGCAATCCCACACTGGGAATTGTGCCAGACGATCTATCTAGTGTTCTCCACCTGTTCCATCCCTTGCAGTGTGCTTCTCACTGACTGATTCCATGGACTGTCAATATCAACTGGAGGAGGGGGGTGGATGTGGACGTATTTATAAAAATATTCCTGTGATTGGTCACAGATTTTTGTTTCCTGCAGTGCTTTTTCTGTTTGATTCTTTGAAGAAATCATGTTAATGGAAGGTATTTCAATTTAGGGGCAGCAACAAGAGGGGAAAGGTGACATCTAGGGCATACTGCCAGTCCCCTCTACACAACATCAGAGCTGAAGCAGAGCTGTCACCCATCACCATAGAGGCCTGAGTTATGAAAAGTCTCTCTTGCTGGCCCTGAACCAGCATGGTGGCTTCACCAACTTTTCTTTGTAGCCAGAGATGATGTTGAGAAAACCTCCTTTAGGCTGCCATTAGTTCATTCAAGCTGAAAATTGGTAAACTAATAAGAATTTTCTTTAAGAAAGTATCCCAACATGTTGGTATCTCTAGACCCTGCTTTCACTGGGGTAATTTAGAGCATTCTGTGCTGAAAGAGTTCCAAATTAAATCCTTTCTGCTGATGTCTCAATTTAATGTGGATTTACTATAAAGTACCATTAAAATGAGAAAAAAAAAGATCTAAGTTTTTCACTGCCTATTAAAATCCCAGACTATTATTAGGTGAAGCTACAGGAAAAGAAAAGATGCCAAAGATTCCTGAGAATCCTCCAAATTGCAGAGATTCCACTAAAGCCTCATAGGTTGGGAACACTTTTTCTGCATGTTCATGTCTTTAGCATTCTTCATACTCTGCAACTCTCTCTCAACCAAGAAAAGCAGCTGCTGAAGGGGCTTTGGGATTTATTTCCCCCCCCCTCCCCACATTACCTAAGAACTACTGCCTGGGAAGCTGCTTTGAATAGAGACAGAGAAGGCTATGAGCTAGTTATCAAATTAACATTAGATATCTTTATATCACATTGAAATCCACAGGAGGAAGATATTTCTGGCTACTGTTTGTGTTGAGCTTGTGGTTTTAATTTCTCAGCATGAGGAACCAAGTGATCACATTGCTGAGCAGCAGCCTCCCATCCAAACTGTCTGCACAGCCACTGCTGAGGTTCAGCTGTACTGGCAGAGACACCCTGCTCTCTGCTTCATCATGATTTCTGTGTAGCACAGCCATGCTCTGGTAAAACACACCCATATCAACCTGCACGGAGGGCAAGTGCTCCTTTGTGCACCGTGCCATGGTGCTTCAGCAGCAGCAAGGGAAAAAACAAACACTCCTTCCATGCCCCCAGGATACAGCGAGTTTTCAGTGCTGCTGTCTTTTAATTCTGGTCTATTACCTGCTCCCTAAATCTCAAACTGAAGTTTGCCCAGTAGAAATGTTCAGAACATATTTATCATGATCTCAGCTTGATGTATCTCTGATTTATGTGTTTGTGTTCAGGCTTCTCTCAAATCCGTCTCTGTGAGGCTCCATCTATCATAAGACAGCTCTGCTCTGGGTTCCCCAGTAAGCTAACACTGTTAGCATTTTTCCCTCTGAGACTAAAATGAATCCTTCTCTCTGTTTTATTTTTTTTTCTTTCTTTTTTTTTGTTTGTTTTGTTTTGTTTTGTTTTGTTTTGTTTTGTTTTGTGTTTTAATCTGAAAGGGAGCCGATAGCTACATTATGTAAGTATCCATCTCAATTATTTGGCTTGCAATAACCTTCTTATCTGATTGTGCTAGTCAGCACTTATGCTTCTCACCTTCCATCCAGCAATGACTGCCCTCTCACTTTAATGTATTTTTTTATAATTATTTTTATTCCATATGGACTGGTATCTTGTCTTTGCTTTGCCTTGAAGAATTTTCTGGGGGTTTCATCCCAGGAGAGTTTGTCATGCTCGTGCATCCCTATAGTTTCTCCTAAGGAAAGAGTGTGTGCAGCAGCATGCTCAGCTTTTCCAGGGTTTGCCTGAGTTGAATTAAATGTACAGGCTACTTCTTTTCACTCCTAGATTGAAAGGGCAAAAGTTTGAGATCTCTGAGTCCACCAATCATTTTTACATACATATCATACAACACCACTGTGCACTAACAATGTTCCAAGACACTACAGATCTTTCAGTCCAGTGCCAGTCATCCCTGATCACTCAGAATACGTCATGTTTTACACAATGCACAATCTCAGGTGAGGGTTTTTATTCTTAGGTGTATAAGGATATACTGTTTGTTTAGGTATCTCTTCATCGTGTTCCACTGTGCAGCATGGATTTGGTCCAGGGTATCCATCAATCTTGCACAGTGCTGTGAGTGCCTCTGTGACAGGCAGACTCTTGCCTGAAGTAAAGCTGAAATTCTAGACTAAAGGAAATCCACAAGTTTATAGTAATGAATTTTAA
>WBND01000180.1:896565-907579 GCA_013398595.1 Tychaedon coryphoeus | reverse complement strand
AATGATGAAAAGACATCCTGAAATGAGGTTTGAAATAGATGAGAAAGCTGATGGAAGGAAATGTGTGAAGAATATTTTCATATGACATAGACTGGAAAAAAGAAGCTTATGAAAATATTTTTTGATTTCTTACTATTATTGCCCAAACTTACAAAAAATGCTCAAATATATCTGCAAATATTTGTTTTAATTCTGCAAATATTTGTTTTAATTCCTAATCAATTAATGATTTTATCTGTCTCCTTCAGAATGCATTTTCCTTAAATATGAATGCCCTCCACATATATTTATCTAGAAATACTATTGAAAAATGCTTTAAATGAATATCATTGAAAAATGCATCAAATGCTGTAGATTTGTCCTGAAAGCCAAATATTAATACTCCATTTAAATTTAGTATGATAAGCAGAGTCTATATTGCTCCTATATGAGATATACTTAAAAAGTAAGGTATATCTGGAGACTTGTTCAGGTCTTCGTATCCCTGGTTTGGGTTTGTGCAGCCAGATTTTGGTAGCAAGAGCGGTAGAGAGGTACCTTCTGTGAGAAGATGCCAGAAGCTTCCTCCATGTCCAAGAGATCCAACGCCAGATGGATTCAAGATAGACCCTGCACCGGCCAAGCCCAAGCCGTCTGGGATGGTGGTAACACCTCTGTGGTAACAGATTTAATAAGAAAAAGAGCTTAACGTGTGGATGTAGCTCAGAGAAGAGCAGGGTGAGACCATGTGCGAGGAGCAGCCCTGCAGCCCCGGGGCAGTGCAGAAGGAGGGGCAGGAGCTGCTCCAGGCTCTGGAGCTCAGATTCCCCTGCAGCCCCTGGAGCAGCCCATGGTGAGGCAGCTGTGCCCCTGCAGCCCAGGGAGGGCATGGGGGAGCAGAGATCCAACTCAGCCCATGGAAGAGACCCATGCCAGAGCAGGGGGGTGCCCAAAAGAGGGCTCTGAAATGAGGGAAGTGGGAGCAGGTCCTGACAGGAACCTGTAGACCCAGAGAGAGAGGAGCCCAGGCTGGAGCAGGTTTGCTGGCAGAACTCGTGACCCCATGGGGGACACTGGAGCAGGCTGCTCCTGGAGGACTGACCCTGTGGAGAAGAGTCCCACACTGGAGTAGCTCATGAAAAGCTGCAGACTGTGGGAAGAACTCTGGCTGAAGTCAGTAGAAGACTGTCTGCTGTAGGAAGGACCTTCTCTGGAGCAGCAGGACCTCCTTCCTCGAGCAGCAGCAGGAACCATGTGTGATGAGCTGACCATAACCCCCATTCCATCACCCTGCACTGCTGAGGGGGAAGACCTACAGCCCAGAAAGAAGGGAGGGGTAGGGGAAGGTGTTTCTATCATTTATTTTACTTCTCGTTATGCTGTTCTGATTTTCATTGGTAATAAATTCACTAACATCCCCAAGTTGTGTCTGGTTTGTCCATGATGGTAGTTCGTCATTTTTCCCTGTTCCTACCTCAAGTCATGAACCTTTTGTTACACTTTCTCCTGTTCACTTGCAGAGGGGCGTGACAGAGTGGCTTTGGTGGTCACTTGGTATCCAGCCAGGGTCAACCCACCACAATCCTTTAAAAGTGATAAAAATTCTTAACCATGTAGGGAGGCTGAAAGTTTGCTATATAGGTACCTGAAATTAAGTAGGTGGATCCACATAAAAATGTTCAAATATTTTCCCCAAATAAACTCCATGCATTACATGACTTAAATAACTTCAACAGCTTAGACATTACACATCCTAGAAACAACCACTGAAAACTGAAGCACACCTTCAAAATACTGTGTAAATTATCTATAGAAAAGAAGAGGAACCTCTAAATCCATGGTTAACCAAAGACTCTGGCTCTCATTAGAGATATCAGATGCATCAGTATTTTGTGCTCAGCAGTATATTAGTTAAAATCATTAATATAGTGCTCATATGCTTATAATGCTTTAATACCTTTAAAAGTGTATTTGATGTACTGAATGTAAATTAAACCATATATTCCATGAATACAGCTAAGATGTCTAACTATCCATTCACAGACACCCTGACAGCAGGAAAGGAGATTTAACACATGGAACACATCAAGAGAAGGATGATGAAAAACCCTGAGCCTTAGAAACCATCCTTTTCTCTCTGCATTCAAGTCTGCCCAAATTCTGTGCAATGCATAAGAAGGTGAGTAGCTGTGAAGATAAGCTTAAAGCACCAAACTTAGTGTTAGTTTCTCTCATGTAAGATTTGAAAATAATGCACTTTATCAAACTCATTCAGAAATACACATACCTTTTACTCTCAGACAGGTCATAAACCAGAACATTCCTTAGTGAAAACCTAAGCAGTAATGGAGCATGATACTTCAATTTCTGATCTTTCAATGAAGTGTTGTCTGTTTCACTCAGTCAACAATTGTAAAAAGTACTTAAGACACTCTGACATATATCAACAGAAAAAGGTGCACAATATCCTAATCCATGTTATAGATCTGCATTTATCTAATTTTCTAGGGAGTCTATTACCAGCTAGTAACATCAAAAAGTACAAGCCAAGCACTGAATAGCTGTGATTTTGACTTACAAGTGTGTTTTTTAACATAAAAGGGCCCTTCTTCCTTGAGATATTCAAGTGTCAGTCTGGTAGAGGTCCAGGCTCTTCTCTGTACAAGGCTAAAAAAATTATATGAGGCTGAGATCTTCTCAGGATTTGATTTCAGGAATTTCATAGTATAAAGAGCATGATTAAGAGATTTAAATTTCACCAGCTGCAATTTGAGATGTGGTATTAAATGTTACTGTAATTCACTATGAGTTGGTTTTTAGACTTTTAGGATGAAAACATGGTAAGATCTACATCCTTAGCATTAATGATGCAAATGATTTAAGATTGTTAAAACATAGATAATGGGAATGCCTGGGACCAAGTGACTTTTCTGAAGATAGTTTCATGTTCTGTTGTCACTTAGGAATTTTTCCCACCACAAGATGATTTGGCCAGTGCAGCTCAACACTCATCGAGGACACCTTCAAGAAAAGTTCAGAATTCCTCCCAGAAAAGGGGATTACTGATTCATTGTGACATTTTTTTCAGTTCATTATTATCTTATGGCAGACACTTAGAACCAGATCAGAAATGTTTACTTTAAAAATCTAACCTAAAAATCCTGCACTTGACAGTAGCCAAGAATAAATATTTAGGAAAAGATGGTAAAAATGAGGCAAACTATGTCACATTGCAGCTGCAAGAATTCACTGTTCTGCAGTGAATTCCTGACCCTGTGGTTTTATTGTGGTTTTGGTTTTTGGTTTGGTTTCGTTTTGTTTTTTTTTCAGAGAATTTTTCTCTGTTAATTTCCCTGATGCAGGAGAAGCTATGCAGTCTCCCAAAAGAACAGAATAAAAATGAAATTTTCAACTTGTCTCAACAACAACAAGCAAGAGCTTCAATTAAAAAAAAAAACACTATAATCAAAAAGAATTACAAAAAGACTGTAACAAGTGATGAGTTTTTTGAAGGAAGGTGCTTTCAGGAATGGCAAAAGATGCAGAACTGTGACTGTCATATATGTTCTCTCCCCCTTTTTTTGTGTAGGCTCTGACATGAATCACCATACCAGCTACTTAACAGACATCACTTCCCTTTACATAGTAAGAGAAATACTATGCATTGTGCAGGATATATTGAACATCTGATTTTGGACAACAAAAGCCAGAAACATAACAAGAATTCCTAGATCATACTATTATTTTTGGGTTTTTTTATGAAAAGTAGAAATACATTTTTAATATAAATTCAATTTTAATTTTAATTAATTTGTTTCTTCCTGAGATTGAAAATATACAAACCAAAAATATTTTAGGTTGATTTATTTTTCACAGTAGAAATATTTCTTAAGCATAAATTATGTTATCTTACAGCTATGATAGAGTTTAAGTACACCAGAAGGGATCAGACACTTGTACAGCACCTGGGAGAACTCAAGTGAGAAAGAAGAGTTACTCAAAAGGAAAAAACCTAGCCAATGTTACTGCTAAAAAGTGGAAGAAGAAAAGTAAATCCTATTGTCTCCCTAAGCTAACAATCATAGGAAACAGCCTTTCCTACTCTTTTTGGTTTTTTTGGGGCTTTTTTGTTTGTTTTTAAGGTTGGGTTTTTTTTTTTTTGGGGGGGTGGGGTGGTTGGTTTGTTTGTCTTTGTTTCTGTTGGAGGTTTGCTGCTGTTTCCTGGAATATTTAACTGTGGTGGTTTAAACTCATTAAAAAAAAAAAATCCAAAACCAAAAAAAACAACAAACTAATTTTGCTGTCCTAATGTACATATCTAAATGTAATTTGGATGTTTAAGCTGCCACAGCAGTCAGAGACCTGTTGCAATATAATTCCTGCTGACATTAGACCTATGGAAAGAAATATATCCTTGCTTTAAGGTGATTTCAACTCACTTCCTGGGCTCCAATGCATGCAGTAATTTGGTCTCCATCAAATCTAGTGGGATTTTAGAATCTAACTGAATCTAGGCACTAATTAAAGTGTCTTAATCTGCAGCTGAATTTATTTTAATTAATTTATTTATCTGGAGCTCCATTTATTTGTCAGCATCTTAGAATCATAGAATTGTTAAGGCTAGTAAAAACCTCTCAAATCATTGTTTTGACCTGAAAGAGGGTAGGTTTAGATTGGCTATTAGGAAGATATTTTTGGCTGTGAGGGTGGTAAGGCCCTGGTACAGGTTATTAAGAAAAGTTGTGGCTGCCTCAACCCTGGGAGCATCCAAGGCCAGGATGGACAGGGGTTGGAACAACCTGGGATATTGGAAGGTGTTCCTGCCCACAGCCCGGGAATAGAACTAGATGAGCTGTAAGGGCTTTTCCAATTATGTATGATTGGATATGATATTGGTTCTGTGATCATAAAGTCCAACCACCAACCTAGCATCCTCCCCAAATATCAAGTCCTTTGAAATAGCTCAGCTTTGCCTCCTGATCACCTGAGAAGCTGAAGATGAATAATTCCTATACCAAACCTGCAAATCTCCTGTGGTCATCTCAAACACCCTGTGTATCTCAAAAAAACACTGGGTGTTTAGCCAGCTGTACTGAGCACTAAATATCAACATGGAGAGCATCCTGGAGAAGATGACACATTGCTCCATACCAGGATGTCATAGAAAATCAGAGCAATGGGAAGTGCAGTGGTTATAATGCCAGAACAGGTTCTTCTAAGAAGAATTATTCATGGCATCAAATTCTGTAGTCATCATACTTCTCCTCACACCTTTATCATTAAAAGGACACAACAGAAAAAGGTGTTGAAAAAGCCTATCAGCAGGTGATAAGGTACACACAGCTTACTTCAAGGAGTGTCCATATAGATCTTCCAAAGACTAGAATATAATAGGGTTCCATAATTTACATGATGACTCCATTCATGTTATCTCTAGGGTGTCAGGACAGGTTGTACATAAAATAAACAATAAAACTTTCCAGGCTCTGTAAAACAACAACAACAACAAACAAACAAAAAACCCACAAAAAAGCCAAAACAAACAAACAAACAAAACCACAAAAAACCCACAAAAAACAACAACCAAAAAAAAAAAAACCCCAAAAACCCACAAAAATATCCCAACCCTCCTCCATATCCGTTCTTATGGTTTATATTCCATTGCTTTCCTCTGCACCCCTTACCAGGCATAATTCTACCTAATAAATTTCATGTAGTCATAGCAATGTTTGCAATTTAAAAATTTAACAGATTTGAGCCACAGCTGCACTACCCTGGCAAGCCAGACCAGCTTCGGGTAACAAGATTTATTTTCCTTTGTGCGCTGCCAAGTCAACCTGAAGACAATGTTAATAGAAAAGGTCACAGACTGATAAGCTGACATGTCTCTAATTCTTCAGGAGAAATCCATGGATGGCGAATTGAAATGCTACTCTGCAGCTCCTCAGGGGCAGAGGCATTAAAGTTAAATGTTACAGATGTGAAGGAACGGCAGCAAGCATGTTTGGTTTGCAAAAGAGCTTATGGCTGTGGTGGTAGGAATGCAGGAGACACCACTAGAATTTATTTTCTTTGCTAAAGGATATTTTAAGGACACACTGCAACCATCTCGATATAGTGTAGATCCATCTGTCAGGGTGCAATTTGTGGTGGTTAAGAATGGCACAGTTCACAGGTAGAACAAATACTTTAGAAAGGAGATCTATTTTCTCTATTTCTACTAACACAGGCTTTCCAACATGCAGAGCAGAGGGGATGAAAGAAAATGGAAAGACAGTTCTCTATTTCAGGATAGTGGTTTAAGGCTTCACATGTTCCATCTGGAGATCGATTGCTTGCCTAATGTTCCAACATTCACCAACTGGAATGTAAAGTCTGCTCCTGCCCACAGTGATGACACACTATTGAACTGGGACAGCAAAGTGCCAAGGTCTGGAACAGAGACATCTCAGTGGCTAAATGGTTGAAAGAGCCCTTGCTGCAACCTATATTCTGCTACACAATTTGCGGATACAGTTTGCAATACAGGACAAAACAGTGCCTGTTTTTAACAAGCATGTTTTTAAGCTGAAAGAGAGCAGATTTAGATTGGCTATTATGAAGAAATTCTTCCCTAGCACAGGTTACACAGGGGAGCTGTGGCTGCCCCATCCCTGGAAGGTTCAAGACCAGGTTGAACAATGCTCTAGTCTAGTGGAAGATGCTCCTATCAATGGCAGGGGTTTTCAAATAGAGGGTCTTTATTGACTCTTCCAAATCAAATATCCTGTGATTTTCTGGTTTTAGACTTATTTGCAGAATAATGGAGATTATAGGATGGAATCAGATGGTGCTATTCCAGCTGGTCTTAGCAAAGGAACAAGCCTGGATTAACTTACTATTCAAGACACAGAAAGTGGTAAAAAGGACCATCATTCTTTCTCCAGATTGTTCATCTGTAATAAGTTTTCAGGTGAAGGTTCCAGAAACAGCTGGAGAAGAAACCTATACTTGGTCTGTCTCAAGACTGATGGAAAATGAAATAAAATTAGGCTTTGCTTCTTTTCCCATGGAGAAGACCCAGAATCTGCTATGCTTATCCCTTTGGTTTTGTCTTCTCCTTCAGGTGAACACTTGGTGGCTCAAATGCACTATATCCTTAGACAATGTTAAAATTCAGGACAAGCAAGAATAGCCCTTTTTTACCATAGATTAAACATGATAAAGAAATGTGAGAAATTACTACCAGAATTGCATGATTAATTCATATGAACATGGTAGCTGCTAAAGATACTTTTTCTACTGTAACTCAGGAAAAACTATCAAGATAAATTGTCCTCTACTTTTCTCCCTTTCCTTTTTCTCCTGCTCTCAGTCTGAAAAACTGGTATCCTATAAGCAAAGAATAATGAAGAAGTTCTGAATTAATTATTTCTGTTGATTCATGCTAAGGCATCCTAGTAAAGATCAAGGCCCCACTGTGCTCCACGCTGTATAAACACATTGTAAAGGGCAGACACAGCTATGAAAAATTTGCAGTAATAGAATGTCTGTGTGAAAAAAACACAAAAAACAAAAAACAAACAAAAAACCAAACAAAAAACATAACCCCCCCCCCAAAAAAAAACTAAAAAAACCCCACACCCCCCCTCAAAAAAAAAAAACCACGCTAATATCTTACGTCCAGTACAAGATTTAAGGGGGATATCTATCACAGGAATCAGCCTACAGGCTGCAGGCTCGTCACTTCTGAAGAGCCGTCTCCAGAGAACACAGACATAGGCAATGGCAAGTGGGGCAGAAGACTGACTTGGCTGGGCAGAGATCTTCTTTTAGAACTCAGAAACCAAAGGAAAATGTGTGGCCACTGAAGGTAAGAACAGGTGACACAAAAGGACTACACACGTGCTCTTCACCTCAGCAGGGAGAACATTTGGGAGCACAAAACTCTGGCAGAGTTCCAGTTGGCCAGTGCTGGGAAAAACAACAAAAAGGCCTTTTTGAAACAAGCCAACAGCAAAAGAAGGATCAGAAACAACACAGGTCTGTTACTTGATGAGGTTGGGTACTTCCCACAAAGGGACACGAACAAAGCACAGCCATGTTGTACCTCCTTTTCCCCACGCCTTTAACACCGACTGCACGTCCTGGGAGCCCTGGATCTTTGCCTTCGAATACTGGGATTGCAGGGATAGTAAATTCTCAGCTGAGCCTGAGACTTGCTGCTCCAACTCAATGCACACAAGTCTATGAGGCTCAAGCAATTCACCCCAGAATACTCAAAAAGCTGGCCAATGTTATTGTGGGACTGCTTTCTGGGGCAGTGTTCACAACACCAGGCCTGTCAGAGCTGGAGGAGCATCTGGGTGATGCTCTTAGAAACAGGATTTAGTGAAACTATCCTCTTAGGAGTAAGTAGTTTAACTCAGTGACCCTTATGGGTCCCTTACAACTTGAGATATTCTGTGATTCTATGATTCTAACGTGAGTAGCACATATAATCACTGGCAGTTTTGACTGGTCAGCACAGCAGAAGGAATCCATCTGTCTGCTAGGCCTGATTTTTTTTTTCCCTTTTTGTTTTGTTTTCTTTTGTTCACCTCAAGTAGAAGACTAATGCACTGAGACAGACTTCAAACACATAACCCATTTTCTTTTTACTACCTGAGAACAACTACCTCTCAGCTTGGGGAAAGCTGAGGGGATAGTAGTGCCACTCGCTCCCTGGCCAGCAGATGATGTGGGTGACTCCACCACTTCCCCAGCCAGCCTGTTCCAACACTTGACAACCCTTTCCTGGAAAAAAATTCCCTAATATTCAGCCTATACCCACCCTAGTGACACTTGAGAAAACTTCCACTCATCCTGTCAATTTCAGCCTGGGAGAAGTGAGCCTCCCCTCTCTACACCTTTTGGGGAGATGTTGAGACTTTGAGGTCACCCTGAGCTGCTTTTCCTCCAGGCTGTGCTGACGCATCCTCCTCAGACTGATGCTCCAGATCCTTTCCCGGTCCAGGTTCCCGCGGCTGCTCCCGCCCAGCCTCCAGCGCTACCGCCCATGTCCGGTCCCCTGCTCGTGTCACGGAGCTCCGGACAGCCCTGTTATAAACGAGTTTGTGTCCTGGGGCGGGACTGGGAGTTGTTAACTGGTAAAGCTGTAAATTGTTAATGATTGATTGTTCAGACAAGTGCTGCAGTGGGTGTGGGTGTGGGTGTCCACCCAGGGAGGACTGACAGCTGCTTGATTGGCTGTTCAGGTGGAATTTTCTAGAAGGGTTACATCACAGAGTGAGCTCATCAATGTGAACCGCGATTGGACAACCAGCCAACCTATCAGAACCGGTAGTTCAAAAATGATTGGTTCAGGTTGCACCGTCATACGGACCAATCAACTAGCGAGGAAAAAACCAATCACAAAGAGGATTGAGAAACGCACCAATCCGCGGAGGAAGAAGGATATAAAAGACTGCCCAGGAGGGCAAAACTCAGTCGTCCGGCTATGCTGTTTGTGTGAGGTCGCTGTCAGTGTAGCGTACTGTACTGTTTTGGTTTTTATTTTGTCTGGGTTGATGTGTAGGATTTGAATTTAGTTCAAGTCTTTACTCTCAGTCATTGTATAATAAATGTGTTGGCCTTTTTAAGTGGTGTAGGCTTTCTTTATAACAATCCTGCAGTTGTTGAAAGGCTACGGGTCCCTGCCCGTGTCTGGGAGCTCCGGACAGCCCTGCAGCCGCTGAGGGGCTCGGGACCCCTGCCCATGTCTCGGAGCTCTATACAGACCTGCAGCCGNGGCTCGGGACCCCTGCCCATGTCTCGGAGCTCTATACAGACCTGCAGCCGGTGAGGGGCTTGGGGCCGCTGCCCGTGTCTCTGGGCTCTATACAGCCCTGCAGCCGCTGAGGGGCTCGGGACCCCTGCCCGTGTCTCGGAGCTCTATACAGCTCTGCATCTGCTGAGGGGCTCCGGACGGCCCTGAAGCCGCTGAGGGACTCGGGATCCTTGCCCGTGTCTCGGAGTTCTATACAACTTTGCAGTTGCTGAGGGGCTCGGGATCCCTGCCTGTGTCTCGGAGCTCTATACAGCTTTGCAGTTACTGAGAGGCTCGGGACCCGGGACCCATGCCCGTGTCTCGGAGCTCTATACAGCCTTGGAGTTGCTGAGAGGCTCGGGACCCGGGACCCCTGCCCGTGTCTCGGAGCTCTATACAGCCCTGCAGCCGCTGAGGGGCTCGAGGCCCCTGCCCGTGTCACGGAGCTCCAGACAACCTTGCACTCGCTCAGGGGCTCCGGACCGCTCTGCAGCCGCTCAGGGGCTCGGGACCCCTGTTCCTGTCGCAAAGCTTCATACAGCCCTGCAGCCGCTGAGGGGCTGCGGGCCCCGATGCGGAGGGAGGGACAGCGGCTCCGGCGGGACCATGCGGCTGCGGCGCCGTTCCTGGGCTTTAGGTCCCGGCTCCGTTTCGTATTTCTTCGGCCTCGCTCCTTCCCCGAGGGGCCGCGTATGTGTTTGGAAGCCTCCCGGCAGTTCCCGAAGAGGAAGTCCGGGGGGCCGAGGTCGGCCGGTGCGGCCGTGGCTTTCCCGGCTGCCATGTGCCTCACACGGGCTGTGCACAGCTTTGGCACTCCCGCACTGGCTGCCTTGGGACACTGATCCCGACAGCACTAGGCTGTCTTGTCAGGGCTTCACAGCTGCGGCCCGAGATACCACCCCGAGATAATAGAATCGTGGGGTGCTCAGGGCTGGAAAGGACCTTCTGGCTCCTCTAGCAGGCAGGGACACCTTCCATCAGTCCAGTTTGCTGCAAGCCCCATCGTGCCTTCTCCTGAATGGGGCAGCCACAGCTGCTTTGGGCAACCTGTATCAGGGCTGCAGGACCCTACTTCGCAAATCTTTTTGTTCTCAGTAAAACGTTTATATAATTCATTCCGATTCTAACAAAGGTTATTAAGTAAAAAGGATGAAAGTAGTTGGTTTTGTTCTCTGTGTAGTGATCAATGCTTTGGATTTGTTTTGGTTAATCTGTTGGGTGTTGTTGACAGCTGAGAGAGAGGCATAG
>WBND01000180.1:855981-868194 GCA_013398595.1 Tychaedon coryphoeus | reverse complement strand
ATAATTAGAATTGGTTCTAGTAAATATAGTTACTGCAGCAAGAATTCTGGTAGCTTAAATTAGACATCTTCAATCCTCACGAGTGTATATCAGAAGTTTTATTGTGCTATCCCTGAATCTGCCTTTAAGCAGACATTTTCTTTTTGTTGCAAGTACCAAGCTTGTACCAGTTGAAAATCATTTCCTAAAATTAAATACATACAATTATCCTGCAGAATGAAGAAAATAATTTTATGTCTTTTAAAATATATTTACTTTACTAATTACACATGAGATATAACATGAGAGTTACAGCTGAATATAGCACCCAGTCTCAAATGACAAACTAGAAACCTGGATTAACATTTTTTTAAAATTCAAAGATTTTAAGATTGCATTATTTCAAGACTGAAAAAAACCCCAAAACAATCCAACCAAACTTATTAACTTCTTCCTAAATTAGTTAAGTGAATTTTCCAGTCAATTCACCTCAATAATGAGGTAAAGATGGCTTTGTGTCTGTTTGCACCAAATCACTGGATTAACACTCTCATTGCCTCTCCCAAGAAATGTTTCTCTCACAGCTCAGCTGTTCACATAATCCCATACAATTTAGGAAAAAGCAAAACTACATCATCATCCTCCTTTCTCCCCACCATGGTTCCTTTTGTTATTCCCCTTTTCAAGTTCTTTGGAATTTTCTTGGTCCCCATTTTACTAGAAGTTGAATTTCTGCTGTAAAAGGCACCTGGCCCTCAGCAAAATAAAATGCTGTGACATACTGATCCACTGAACAGATGGAGCAGAGACAGCAAAAATGAAAACATTTATATCATCTTTGTGCTGCTCTAAGCTTATCACAAAACACCAAAGCCTGGGAGGAGATTCTTCCCCAGATGCAGAACTTGTTTTTTCCTTTCGTTGAACTTGAGGAGATTCCTATGGGGCCAGTTCTCCAGCTGGTCAAAGGCCCTTTGAATGACAGCACAACTCTGGTGTATCAGCAACTCCTCCTAGTTTTGCATTGTCTGCAGACTTGCTGAGAATGCAACTTGTCCCATCACTTGGGACATTAATGAAGATGTTAAAGTATTCTCAGCCCCAGCCCTACTTGTCCAGCACCAGTGGCTGGGTGCAGATGGACTTTGTGCCACTGATCACAGCCTTGCAACCCCAGCACACAGGTCTCAATCCACACCAGCATCTATTTCCATGGCCCACATTGCATTGTTTGTTTATGAGGAAGGATGTCCTGGAACAGTGTCAGAGTCTTGGGAAAGCCTAGACAGAGAATGTCTGTGGTTCTCACCCAGTCCACTGAGATGCACTTTTTATCATAGGAGGCTATCTAGTTGGTCAGTAACAACTTCCCCTTTGTAAATCCACAATGACTACTCCCAATTACCTTATCCTTCATATGCCTGAAAGTGGCTACCAGGATTATTTGCTCTATCACTTTCCCACTGACCAAAGGGGAGGTTGGTTTGCATCTAATTCTCTGCATTGCCATTTCTTAAAGCCTGAAGTGACCTTTTCTTTCTTCCAGTTATCAGGAGCATTTCTACTTCCCATGAGCTTCCAAAGGTAATTTAGAGTGGTCTCACAAGGATTAGGCAGCCTGTAGCAGACACCTGCAGTGATCACAGTTGTGCATCTGCACAGGAATCTCTTGTTTCTCCTGCTTATTCCCAGTGCACATGCACTCTGCAGAGGTCCTGTAGAGATGCACTCACTCCTGCTGATTACCCAGGGAAGTCAGGAGTAACTTCCCCCATAATGTTATCCCACAGGCATTGCCTAATGTGAAAATGCTCGAGGTGGATCCTTTTCAGGCCTAGTTTGTTCATTTACACATCCTTTGTCCACATCACCCTGCACTATTTACTTAGCAAGCCAGTCCATCCCTTCATCATTTGACTGTAGGTTATCTCACTCTCTTGTTGTGTCCAAGTTGAAAGTTCTCCTTACCAGGTCAGCCAGCCTGCTGATGATTTTTTCCTACTTAATTGTCTCTTCATGATATTCCTCAATCCTGCAGGAATCCTGAGGTCATGAAATTTAATCCCCGTTGCCAACACCAGTCACACAACCAATTGTTGAAGCTCAGAATCCTTCTGCTCCCGCTCAAGTTCTTCCTCTTCACCAACAGAGCCAAACAGAAAGCCACACAGACCCTCAAAAACCTGGTCATTGCCCTCAGAGTCCTCTGCCAGCTCAGATACCTCAAACTGCAGAAATGAACCTACAGAGGCAGTGCTTCGCCCTAAATGTTATCTGTGTTTTGAAGTTACAGTGTGGTTTTGGAAAGGGCTGAGAAAATATTCAGTGGGAACTGAACTCTCTTAGAATTGCCTTTAAAAATCCAACCATATTTATTCTCTTTCAGGTTAAATGTCAGAAACTGCATGGGCCTTGCTTGCAAAATTCAAGATATTATGAGGTAAAAGAAGGCTCTCAAAACTCATAAGTCACACATTTGCAAGTCTTCCCATAAAGCAGCTCTTCCACAGGAAACCTAAGGAAAAGCAATATTCCTTTGTTCTCTAGTCTCCTCTGGAAATTTTGCACAGAAAATCTTCTGTGATTCCTTATGAATTAAGATTAAATGGCAGACAATTTGGAAATTTTTTACTTAATCTGAGTTATTTCAAACATCAAAGGTGAATTTAATTTTGAAGTTTCATATGGAAGATGCTTAATTTTAAATTAGATCTTTTTTTAACTAAAAGGAAACAGATATGAGGACTTAATTATTTGATAATTATTAGGTCTAAATTAAGACTGAACAGAAGGAGAAACCACACACACATGAGTAGTCCCCACATGGGAATGAGGGTGACATATGTTTCTGGAGAAGAGCTCTGAGGTGGCCATGTCGTTCACATATAAATTAGGATGAAGATGGTATGTTGCCTCCCATAGATACTAAAAACTAATCACACCCATAAGTTTTATGGTTGGAGGAAAAAAACCCATGCAGTTGCATACACTTACATGTGTGCTGGTGTGTGTTTATACAAACAATTTTGTGAGGTGAATCCATCAAAGAGTCTCTGCAGACTCACCAGCACTGGCCTTCTCCATACTCTCAGCCATATCATTCATTCATGCCCAGACTTGCTAATTGTTCTCTGCAAGCCTGATGAGAAAAATGTGAATTTTAAGGTTGTCAATAAAAAAAAAAAAAAAAAAGTTATTACTAGTAACGAGCTCTTCCTGTTCACACAGTGCTGCAATTGATTATAAAGGGAGATAGATTTGGTTCTCAATCCTCTTCTGGCTCCACTTCCCAGCCCTACTTACTAAGATAACACCAAAGGAATGATATCTAATCTTCCTAATGGGAGAAGTTAAGCAAGAAATAATTTTGATGACTGTAGTGACAATTAAAAAAAATAAATCAAAGAAACTAACATAACAAGTTGGATTTTTCCTCCTCACTGCTTCCTTCTTAGATAGCACCAGCTATCAGCTGTCATCTCTCCTCATGCAGAAAGTCTACAAACCCCAAAAGATTCTGCTTACTTGAGTAAATTAATTATTTAGTGAGTGATGCATTACAAGACACAAAAGAAGATAAAATGCCCCAAGGAGATTATTAAAGAGTAAAAATTCTTGAACCATTTTTGGATGAAGACAGCAGCAAATAGGTGCATTTTTTATTTTTCAAGCTCAGTCCCAAGTAAAAACTGGAAAAGAAACATTCCTTCTTGGGCAGTCCTCCCTGTGCAGTAGTTCCTGTGTGTTGGGTTTTTGCATTCAGGTTGGATTTTTCCTCTTTCACAAAGGGATATTATTTTTCTGTTGAATAGTTTATCTGTGGGCATAATGTCCAGAATGGGCTGGTGACTCAGATATCTCAGGTAGTGTTCCAATTTCTACTCAATTTAAAACATTTAGGTGATGAAAAAGGCCTTTCAGCTATGAGTATTTCAGTACAACTGTATTACTCTTTACACTCAAAAATGATCTTGCAAATTATGCTGATATTAGTTTTTTTTGCTTTTCTACTTTTGTGTGTGAGAAAAGGAATTATCTCCCTAAAGTAGCTGTCTTTTTCTGCAATAAATAAACCCAGCAAATGGCACTGAAAATGTGTTCATTTGACCATGAAACGCTCTCTGAAATCACTTGGATGTTTCAAAGCTGTGAAAAAAAATCAGATCCATTATGTCAAAAAAGCAATACTTCTGGTCAAACTGATACATTTAATTTTTGTATATTTTCCCACAGTGTCCTGAAGAAGTGGCTCTGAAGAAACAGAGGGGCAGTGTTAAAATCAACAAAGGATAGGAGACAGGCAACTCTTCCCTAGCTCTTCCTAGAGCTCAGGACTCCTGTGTGTCCCTGCACAGCCTGCTTGTAAGAAGTGAGTAAACACTGGTTAATAACTACAGGCAGTCACTCTGAAATGTCACTGGGTGGGTAAAGCACTTCAGAAAAGTAACTGCAGTCCTCCTGTCACTGGAAAGACCTGCCTCAGTTACACCTGATGTGCAGTGGAGAACTCTTGGAAAGCTGTAGGCATGGATAGCAGCGACATGGTTTAAAAATCTGTAGGTTACAGGCCCATGAAAGCAAAATCAGGAAGCCAGTGGCCAATGTGGATAAATTAAACTGGATCTTAAAGGTGGGCTTATGAAATAGTAATCTTAATAAAATGGTTGGAAGGAAATGAGGCTTGATGGCTGCTGTAAATTGCCACTGCTCCAGACAGTCCTTATGTGTCCTTAAATATGTGCTTAACTCAATTCCTTGAGGTACAACAAATATCCTTGGAACCCTAGTGGGACCAGAAATTCAAAGAAAGGGATCCAAAATGTAGAAACTTACACATCCAACAACTGACTCCTGCTTCAGAGGTACCAACACTTCTTGTGGCATTAATAAATCAGAATACTGTGAACTAAAGGACAAATATAACTGGTAATGGATTTTCTAACAGGAAATGGAGTTTAATGCACTTCATAATAAGAGGAAGGAGATTTAGTAAGAAATGTTCAAATTTTGTCTAAGACTACCATTCCATGCCAGCTTCGCCTCACCTGGAATTAGGAGTGAATGAATATTGTCCTAAGCTAAATTAATTCATCAATTAATTGTTTGCTGCTAATAGGAAAAAAGAAAAGAGTGGATCTTGACCAGGGCTGTACACTCTAAATTGCATTGTTATCTGTATGTATCTTTATATGTAGGCTATTTCATTGATCCTTTCTGTAGCAAGTAGCTGTGTGATGATTTTGGATAGTCCATGAACTCTTCATCACAATCAGTGAACACTTTAGAAGGCCAAATCTAGAAGGTATAACAGATGGTAGGACACATAGAATTACAGAATTATAGAATATACAGGTTGGAAGGGACCCATCAAGATCATCCAGTCCACCTCCTGGCCCTGCACAGAACCATCCCCAAGAGTCACCCCATGTGTCTGAGACCATTATCCAAACACTTCTTGATTTCAGACTGGCTTGGTGCTGTGACCATTCCCTGGGGAGCCTGTTCAGTGCTCAGACTCCCTCTAGGTGAAAGACCTTTTCCTGAAATCCAGCCTAAACCTCTCCTGACTCAGCCTCAGGACATTCTCTTGGGTCCTGTCACTGGTCACCAGAGTGGAGAGATCAGAACCTGCCTTTCCTCTTCCCCTCATGAGGATGCTGAAGACATCTGAGGTCTCCCCTCAGTCTCCCCTTCTCCAGGCTGGCAGACCAAGGGGCCTCAGCCACTCCTCACACAGCTTCCCTTCCAGACCCTTCACCATCCTTGTGGCCTCTTTTGGACACTCTCTAATGGCTTTGTGTATTTTTTAAATTAATATTGTGGTGCCCAAAACTGCTCACAGGACTTGATGTGAGACTGCACTAGTGCAGAATAGACTGGGATTGTATTGTGTTTATATTTCTTGACAGCAAAGAAATACAACTTTTATTAAAAGAAAAAAAAAAACCTAACCTTTATTTTCAAATAAAGTCTGGAGTCCCAGTAGTATACCAGCCTTTACCCTCTCTGTTTAAGAGTTACACAGAAGGACATTTCTGGTAACTAGGGCATGGTGGAAGAGAAATCTAAATTTCAGCTGTCAGGACCCTTTGTAAGCTGTTTGCTCTTTCATTTTAAATTACAAATTGTCTGTGGACCTTAATATATGCACATACATTTTTCTCTAAAAATTAGCAGTTATTCCCAGTCCTTTCTCTAATTTAATGCACCAGGCATGAACGAAGTGAAATAGAAAAGCCAGGAATAACACTTTTTGCCTTAGTGAAATACTGCAACATGATGATATCACCAGGTTAAACCCTTTTACCTTGAATTGGACATGAATAATTCAGGCCTTCAAATTATTGTTCAGGCACATAACCTTGTCTGTCAGTCAACAAAGGCCACCCTTTCTGTCCCCATCCAAATTTAATAGGTGTTGATTCCCCTCCTCCCCAGTCTTTTCTGCCTGAGACTTAAATTTACATGGACGTGCTGTTTAGCTGGGGTGACTTGTGTCTGTACAGTCTCTACCTGACAAACTTTGTCTCTTCCTATTTCATCAGTGGCTATCAACAATCAAGATACATGAAAGCTTTGCTGACTGTGCATTATTGAAGTAATAATTAAATGCCTCGTTTGAGCTTGCTTCTTTCATGAAAGGAAAAAAGAAATCCAGCAAGGAATTATTTGCAAACTGTAGCATTTCAAAATGCTACAGAGCGTGGTTGCAAAATTGACAAAGGAAATACATCCTGGCTCATAAACACTTGCAAATGATTATTTGATGAGCTCATTTTATAATCACTGTTGGGGTCCAAAGAATTATGGTGATAATCTTTCAGTTTATAATTCCTCTAGGTCTAGATTCTTTACAAACTAAAACCAAGGAAAATATATTAAATAAATAGGCTAAAAAGAATTCACATGTTCAGCATTTATATTGTTTTACTCTGAAGTCAAAAATCTGATGTCATTCATGTGCTTCTGAACACGAACTGATAAAAAAATATCCTTAATATTTGGCTCAGATACAAATAATTATCTTCGTTGATTTGAATAAAAGATGGCATAAATCTCTTTGTTGTTATGTTTGTAAAGAAGTTGTCATAACCCCAGCTGGGGTCCTGATCCACAGCTTGGATTCCAAGGTGCTGTTGGCATAAACACGGAGAGATCCTATCCCAAGTGATCTCTTGCCTGTCAAATCAAATCCATGAGAAATCAGAGGCAATGAATGAGATCTGAACTAGGATGAGCATCCAGGCAAAACAGATTACCTGCCCTATCTCTGAATTGTTCACAAATTGTTTACAATGTTTACAAACCATATCCACATTTCTCCTTTTCAGCTCTAAAATTTCTTTGCACATTTATCCTTTCATGCTTTACTCCTCTTGCATTTATTTTTGCACAAAGCGGGAATATGGACAGGTATGATTTCTGTGGCTAACTCCTTTCTCTGGTTCAAGAAATTTCAATTGTTATCAAATTATTCTCATCTAGTGCAGCAGCAAGACTGATGGATGTATTGAGAGTAATTTAATTCTGGTTATCCCCAAGATCAGAAGAGAAGAGGGACACCTTAAAAGTTGTTTCCCCTGACTTAGACAATGGCCAATTTGCCTATATCTTGAATTACCATTCAGTTGCCTTTTTCTGATTGCTTAGATACCTCCTCTGCTACTTCTGGCACCTGCAATTCCTTGGAGTTTGAAGCCATTTAATATTCCTGATCCTCCAGGCACAGCAGTGAGGCTGTCCTCAGTGACAAGGAAACACAGAGTTTTTGTAGCTTCCCTTCACTGCTTTTACGGGCAAATAAAAAAAGCAGACAATCTGCATTACAAAATACTTCATAGCTTATTTAAAGACACAGGGAAATTATTGGGCTGTAAACACAGGTTTAACCTGTATTACATGACCTGTAATAGCAGCTGTAAATTTCCCAGCCTATTTGGAAGCAATTCAAGTCAGCAATGTGGAGGTGAGCAAGCAACATGGGAAGAGAGAGGACAAAGGTTCAATGCTTGGTTTGAAAACTGAACTGCTCAAATCTTGGTTAAAAAAGGAGAAATTAAAAATATTTTTTCTTTTTTACTTCAATTTTTTCTCACAGATCAATTAGTGAAGATAAGAATTCTTATCTTCTTATATGAAGATATGCATTTTGTAACCTTGTGTTTTTACTATAGGATCACCATAAATTTTTGGTGTCCTCTATTTTGAGCTGTGTGTTTTTGTTTTGGTTTGGTTTTGGTTTTTGGTTTGTTTGTTTGTTTTATTATTATTATTATTTTTTAAATTTTGTATTATTGTTTTTTTTTTAATTTTATAAAGTTAAACTTCAATCAAATGCAAGGTTTCAGGTTCACAAAGAAAGATAAATAGGACAAGATTATTTTATGCATCCCACTCAGGAGTCAAATTTTTAGTCCTGATTTTACAGATGCCTTATGGGTTTTACATCAGCCTTCTAAGCCAAAGTAAAATGAGATTCTCAAAATGTCTTCAAGCAATATTTTGTCCAGCAAATATTCTGGCTGTGAAATGAATATTAGAAAGGTCCATCTGATCTCAGTTAGCCCACCTTATTCTTGAAATAGCTTCTCACACAGGTGTTAGAGGCCAGTGTTTGAGAACAATTGCATTATTTACATTACTGAGAGCAACCTCCTAATTCCAGAATTCAGACTTATGCCTTGAATTGGAAAAGCAAACACTATAAAATCATGAATTGCTGCAAAATGTCCCATCCTATTTTTTTTTTTTCTGGTGTTGCACTATCAATAGTCTCTTTTATTCTAGTCTTGGGGGGTTTTTTGTTGGCAAGAATTTATCAATTTTACAAATTGATGGAATAGGACATACATTATATCTCCATATCATATTTTATTCTCCCTCATGCTGCCTGCAGGCCTGGGGTTTATTTACCTCACACTGTTCAAACCCTCCACAACTGTTTGTGGACTCTTCTATAATGATCATCACTGCAGTATCCAAACGTGTAGCAGACAGGTACTAACCTCTGCAACCCTTCTGTGAGGTAGGGCAGCACCTCCCATTCTCTTTTAAGCTGATATTGAGATGAGCCACTGGGTGTTATTATGTGCAATGAAAATTCAAGAGCCTGGTTCAGACAGAAGGAAATCAGAAGAGTTTCCCTGTTAACTTAATTGGGCTTTGAATCACCCTGTGTATCAAGAAATTCTCATTGTTTGGTTTACATCAGCTCAGAGTACATCTGAGATAGTCACTAGAATACTAATTCCATCATTTCATGCTGTGCCATACTTACAGTAATACTGTCTGTAATAATAACTGCTCTAAAAAGCCCCTTGAGCTGAGATGTGCTTTGGCAGCCAGGCCAGTCAGGGCCTGATTCCCAGAGCAGTCACCCTGTTCCAGAGCCTGAGATGAGCTCCTGTCCTCTCTGTTTGTGTGCCCCAGAAATTAAGCAGCTGACTTGCCCCTTAAAGACATCACCTAAAGAGAAAACAAAACAAAACCAAAAACAAATAAACAAACACAAAAAACCCCAAACAGCAACAACAGCAACAACAACAAAACCAAAACAAAACACACCCCCCCCCCCCCACTTCCAGAAAAAACAAGGAAAAAAAAAAACCCAAACAATCAAAAAAACACAAACACAAAAATCAGGACAGCTGCATCAACCCCCCCTAAGTCTGCATTTCCCTACAGGAGTGACCTCTCACAAAGTGATGCATCTGGCTGCACATGGTGGGTTGGCTCTTTGTGTATCAAACAACAAGTGGAAATGGTTCCAGTGAACAGACAAGGCTAAAAGCTGGCTGTTGAAGCCAAGCCAGGTGGCTGGGCTCTCTCAGTTGTCACATGAAAGACTGGCACCATGACAGAAATCCACCTTCTTTGCTGTGAGGGTGACTGAGCACTGGCACAGGCTGTGCAGGGAGGTTGTGGAGTTTCCTGCTATGGGGATATTCAAGGACCACCTGAATATCTGGATCATGTGCAACCTGCTTCCCAGGGCAGTTGGATAAGATGAATTCCAGAGATCTCTTTTTACCCCAGCTGCTCCGTGGACTCATTTGAAGTGAGCTGCCTCTCTTTCTCCATCACCATTTCCCTTAGAATGAGTTATGGGACACTGTTCTATTACAAAGAATTCTGATACATTACTCCAAGAGCACATTTTTTTGCCATTTCCATTAAAAATTCTTTGCCTTTGGAATGACATTTTCTTTGCTGCTTATATAATAGCAAAACAAACAAATTAGTAAACCTGCATGTAATTACAAGAAACATTATTCCTTGTTTTGATTAGGGAATGTTTTAAGACCCTAATGTACCCACAGCTGTTGATAAACATTCCGTGGAGTCTGTTGTCTTTAAGGAACCTAGAATTTAGCATGGGCATGGCTTGCACGTCTAATTAGGGGATATCTGGCACCTGATCAGAGTTTAATTCACATGTCTTAAGACAGTTAATATATAGTGGCATTCAAGCTGAGGGTAATCATCCACAGTCTGCCCATACAAACGATACAAGTGAAAAATGTGTCACTTAATGAGCCTGAATCAAACCTCAGTTAAATCAATGTACAACATATGCAAACAACTGTCCTCGACATTAATACGGCTACCTTGGATTTACCACTGGCACAACTGATTGGGATCTGTCCCATTACCTTGCATTAATTATGCATTCCTGCTGCAATCTAATTATCTCCCTGATTATCTTCTGACCATTACAGGTGTGTGTGTACACCCAACACCAATCCTCCACACTCATTAATACCAGATAACAGGGGAACACGGGGGTGAGCTTGCAGCACCCAGCACCAAATCATCAAACCCAAACTTTGCTCTTCAACACCAGCCAGTAAGTGTCTGGGAAGAAATTGAGAGAGGTAAACATGTTTAATACAGAAAAGTATCAACAGGGGAGAACATTCAGGCAATTCCATCTAAAATAATCATATTCTGAAGTTTGTGAGGATTTGACTACAGAAAAAAAAGATTTCAGGTGTCAATAACAGAAATGGTTGTTTAAAAAATAATTTTAACTTCTTTTCTGACAGCTTGAAGATCATCAGTAATTTTTCAATGGTTATGAACAGGAAAATGAACAAAATAGGAAAGTAAAAATTTTCTTGAGCATGTCACTTCTGCATTTCAAAATACAGTTATTTGCTTAGAAAACTGTCAAAAAAGGGGGTTTAGAAGAGAATTACACATAGTTAATAGATTTAATTTGTTGATTATAAGTAGTAATTATATATAATTAATTACATATATTATACAGAGCAGGAGTTCTTAAGTTTTTGTTTTGGTTTGGTTTTTTTTGTTTGTTGTTTTTTGTTTTGTTTTTTGTTTTGTTTTGTTTTGGTTTTTTTTTTTTTTTGTTTTTTTGTTTTGTTTTTGTTTTATTTTTCCTAATTACGAAAGAGTAACAATTTGGGAAATATTGCAAATAGTTTTATTTGTTTGGTTTGGTTTGTGGAGGTTTTTTTGTTTGTTTGTTTTGTTTTTATTATTATTGATTCCAAGCATTTGTGGCTAGATGATGAACCAAACTATCAGTCACTCCCACAACTTTCCAAACACCTGAAACAAGCAAATCCTTAGTGTCTCATACTGACACTTACTTACAGGTGAGAGAGTGCATGAGGACAAATAAGCTCATCTTGCAACATCTAAGAAGGTGAAAAAGACTGATAGAATCTACTGTTCCAGTGTTTTCTGAGCACTTCTCTCTCAGCATCCACAGCGGGTGCTGCCTGTCTCTTCAGCTGCTCCATCACTGGAGGATGATCACAGGGAACTTTCAAAGGATTTAGGAAAAAAAGTTCTGGAGGAAAATAGAGCTAAGAAATGAGGAGCAGAAAGAAAAATTAAACAAAAGGTGTTGAAAGGATTTGCAATGACACAACAGCACAGTGAGTGCCTCTGTAGATGCCCTAGCAAGCAGGTTGGCAAGCCTAGCAGCACAATGCTTGCCATGGGCAGTTATCAAGTCTGAATCCAGGTTCAAAGTTATTTTCCCTAAACTCTCTCTCCTCAAAAAGAAAAGTCAGGACTTCTTTATCCTTCCATGTAGAAGTTATAACCTAAAATGTGTATGATGCAATAAAAATATTATTAGTAGCATGAAGCTTCTGATGTAAGTATTGAATTCAGAGGACCTGTTTTGGTATAAAGCTGCACTATCAGCATGAGGAATAAAATTGAGGTTTATGCAGTGATGGGCTTTTAAGCTCACAGAGGCAG
>WBND01000180.1:832103-845190 GCA_013398595.1 Tychaedon coryphoeus | reverse complement strand
TAAATTTTGATATGTTTACTGCTTAAATATGGAAAAAGGTAGAGACAAGAAAGCAATTTTATGTGGTAAACAAGTTAAATAACCATTGCCCAGGGCTATCAAGTGTGTATGCAGAGCCATAATGCATTTGTAATACTTTGTTTAGAAAAAAAAAGAACATTATGTAGATATGCAAGTAACACAAAATTAAATCATCATAGAAACTGTGGCACTGGTTTCATGTTTTATTATCAATCCAAAATAACAGACACTGTCTTTTTTAAGGGAACATGGAATTTCGGGGAGTAAAGCTGACAATGTTAGAGAACAATGAGCTAGAGGCCCCAAAAAAAGATGATCCAATTCTTTATTCCAGGGCATATATGCTGAAATTGCTGCTGACACCTCGTTATAAAATATTTATTCCTGTGATGGTAGCAAATTAAAAGCAGGGTTCATGTCACCAGGTGCTATCCATAGTTAAAACACATAACTACATGCAGATCTTTGCTCCACACCTTTGACTTCATGGAAACAAGCCCTGAGTCAGCTCACTCTTGCTTCCAGCAGAGCTCTGGGGGCAGGCAAACTGCAGCCACACAGAGCTGTTGGTCAACAGGCTTTATACTTAGCTGGAGAAATAAACAGAATGAAATAGAATATTGGAATCATTAAGGTTGGAAAAGACCTTCAACATCATCAATTCCTACCTGCAACCAAACACTGCCATGGCCACTAAACCATATTGTGAAGTATGATTTGGGGTATCAAGGGTAGAGGGGCCAAATGATACACCAGATATTGGGGTTGTGAGCATTGGGATGATCAAGACTTCATGATCCTTGTCCATGTCTACTGGTGTAGAATGTGCCCTGTCCTTAAACAGATCATCTGGTTTGCCTTTTCTTTCATCCTCCAAGGCATTGGAAACCACAAGAAAACAGACACAAAACATTACAATAAATTTTAAAATATCCCAGTGCATAATTGGAAACTATTAGTCATTCAGGTGTTATATACTTGAGGGGTAGAGAACTGTTTATAAATTTTCTGTCCTTTTAGCATGATGTGTTTTGTAACTAAGCTGAAAAGATTTCAAGAAGGATTTGTACAGCTGAAAAGGTAAACTATGTTACAAATGGGAACCAGTCTGAGACCCACGAGCCTAGGAATGGAGTTGAAGGAGTTATGTGCATGCACATGTTAAATGAGAAATTCCTAAGGTGAAGTCAAGCAGCTGAGAGGATTTGGGGCTAGCAGCTCCAGAACCAAAATGTTTCTGAGCCTTCTGTTGTCATGGTAGTCTTGACAGACAGTCAAGGGCTGAACTCTCTGTGAATCAGGCAAATTCCCATTTTAATAATCCTATGGTTTGCACAGGTAGTTTGACTTAGAAGAGATTTGCAGCTCTGGAGACACCCTGGAAGTGTCTGGGCTGTAAGCTGAGACTTTTTGTACAGAAAGCAGAAAAACCTTTGCCTTTGCCTAAGCCTTTATGAGAACTTGGGAATAACTGAATGCTTTAACTAAGGAAAAAAAAAGGAACAGAAGAATAGAATATTTTCAGTTGGAAGGTACCTGCAATCATCATGTAATCCAACTGCTTGACTAATTCAGAGCTGACCAGGTTAAGGCATGTTCTTACAGGAATTTTACAGATGCCTCTTAAGCACTGGCAGGCTTAGCTCACTGGCCACCTCTCTAGGAAGTCTGTTGCAGTTTTTGACCACCCTTTTTTTGGTAGAGAAGTGCTTCCTAATGTCCATTCTGAGCCTCCCCTGCCAGGGCTTCAAAAGGTATCTGACCAAGAAACCACTGAAACAGACTTTTATCTCTGTACACAGAAGCAGGGCCTTGGCCCCAGTTCCTGGTCCCCACCACAGCTCTGCCTGCCTGGCCAGGTATTTTCTAATACTCCAAACCACTGGGAATTTTCCACTCTACATAGAAACCAGAAGTATTTATGTGGCATATCCAGCTTTGCCCATTCCTCTCCTACAAAAACTACAAAGAGATAAAGGAGTTGCCACCACAAGGTGCAGTGCAGGCCTTGTACCTCGTTATGTGATGGAATGTGACAAGATGACCAAATTTAGGGGAGGAGAAGCCTGCCTGCTTGCCTCTATTTACTGACAGTCAGAGCACACCTGTCCTATTTCCTTACAACAAACAAAATTCATCATTTTTCTAAAGCCTTTTACATGCTGTGGCCATCACAAGGCAAGAGCCAGTCCTTGTTGTGCAGAATGTGCCACTCATTAGACACAGGGCAGAAAGGGATTCAGGGACACAGAGATGGGGCAAAGGACTTGAACCCAATTTCTAAAACCTCACTATGTTGGCTGAGTGAGCAAGTATTTATTTTCAGGAAACATCACTGTTCCTGATGCAGCAGTACAGCTGTCTACACGAGACTGTTCACCTTAAGAGATTTGGTGATTCATTAGCCACTCAGAACCCCCAGAGCACAAGGAGGTCACAGCCTTAACAGTGCAACAGATTAGTTTACAAAAAATAAAATTTAAAAAAAAATAGGACTTGGAAGCGCTGAGGTGGGTAAAACTACAGCACCACAGAGTTCAGTTGTTAGATTGTGGCTCAGACATCCCCCTGGGAATTGTATTAATCCATATACACACAAGAAACATTTCAACTCCAGCCTCTTCTGCAGAGAGCTCAGAGTGAAGAGGGAGATGAAGGAAGAAGTATCCTGAGCACTAACACAACTCTTGGTCATTCTGTACTTGGTGTGGGAAGGAGGAAATAATGATTTACTGTGAAGCCCTAGGATGCTTTCATGTGTGGAAGTGGCACTACAAACATATGGATTCTGATAATCTGGTTCTGCACAACACACCTCCAGAGTTTGGAAGAAAGGGTGTTCTTTTACCTCCTCATTGAGAAAGAGAAATGCTTAATGAGGAAAAAAGCTTTTTTTTTTTTATCAGAACACTTGTTAAAATGTGTTAAATTTTGAAAAGGTGGAGGGAATCCAAATTCACAGAAGGAAAAACCAGCATGAATTTTTCTCAATTACAGTTGAATATCGCACCTGCATTCCCACCTCCCTGTATCTGGCACGGTGTTTGCCCCTCCAAAAGTTCCTCCAAAATTAAATCTATGAGGAGTGGAATAAACCGAGAGGCAGACAGAGATGCTTTGATTTCTTTGTGCTGGCTGCCCATGAATATTGATGCCTTTCCCAGGTGCTGGCTCCGTGACACGCCGCGGACGGGGGCAGGATGCGCGCTGGCCGGCGCTGAGCCTGGCTGCATACAGATGAGCCCTGAGAGAGGCTGCAGGTGGAACACACACACAGAGTGGGATTATAGCTGCCCCTGGGCAGCAGCACGGACCATAATAGCTGCTTCTTCCATCAGTGGGTAATGCAGCCTTTGTATCAGGGTCCTACTCAGCGGTGTTTCAGCATTAAGGAGGAGAAAAGCTAATGTAGCTTGCCACAGAAAGCAGGATTTGCTTCCTCCCCACCTAGGCTACAGAAATGTTTTGCTTTTATCACACTAGCTCCTTTACAACTTTCCATTCACAGCCTTTGTCACTGTCATCATTAAAAAAAAAAAAAAAGGCGTACAGGCTATGTAAGAGATTGAAAATGCATGAGATAGGAACAAATTATTGTGTGTAAAAATATAGATTTAGATTTAGTTGCAAGAAACAGAGGAAGGGAAACCAATACCAGAAAATTTTTCAGGGATTATGATTTCATCAGGTATCATTATTTGGTTGATGACACCAGGGGAAGTTTTAAATCACAGGGGTGCTGTGCTAAGACAAATGGCAATCTTGCCCTTGATATTCTGAAATTTAAGACATAAGAGGAAGTGACAGGAGACAGATAAATGGGTTTTCATGAGGAAGTTCTGATACAATGTGGGTTTAAATGAAAATGCAAGTCAGTTTCTTAGTATCACAAGTAAATCCATACCACAACAGTTTAATCTCAATTCTTTAAAAAACATCTCTTGATAAGTCATTATGTTAGTTTGAGGGAAATTTATTTGCCATATGAATTTTAGAGAATCAGTTTTTTTTTGTCATGTAAATAAACTATGAAATAGATTTTCTAGACGTGGGTAACATGGGTGAAAAAATCATCTCAAGCTTGATGAATTGTATCCTAGAAATGCTTAGAAAGATCCTAGAAATCCTCTTATCCTAGCGAGAGGGAAACTAGAGTCCTGTTTTGAGCTGAGATAGAATTAATTTTTTTTTCCCAGCAGCTGGTACAGTGCTGTGGTTTGGATTTTGGATGAGATAATGTTGATAACACACTGGTTTAGGTTTTGTTAAGCAGTGATCAAGAATTTTTCAGCTTCTCAACCTGCCCTTCCTGTAAGAGGCAGAGGGGGCACAAGGAGTTGGAAAGAGGCACAGCTGGGACAGAGAGATGCTCCATCCCCAGGGCATCCTGCTCAGGGTATAAACTGGGGGGAAGCTGGCCAGGGGGTGATGGCTGGGTATTGATAAATAGTTGGTAAGCAAATGCAGTGTGCATAATTCGCTCTGTTGTTCGAATTATTTAATCTTTTTCTTTTTTATTCTTTATTATCATTATCCATTCCTTTTCTGTCTCAATCCATAAATTTTGCCTCTTTTTGAAGATTTTTCACCTCCTTCCCATTTGCAGGAGGAGGGGAGCAAAAACTGCGTGGTGCTTAGTTGCTGGCTGGGGCTAAACCTCAACAGTTCTTTTTTGTGCCCCAAAGTGTTTGAGGTAATGACAGATGTGATTGGGAAGTGCTGGATAGAATAAATATCTGTTAGTGCTGTTTAGGGATCAGCTGGCAGGCTCCTGTGCTTGCCATGCAGCTTCCTGCCTGTTTTCCAGGATTCTTGTGCTCGTTAGTGGCTGCTGCTTTCTGCTCTCAGTGCTCTCTGTAGAGCTGTGTGGATCATCCCCTTTCTCTGCTGTGCCTGGGAGTGTTCTGACAGCAGCTGTGGTGCTGTGCCTGGGCTGGCAGATGGCCAGGGCACCTCTGCTGTGTCTGTGCTGGACAGGATGGAGTCCCAGTGTGAGATCAGGTGGAAGTGCTGCAACCTGTGGGTGAGTCCAGGTGGGAACAGGACACCCCAAACCACCTGTGGCCCATGGATTAGGCAATTCTGGAACATGTAAAACTCAGGTAAAGCCCTGAAGACACTGTGGCTCTTAGATAAGACCCTGCTTCGAGCAGGAACAGCTTTAAGGGTCTGCAGTCTGTGGCTTAGTTCAGGCCAGAGCAGGGTTAAAGGGAGAAATCTTTGGAATGCTAAACCAGACAGTCTGGTCCAAAGGGAGGAAGGGTGAAGATTGTAATGGAAACACTTTTAAACTGTTGCAACCCAGGATTTGAGTTGCATGTTACAGGAAATGCTGTAACAGGAGGCACTGAAATCAGGGGAGGTGAAGCCTTAATTTCAGCAGTGACCCAGGCTGAGCCTGGCTTTGGTGCCCAAGAGCTCCACACAACACACCTCACCTCCTGTCCTGAGTGACCACTGTGACAAATGGAGCCTTAAATCATGGACTAAACACTAAACAACTCAATGAACATTTTGTGGACATTTTGCAGGACTAGTGGAATGATATCTGTGGATTACATCAAAGGATGGGAAGGGGAGCATGTGGTTAATGAGGATGTATTGGCTGGTGTGGAGCCTGAGCATGACATAAGTGGTATGGGATAACGGGGGGAGAATATACTCAGATAGTGTGAATTAAAAGTCAGCATAATTATATATATATATAACTCATAATTAGCTCACTTTCCTACTTAAATAGGAGATCGTATAATGAGTTGTTTGCTCAAATCTTTTGAGAACACATGGAGTAAACAATCTGCATGGGAGCTGAGAACCTTAAACTATGGTGGTATTTTCCTTCAAGTGCTGAACAGAGACGTTTTCTCCAAAGTTAACAGCATCTTTGAACTTACACCTTCTAAGACAGAATGGATTTAAGTAACAATGTGCACTCATAAACAACAGAATAATAGTGGCACTGAATACAGAATAATTTCATAATAAATATATAATAAATTTCATAATAAAAATAAGTTCTAAAGCCTTTGTTTGGATGCACATAGCAACAGCATTTCAGTTAAGTTTACATCTTCCTTTGAGATGAGAAGATTTGGGTATACCTGCAACAGAAGTATGAAATGTGAGGAAGGATCATCCATGCCTCAGTGTGTAACTTCCTGGGGGGGGATGAAAACAAAATCATTCCTTCAGATCTTGCACATCTCAGTACTTTCTAGATTATTAAGGTATGAACAAGTTGTTATGAATAAATCAATTGGTGTTACATGAGAGGGAGTATTTCCCATGCCAGCCAAGCTGTGTCTAGACTGCATGATTGAATAACTGGTCAAAAGCAAACAAGCAATCTAAAAAAGCTAGGGGTGGGGCCCATCTTGTCTACAACTATGAAATAGTGCTTTGCCAGGAGCTTCTTAACCCATAGCATCTCTTTTTGAAGTATTACTTGCTTTCATTTTATTTGATCTCCATAACCTCAAAATACAAGGGTTTTGATTGATGCTTTCTGCCTCCTCCTCACCCATCCCCACAAAAGATCTAATAATACATTAAAGAAGTTCAGAGTCCTTTTCCAGCAGTATCTTCTTCTTCACACTGTTTTAACACTGTTAACTTTAGAACACTTCAATTATCACTGAAGATTCAGAAGCTGACCTAATTGTGCTGACATTTTTTTATTGAGGTTGCAATTTTCAAAGCCTCTCTTTCCCATTACAAAGTCCATCTTTTATTAAGTCTAGTAATGATTAGACATGAACAACTAAAATTAAAACTGAAACTGCTCTGAATAGCTTATTATTAATCAACTTAATCAACTTAAATAGACAGTTCACCACCCTAAAAATCAGAAAATGCTAGATGGGAGCAGTTGCTGTGGTGCTTCTGGAATTAGGTAATAACATAACTAGTAGTGGTCACTAGCAGTAATTAACATAGCTGGATCTTACAGTTCACAGGCTAATAAGCACCTAATGTCTTAGACAACTTCTTCTTTTCATTGCTAATGTCTTCTAGGTCTGCCAGCAGCACATTCCATGAGATTTAGTGAAAAAATCTTCCTTCTTATTTGTATCAAATGAGATCCATGAGCAGAATCCCTGGGAAGTTATAAATTAGCTCACAGGGTTAATTTCTTCCATACCAGAGAAATTTTAAACTTCAACCATCACCTGTGTAAGTCCTGAGAAGGTCTGTCCTGTCCAATAATGACAGGTAATATTGAAAACCTAAGGTTTAATTCCAAAGAATAAAACAGTGATCAGCACTGAATAGCCTCTTCAAGCATCCTATGAATACAAAGGAGGAAGGAAATGAGGTTTCAAAATGTTCTTTCAAGGTCTGTGAGGTTAAAGATTATCTATACATCTAAACTTCTTCCTTTTTCAAGAAAATAAATTTTCCATCACGGTCCTGATCCATTTATTTTGCATGATTTCTACTTGATTTCCAAAGGTTATAACTTTTCATAAGCTGCATCATTCCCAGGATAGTTTTTCTTTTTTTTTGTTGTTGTTTTTTAATTTTCCTATCTAATATTTACATATCTTGCTGTGTAAACATCTTTTATTATTCTGTAAACACCTTTTATTATTCAGATGGTTAAGTAGTCATTTCTTTTGGAAATTCCCTATTTCATGAAGAGAAATGCCTACAAAACTTCAGAAAAAAGTGGAAAATTTACTACCTAAAGGCACACAAACAAACAAACAAAAACCCCAAAAAATTAACTTAAAAGAAAAGGATAAAGTACTGCTCAAAGCAAAGCAATTGAGAGGATACAGAGGCAGAAAAAACATTTTTGAGATTACTAGATCAGGAAAAGAAAATTAATTTGAAAAGTCAGTCTTTCCACTGTGCAGCATTCTTTGTGTCACATCTGGAACTACCTGTTTGTCCATCTAAACTTGGACATGTTTTCTTTAAAATTATTTGTTCCTCAGCTTCACCAAGTCTGTTTCATCTTTGATATCTCACACTGGAACTGTTCTGCCATTGCCATGTTCTCATCACCACTTCTGTCTCCAGTATTCCCCAGGCAACATTGCATCTCAGTTGGGTTGGAGTACAATGGAAAAATAAAGTTTATCAGTGATTCTCCTCTTTCTTATTGATGAGTAATAGAGGCAAAAAAAAAGTTGCATACTGTGTCTTTGGACATTTCTAGAGATTACACAAATAGAGGGTATTGCAAAGCTCAAGGAAGTCAGTTAAGGGATTCATTGGCTTTGACAGGCTTTGGAGAAACATATAATGATTGTAGGTTTATCTCACTGTCTGATGGATCAATCAGTGTTGCTGCTGATCAAGAGCAAGAAACTATTTGTAAATAAGTGATAACTGGTTAGTTATGATGCTCTCCCTAAAGCATTTAGCTACTCAATTTTCAGTGTGCAGAACTGAATATACAGTGGCAAATTTTAATGCTGAGAAGTTCAGGGAAACACAAGCTCTGTCCCACAAATTATTTCTGGAGGATGATTCTGTAGGCCTGATGTATCCTTGCATTGTTTGGTAAGATTTCTATCTGGCTTTTCTTATTATACCATCTGAATGCTTTACAAGCCTTAATAAACTTATCCTCACAGTGTCCCTGAGGCTGAAAAAAAGCTGCCCAAGTAAAGAAACCTCTAGGCAAAATCCTGGAAGAGGATTCTGCAGGCAATCACATGCGAAGGAACAGATGTCCAGATAAGAAATTCTACCCCAGAAAGAATTGACCATGGGGCAGCAGTGGAAAATGTCCTGGATCAGGTCAGCTTTCTTGGGTTATGTGGCTCCAGTTTTATCTTTCTTTCATCTTACACATGGGTGTTTCCAGGCTTTTTCATGTCTACTTTCATAAAAATTTTTCAACTTTGAACTGCAATTTTTGTGACTGTCCTCCTGCAACCTGGATCTAATAAAGTAGTTCATGGAGTTATTGTGAATATCACTTTGCAGCACTGTAGTCCAGTAAACCCAATATTGCTACTGCTTTGTAGTGGGTTCAGAGAGCCTCAGGAGCAAGGCTGGTCTGGCTCACTTTGTCTGAATTTGTGTTCTCTTGCCTGGGGCTTTGTCTTTGGTACTTAGGCTGAAACAGTGCTTTCTAACAACAGACCACTGTCTAATTTGTTTTATTTTCTATTTATGTGCTGCAGTTATAGGGTTTTTTAACTAGATCATGGAAGCATAGAATGATAGAATATCCTGAGTTGGAAGGGACCCAAGGGATCATCAAGTCCAAATCACAGTCCTGTGCAGAAATTCCAACAATCCCATCTTGTCCCTGAGAGCATTGTCCAAATGCTCCTGGAACTCTGGTGGGATTGATGCTGTGCCCATTCCCTGGGGAGCCTGTTCCAGAGTGCAAACACCCTCTGGGTGAAAAACCTTCCCTGATACCCAACCTAAACCTGCCCTGGCACAGCTCCAGCCATTCCCTGGGTCCTGTCCCTGCCACCACAGAGCAGGGGTCAGTGCCTGTCCCTCCTCTTCCCTCACAAGGAAGTTGTGACTGCACTGGGGTTTGCCCTCAGTCTCCCCTTCTCCAGATGAACAGACCCAGTGCCCTCAGCCTCTCTCACAGAGCTTCCCCTCCAGACCCTTCACCACCCTGTGTCCCTCCTTTGGACACTCTCCAATGGCTTGAGGACTTTTCCACATTGAGGCACCCAAAACTGCCCCCAGGACTCGAGGAAAGATTGCACCAGGTCAGAGCAAAGCAGGACAATCCTTTCCTTTATCTGCCTCATTCTTAATTGTGATAATTCTTAACAAAGAGATAGAAAAAACTTCCCTGACATCTATGCCTTTTGCATTTATGTGTAAGCAGGTTTTGACTTGGCAGCCAGAAAGAGGCTGGGAGAAGATTCACATTCAACACAATTACCTATCAGGAATCCCCCACATTCAATTCTCAAGGTGGGAATGTCTTCAAAATCTCTGTGTAAAGATTTTTCATGATAAAAAGGAACTTTGTCCAACATACCATATCTCTTTAGGAGATAAAATCTAGCAAGGAGCCTTGCTCAGTATCTGTTGCCCTATAAAGAAGAATGATATACATTAGTTATTCATTCTTATATCTAATTCACTTGGAATAAGAGGATCATAGAATTGTTTGGGTGGGAAGAGACCTTGAAGATCAACTAAATACAATTTCCCTCTTACTGGAGAGATATATGTGTAAGTGAAACAGCATGCACTGAGCAGAGAGAGAGGCTGATTATTTGAAGTAATCATCACAGCCAGATATACACAAAATTTCAAGATGAGGATCTTGTCTGAGACTTGGAGTCTATTCCCCACCCTGAAAACAGGCTGGATGGGGAAGATGGAAGGTGCGAGGAGAGGTGTCCCTGACCATGGCAGAGTGGCTGGAACTATGTAATTTTCAAAGTCTCTTCTAGCCCAACCCAAACAATTCCATGATTCTGTTTCACTTAGATCTTCCTGAAAATATATAAAACTAGATAAAAAAATGCACACAGACAGACACACCCACGCAAAAAATTCACCTTCCATACCACACCAGAAACAACTCCCAAGCATAGCATGTTGACCCCATAGAGGATGGGAACTGGTTTATAACAGAGAGGGGAAAAAAAATCCACTGTGTGAAACAGCTGCTTTCACACAGTTTGTTCAATGTTGCTTTCCATACATGCTGAACAGCCTTGGAATCAAAAGGTCCTCTCCAGAGGAAAAGATCACACGTGGCAAGCTGAGACACTCTATTGGTGTTCAAGCTCACATGTTTATGAAGTCAATAGAGTGCAGAGCTTTTTTAGACAGTTGCTTCCAGTGGTGAAGACAAATGAAGAACAACACCCAATGAGCTGTGACTGGAACCCTACGAAATATTTTGCTCATAAACTGAATTTTCATGCATGAAAAATAAAAACCTTTAGGGACCAGGACTGCTTGATGCTTATTTTAAAAAGCTGAAAATTTGGAAACCAAATTTCATCTGCATCTTTTTCTCAATCAAGTGTTTCTCAGCATATGCGTCAGAATTTCAATCAGGTTTATTTTTATTTTTTAGCCCAATGTCCCATGAGTAGTTATCATATGTAAAAATAAAACAGTTTTTTGCCAGCAGGATAAAAGCAGAGAAGAAACAAGGTGCCAAATGTGAAACTTCTCTACAGCATCAAATACTACACAGAAACCAAAGAACAGTTTTCACAAAAGCTGACAAAACTGAATGGAGACTTATTTATTCAGGGTGGGTTTGTTTTGCTTTTTCTTCTTTTTCTTTTATGTAACTCTATACAGACTTTCAGGAAATCCTTTTCACATTCAGTTTAGAGAATATTTTAATTAATTTTAAAAGTAATCCATAAAAATCGCATTCACATCTAAAAAGGGGTCCCTGATTTTTCATAACTGTAGAAGTGATTAGAATGAAACCAAATAGAGTGACTTGTTCTGCTTATGTTCCTACATTTTTCCTTCAGTATGAAAACGGAAAAAGTAGTGGAGATAAAAAACAATTTTACTCATTATTATTTGTAAATTAAATTTAAAGTTATTTTCAGTTCTCAATGTTATGCATGTAATATGAGCACTTCTTTCTTTATGCCTTTCAGACTTACGTGGTGTTTCCTGATTTTGGAAGTATCCTCTAATTTCTAATGCAATTTCTATTTCTAATTTCTTGTCTCAGGAAGTTTCAGTCAGCTGGGTTATTACAGGATCACACATTACTGACAATTTTATTTTCATTTCTGTGCAGGTGTCTGCGGTTGCATTGTATGTTCCTCATATATTCCCTTCTAAAATCAAATTATCAAAACTTCAAAGTTTCAAAAGCGACAACAGGCTTCAGGACATTGGCAGTAAGGTACCTCCTGAGACACAGAGTCCAGACTTGCTTTTTGCAGGCAACACTTAAAACTCAATCATTTTACCTTTGTTTTGATTCTGTGACCATACTACCAAGTTAACTCCTGACCCTCCTTCTTCTGTTCTTAGAAAATATTTTTTTAAACGTTTGTTTATTTGCTTTCCAGCCATTATATATGTATTTCCTCTTCTACTGACATGTCTCTCTCTCTAAGTAGCCTGTCTAGCTTTCTAGTGTTTACCCTCTCAAAATGTTTATTTGTTGCAGTCATATTCTGTCATCTTTCATTTTGCCAGGCTAAAAGCAGCCAGCTGCTTTCATCTACAGTAGTTGGATGGATTATCCATTCTCTGGTCTATGTAACAATCCCTCTTTGTGCTTTCTCCCATTTGATTTTGTTCCCATAATCATTTCTGGTATTTCTTATCAAGCCAGAGTAGTACATTGTACAAAGGATATTTCTACTTCCCTGTATCCTCGAGATCCTACTGCTATCCAAATTAAACTGATAATAATAATTGGTGAAAAATAGCTGTACCCAAGATTATCTTCATCTCTATCAGTCTTTGTTGCTTTGTTGTCTTGCTTTTAGCAAGATTCTGACTATCCTTGGAGAGAATAATATGGCAATTGAGTCTGTTAAATTAATTTGGTTTCAATTCCCCCTGTCCTCAAGACCATGCAGTTATTCTTGTATGATATTTTCATCTTTCTCTATAATGATAGAGCCTCCCAAAATAAGTTAAACTAGCACATCTCATTTCAAATGTAAAGCCTCAGTTTACGAAACTTTCTGTCAATTTCCTATTTGTGGTGAAATCAGATTTTACTGTAATATCTTTAATATCACTGAACTGTGGAAACACTTTAGCTAATGGAAAGCAATTAGTTGTTAAAGAAAAATTGTTATTTATGTATGCTGAAAATTTTGATTTTGAGCATATGGAATTGCTGTTTCAACACACAAATATGTTTAATCCAGAATTTAAAGTAAATTGTCTTAAGTCAAGAGATTCTTGACACACAATATCCTGAACAGAAGCTAGAATGAAAATCATCTCCTTTTCTTTTTCCCTCCTTTTTAAAAGAAACAAGTATTTTCTCTTTCACATACACATATACACACAGCCACTCTCTTAGCTATTCATTACATCCTTAGAAGAGAACTAAAGTTAAACTATCCTCTGAGGATAACAAAATGCAAAATTAACTCTGGACTGAATGAAGTGCATATGG
>WBND01000180.1:815025-831833 GCA_013398595.1 Tychaedon coryphoeus | reverse complement strand
CAAGGCAGCCCCAGCTCAGAGCAGAGCGGGACAATCCCTCCCTTGCCCAGCTGGCCATGCTGTGCCTGGTGTCCCCCAGGACAGGGATGTCCCTCCTGGCTGCCAGGGCACTGCTGACTCAAGTTCAACTTGCCACCAACCAGCACCTCAGGTTCCTTTCCATGGCACTGCTTTCCAGCATCTCATTCCCAGTCTGTCTGTACATCCAGGGCTGCCCCATCCCAGGTGCAGAACCCTTGTTGAATTTCATACAGTTGGTATGGAAAAGTTAGTTTTGTTTGTATTAGGACTAATTCCACAGTATTATTCCTTTCTGCTATAATCACACCTTGACTACTAAGAATTCACATTAGGCTGTTGATACTTCAGTTATAACCACAGTAAGCTTTTAGCTTTACACTTATGGCATTTTCATTTTTCCTGAGCAAGTATGCAGACAGTGTAAAGCAAATACCAGAACAGTTACTGCCCTGTGGTAACAGATACTGCACAGCTCTGAACAGCAAGGTGTTCTCTGCCCAGAAGTTTACAAGAACAGTGGTAAAATGTTACTACAGGCAGTTTGGTGTATAAAAAAAAGGAAAGAGGCACAGTATCAGAAATATAACCAGGGAATGAAACTGATTTATCAGATAATAAATACTCTTGCTGCACATTAAGCAACCTTTGTAAGAGTGCAAATTGATCAGCATTAAAAATAATTGTACTACTTTACTGATTTTTAAAAACTAATTTATATTTCAGCTAACCTGTCTAGAGAATGCTTTAGATATTTGCACCTGCTCAGAATCCAGTCTCCAGTCCTCTGCAGTGATATCTGGAATACTGATTTGTCTCCTTATAAAAGGCTAATGCCTCAGAAGTGGTATCTCTTTGTAGGCAGGGATTAAGATTAATAGATGATCTTTAAATGTCCTGCTAGTCTGGCCTTCCTCCTTTCCCAGAACACATTGCTTAATGGATTTAAATTTATCTCCCATTCCTACACAACTCTCACACAGATCTGTAAGTGATATAAGAAAGTCAATGCTGCAGGACCACCACAGTTCTGGATGTTACCATTCAATAAACCCTGAAATTCATTTTCTTCTTGTCTTATTGTCTTTCTCATTCTCCTTCAGCCATCACAGAGTGATCTTATGCTGACAGTTCATACATATTCAAGCAACTACCCAGAAACCACACACAGAATATTTTCTCTCTTTTTGAAGTAATTTATTTGCAGATTAGACTCTCTAAAGAAATAAAAGCCACCTCATTTTTTCTCATTTAAATGTACTCTCAAGACCAACTGATCATATTTTCTTCTACTTTGTAGGACTATCTTCAAATGCATTGCTGCTTTGTAAGGTGCATGAATGCTGTATGGGAGTTTGGCTTAAATTATTGGTTAATGCCTCAAGTACAAAAGGAAATGAGAGCAAACCTTTGCCAACCCCAGTAAGCGATAAATTATGCAATGTACACACAGATAAAGTGCTGCTGGGCCAAGCTTTTAAAGGGGATGGAAAGGTTTCTGCTGTAAATACAGTTAAGAATATCCATGAATTAAAAACAAAGATTGAAGATGCTAACAAATTTCAGCAACACAGTCTTGTACAACCACACAAGAGATGCATTGGGCAACAATTTCTCCACAGGCATTTTTGGTTCCAGTGTCTATTGGAGTGCATCAGGATTAATTGGGCAGAAATGTATCACTACAAAAGTCCTTTAAGTGTTAAGAAGAGATTGGTATCTGTTCTTTAGTAATTTATAAACAGAGTTTTCTGCTAAAGAAGACATAGGGTCCAGATAAAGATTTCTGTTGTAAAATAGTTAAAAAAGGAAAAAAAAAATCTCTGTGAGTCAGATAGTGAAGAGAGATATTTGTGTTAATTGTGATGCTTCTTAATTTTGATATACTTTGAGAAACTTTTAGGTGACATAATATGTTGAATATTTCTCTGGAATACTCTAAATTTTCAAGGAAAGACACTAGAGCTTACTTTTAATACCATCAAATGTATAATACATTAAAGCTTTCTTGTTAAGAATTCTTTATAGTATACTTCAAAATTCCGTTTTTGAGATGATTTAAAAGTGTTATAATACAAAGTCAGTCACATGAAATTCTAAAAGTGTTCCTGCTAAGCCCTTTTTACTGCTGCTGAGCATCAATATGCCTTATTTGAATGTAACTCCAGAAAGTTATTTGTGCTTTTAAAATTGCAGCCAGGCTGTTCAACACAGGAATGATTTCCTGTGAGTATTTAGAGCAATTGCTACATGTGGATTTGACTCACCTCCTTGCCTGACCCTAAAGAATGAATTAGCATGGCATAACTTTCACTAAAATCCCCAGGCTCAGCTGAATGTCCCTAACCCTCCAGAAATTGCCTGTGCAATTCACGTGGGTGTTTCTAACCTTACTCTAAACCATTAACTTAGATATTGATGCCAGAAAAAGGGACATAGCACAGCTCACTTGACACTAAACCCCTCAATTCATCAGCCTGGGGAATTTCTGGCAGCTGACCTGGTGAGTTATGTGCTAGCCTGTAGCTACTTTAAATTTAAATATGTTCTATCTTTACAAACTCCTCTTGATGCAGTAGCTCTAGCAGAGCTGAGAGTGCAAAAATGCCTTAAAAACTGTGCTTCCTTCCTCTCACAAGATAACTGCTGGTGAGGTTATTGTGGCCACTAAGGATAAATTAAACATCTACGGAAGTTCGTGATCACCAGGCAAAACACTGAGTTTGAATTGCTCCTAATATGAACAAACAGAAAACAACATTCACAAGCAATTTATGCAGACATAGGGATCCAAAGGGTGGTGGGCTTTTGTTTGTTTTTGTTTTTCTTTTTTTGGGAGGTGGTTTTGGTTTGGTTTGGTTTGTGGTTTTTTGTGAACTTTTTGTTTGTTTTTTTTTTTTTTTTCTTTTTACCAGAAGAGAGGGAAATAATAAGGAATACAATTTAGGGATTTCTTCATGGCAGGTTAGTTGTGTATTATTCCATAACCACTGGGCAGAACAGGTATGCTTTCAAGTTCAGTGGCAGAAAAGGGGAGCAATTTGAAAAAAGAGGAGAATCACAATCTAAGTGAAGAGCATAAAATCTATGGTAATTCACCCTACAACTAGCTGGCTTCATCTAGATCCACAAATGGTTCAGCACTGGTTTTCCCTTCCTGTAGCATCAAATCAGCCCCATTACACCTGCATTCAATGAATCCCACTTCAGAGATATCAGCAAGGAAAAGAGATATCAATAAAATGCAGACATGACAGCTAACTTCAAGTAAATCACATTTTTTATTTGATGCAGTGAGTTGCCTGTCTGGATGTCCCAATCAAGTGTTTTCAGGAAAACAGTGAATTCACTGTAAGAAAGAATTTGCATTAATCAGTGGCCAATTAATAGCTGTTTCTTTCCTCCCAACAGGGCTACAAATAGCTGTGTTATCAACATTGAGGGCAGATCAATCTGTTAACATTTTTGGAACACATCAGTGGGGAATCTATAAAGGTCTCTTAATAAGGCATTTGAAATCACAGGTAAATATCACGCAACAAAAAGGAAACATTTATTTATATAACCTTCCACTCTTACCCATTACCTCTTCAAGCCCACTGCTGTATTCTCCATCTAACTGAGCTAAATCATGCATGAAATAGTATTCTATTTAGTTTAATGGCTAACAGAACCTGAATGCCTACATATACTGTACTAGCTTACTTCTGAAAGACTCAGTAATTTTTAATACAGCAAAGAACTGCTCAGTGTGTAACCTCAGTGAATAGGCCAGCCTTATTTCCATTATCAGCAAATATATTCCGGATAGCTGTTCCATATTATTCAGTCTTATATAATTTCATCTTTTACAAAAAAACCCTAAAAATCAAACTGTCAAAGCTCCATATTCTCTGATTTTATTACTAAATATTATCTCTTCCAGCAAGAAAATCTTAGTGTTATTCCACATTTTATCCTTTCTTTCTTTGAGAGAATGGCAGTCTTTATCACCATTTGCCCAGTTATCTTAGAAGCAAATTTGTCTTTTTCTGAGATGCCTCTTTTGATAGAACGCCTTTCTAAAAAACTGCACTTTCCCTAATACACAGCTATTAAGGATCCTTTCTTTAAAGATATTAAAGGAATTTTCATCTATGCTTTTTATTATCATTACATTTAAAAGGAAAGTAAAAGAAAACAAGATCCATGATAGAACAGAAGCTGTATAAATACTTGGGTTTAGCATTTTTATTGCAATCCAATTAGGAAAAAAAAACGTGCTGAAGTAGAGCACCACTGAACAAGGAGCTGTGGAAACAACTTAGGAAGATTTCTCCCCACTGAGTCTGTAGAAGAAAAGATCTGCACATAACTCTTGAATTAATATCCCTGAACTTTGTTGAAATCCAGAATCACAGAACAGGTCAGGTTGGAAGGGACAACAGTGATGTCTTCTGGTCCAACTTCCCAGCTTAAGCAGGCACACCCCAGAGCAAATGACAAATGACACAGGAAATGCAATGGAATTCCAGAAAATTGAAATTATTGAAATCTTCAAAGTAATTTTTCTTTTTTTTAGAGTAATGTTTTCTGAGTTTTGAAAGACTCTGACTTTAGAACTGGGACATATTCATCTCTGAAGGATTCCACGTCTTAAAACCTCATTAGGATGTCTATAAATACATGTGTTCCAGAAATTTTCTTATTCCATATATTCCAAATATGTTTCTAGATATTTCTGTTAAGCCTTCTTCAACATCTCAGCCCTACAAGCTGTAGTCCACCCCAGTGCAGAAACCCAAGAGGTAACTCCAAGTCAATTATCCTTGCTGTAATGTTATGCTGACACAGCAACACTGCTTTTGGGATTGGACCTCAATCTCCTCACTTTTGACTCTTATGTGGGCATCTCTTAAAGCATGCAGAGCCTTACCACTGGCTTAAGATTTCTTTTTGTTGCCCACCCTTAGGGGCTTGAGGCCATGTGAGATATTCTCAGGCATCCAAAACATACAGAGGGCACTGGCTGATCTCAGGGGACCTTTGATCTGCAGCTCATTGAGGGAGGGGGTTCTCCCCCTCTCCTCTGGCATTATCAGTATTCCCACCTGGAATACTGCATGCAGTTCTATTGCCCCCAAGATAAGGAGGACATGGAGCTGTTGGAGCAAGTCCAGATGAGGCTGTGAGGTTGGTAAAGGGTCAGGAGCACCCTCACTATGAAGGCAGGATGAGAAAGTTGTGGCTTTTCATCCTGGAGAAGAAAAGGAGTGTGCAGACCTCACAGCACCTTCCAGATGTGAAGAGGGACTGGAGGGAAGCCAGAGGGGGTCTCTGCATCAGGAGCTGTAGAGACAAGACAAGGAATAATGGGGACAAATTGAAAGAGGGGAAATTTAGGTTACATGTTAGGAAGAAATCATTTACTGTGAGGGTAGTGAGGCCCTGGCACAAGGTGCCAAGAGCAGCTGTGGCTGCCCCATCCCAGGAGGTGTCCAAGGCCAGGTTGGACAAGGCTTGGAGCAGCCTGGGACAGTGGAAGGTGCCCCTGCCCATGGCAGGGAGATGAAACTTATTGATCTTTAATGCCCATTCCAACTCAAACCATTCTATGAGTCTCTGACTCTGTGTTTCTATGATTCTATGACTTAGTGACTCTGACCTGAGAGAGATTCTGCACATCTGAAGCTAGAGCTGGAGACCAAAGAGCATTTCCGGGGCTGTCTGCTTTGTAGAAGACATCAGGGTGAAAGCTCATGAATAAAGTCTTTAATAATTTTCAATTCAGACACAGCTTTATATTTTCTGATATAGGTGTAGACAGGTAGAACACAGTGAGCAGATTTACCAGAGGTTGCAAGACTTCAACCTCTCTCTCAATTCTGTTAAAACCTCAAGAAGGAAAATCGGGGTTTTTTCCTCTCTTCTGCTGCTGACAGTGAATTTATCCTCTTCAATTCTTCCCACTGAAATAGCCATTGAGTTCCTTTGGAATCAAATGGTCTTATCTCCAAAGTTGATACCTGACCTCTTCAAAATTACTTAAGAAACCCCAGGGCTTACCTGTTCATTTCTTGTCTTTCAGCCACAGACAACCAGAAGATGACCTATGTTACTCTACTTTCTGTGTTATTTCTTCCTCTACCTCTTCAGAATTTTATTGCCATATGACATAAAGGTTTTAAAGCTTTCTAAAACAAAAGGCTTAAGCCCAGCTTCATCCATCTTCCCTTAATTACGCTAAAGATTCAAAACTTTTTGTCTGATGGGTTTGCCTACCTCCATTTGGCAACACACAGACCTCATATAGATCTCTCTAACATACAGACCTCAGATTCTCAAGGTGTATTAACTCAGGACTGAGAGAAAGATTTCAGCAAGTGCTTGCTAGGAGCGGGTTAATTGGCTTCCAACACATTAAGATGCTGTAGTGAGAAAGGGAATAGTAAATGTCCAAGGTAGAATACACGAGAAATAAGATTTAAATGACAGAGAGAAATCATAAGGAAAGTGTTTTTAAAAACAAATTAATTGTTGGAGCTTCAAGAATGTTACTGAAAAGGTCTCCTGCTGTGGTAGTTCTTAAATTTTGGCAAGTATCCTTGTCAAGGCAGAGAGTCGCAAATATGATGTTTTGGTATGTTTCTGCCACCCCTTTTAGTTAATATCAAATTATGGTTTAAATCATTAATGATACCTAGAGTGAGGTATCTTGGCATCCATATGAACTTTCATCATTTGACCTTAAGGAGTCAATTCATAGGCTAAAGAAACTTCTGGATTCAGATATTATGAGCTCATCAGATCTAACATATTTTAAACAGATAAGAACTGTACTGATACTTTATCCCCTTGACAAACATCCAGACATATTTCTTGGAGAAAAGAAAAAAAATTAGAGATTAATCTGTTGCTCACCACTAGCTAAACAAAACCCTGCAATTTCCTTGCTTCTCCTTATCTGCATCTGACCTTGAGTGTCTCTTATACCTGACAAGCAGTGAATATTTTTCATCTACCCTAAATTTCATTTCTTGCACTCGTGATTGGAGGGGGGAGCCATAATAAACATGAACATTTAATCAATACCCTCGTATGAATTGAGCAGTAAAGCACAGGCTAAATAATGAAGAAATACAATTCTTACTCCTGACGCATCTTTAATTAGAGCTTTACTACACGACACGAATTACTTCAGTCCTGTGATATTACCCAAGATGCTTAAATGTTCTACAGAAGTATTGATTTTGTTTTGAATGTCAGATCTTGCACTTGGCAGCTTTTTCTGAGAAACAAATTGGAATTCTAATTAAGCTGCGTTTCTCAAATGAGAAGCAGACAAACAGCAGCACAAGTGCACAATTATTGGACCACGGTTATTAGCCTTCTTGTGGACAAAACAACCATGATTTTGAGTAGTACTGAGTAGCACATTACAGGCTTTGAATGAAAGTTTTACAAAGATGAATTTCTGTATCGCCACTGTGTAATTTACCACCTTGAAAAGGATTGGTTGAGTGGCTCGAATGGTGCATTATTTTTATTTTTGTTTAAATAGGTTTGGCGACTTAGCGTTGAGAAGTATTAACCTTTGGAAAAAATCAATTGCCATCTCATCTCATCTAGTTAAGGAAAACACACACATGCAAGAAAAACTGCACAGAAACCTGATAGAATTAGTCAGCAGTGAACAGAACCCCACTCTGAGCTTTTGGCATCGATGCAATGGAGTAGATGGGCTGTGGCAAGGAGAGTTGAGAGAGTGGAGCTGAATGAGGAAAGATTTCACTGAAAACCTGAAGGGAAAGATTTTAGCTGCTTGACATGACCAATGAATAGATGACACCTATCACTTGTTCCTTGTGTTATTTTGAGCTGCAGGTTTCTCATGTCACTTCACTTGAATTCATTGACTTTTGAGACCTTCTGAGATTGTACAAGATGTACCTGTTAGAGAGTTCCATCTCACATTCATCAACAAGGTGTACACCATTCTAACCTAATTTAAAATTCTTTCATCATCTAAAGCTTATGTAGCTTCAGATTTTTGTTCAGATCTGTTGTAGCTACTGTCTTTCTTTCTTTGACATTTTCTTTTGTGTATGATTTTTAACTACTATCCTACATGTGCCAAATCTGATATCATCCCTTCTTTGGTCTTAATAGTATCATGATCAACAAAAAGAAAGAAAACAGTTATTGCCAAGACATGACTAATTTAAAATTTCTTTCTTCAGCAGATTGACAAGAAACATTAGTCAATAGTATCGTAGCCTCTATTACCAAATAAGTATAGGTTTTCAAGAATTATTTAGTTTATTTTTATCAGTGTTAAAATTCATGCTCAAGGCATTAGAACATATTATGAAGTCCTTCAATTAGTCAAATGCCCCTAACTCTGAATTGTGTTAGGTTTTTCTCTTGCACACACACACACACACACACACACATATATACATACAAGAAATATGCACAGAGCTAAAGGAAAATTTTCTGTATTTGCAGAATTTACCACATAAAGAATTCAATAATTTAAAAAATCTCTGACCTCTTATTTAACCATTTCAGATATTCAGCAAAATGTTACCAACTGTGAGCACATTAGGTTCTCCATAGTTACTGCTAATCAAAATCCTCCTAAGCACCAGTGTCCTGACCTAGACATAACACTCACCTCTCAGTAAAGGATACTCTCTATCGTAAACATATAAGAGTGAAAATAAAATATTTTAGGGAAAATTAAGCCTGAAATGGTATTTAACAGAAATAATCTTACAAAGGAAAAACATGGAGCTCCAGGTTTTAGGGAAGGTAGTTTGCCTCACTGATGAATGATGTAAAAGTTCCCTCTGTATCAAGGAATCTTTCTTCAATCACTTTTTTAGCTTTGTTAAATTTGCTGGACCATGTCCAGAGGAGGATAATGAAGCTGGTGAAGGCTCTGGAGCATAAGTCTGATGAGTAGCTGAGGGAGCTGGAAAGGGGCTCAGCCTGGAGAAAAGGAGGCTCAGGGGGGACCTTGTGGCTCTGCACAACTCCCTGACAGGAGGGGACAGCCGGGGGGTGAGGGGCTCATCAAACTGTGCCACGGGAAGTTTAAGTTAGATAATAGATAAAATTTCTTTCCTATTAGTGTAGTCAAACACTGGAACAGAGCAGAGTAGAATCACCATTTTTGGAGATATTTAACAGATGTGGCACGTGGTTTAGTGGTCAGTTTGGTAGTGCTAGGTATGTGGTTGGAGACTTAAAGGTCTTTTCCAACCTTAATGGTTCCATGATTAACTAGCAATAGGTTTAATATTCCTTGAAAACATTAAGATTCCTCAGACATGAATATTTTTTTGTTTTATTTTTATTTTCAAAGCCATTTTAAGGACTGTTTTTCCCTTCTACATCTTTTTTCACCACCTAGCTTTTCAATTCACTGCTAAAATTTCACAAGTGTGGTGGAATACCCAACCAGACTAGAAGACTTCAGCCATCTATTCGTACAAGTTTGGCACATCCTGTTTTCAGGGTAATTCACATTGCCTGCTGCAGAGCTCAGAGGCACAGAAATGATCACCAGCCCATGGAGAGTAGCAGAAGCTGTGTAGGAAGCCAGGAGACCGTAGGAGATGCTGTAGTAATCCCAGAACACACAAATATAGTGAAAAATCCACTGAATTGCTCCAGCTTTTATTTCTGAGCGCCTCGTAAAGAAAAAAAAATAACTTGCAAATTGGAAAAGAATTATTTTCTGTTTATGAATAACCCATTGTTCTGACCTCTTTGCTTTGAAGTCAGTACTTGCTCCAGGGTGATTCAACGCCATGCTTTGGCTTTGATGTACAATCTTAAAAGCACCATTACAGGCATTTACTGGAAGGGAATACCTTGTTGCCATGGTTACTAGTGCATCACTTGAAATTGTGATATAGCTGGATTTCATCACCATGACACTAATTTTCTCCAGTGCAGCAAGAGAAAGATCATTACTGTATTAGATGCAGCATAGTTGAGTTTTCTTCTTTGCATTTTCTTTTCACTTCTAAAGTTTTGTGTGGGTGAAAACCATGGCTGTAAGGAGAAATCTGTGAGCCAAAGAAAACTATGCCAGCTATTGTTTGGGGGAATGTGAACAAATAGGGAGTACTTTTGGCTTTGTTTCTTACTAGGAAAAAATTGAATGCAGAATGCTGTAAGAAATCAGCTGTCAGGCTTATCACATCCCCACTGGTGTGAGGTAATGACAGTCAAATTCAGGGCTTCCCTGGTGACTGCTGGGCCCTAATCCAGCACTCACTGTGTTTTCTCAGGTGTAGGCAGCACACTGAGTTGTGGTGTGAGGAACATTTCCATGATCCCTGGGGCAGATCTTTATCAGAGACAGAGCAAGGCAAAGAGAGGGAAGCACAACCTGAGCATCCCAGTAGCTCGTGCGCAGCTAAATAACACAGCTAGCAGGGGGTGTGGTGGAATTGTCACTGTGTTTGGAAATTACCTCTAGTTCCAGGTTTGGGATGACCCAGTCCAGCCCAGCTGCCAAGATGTGAGCTGAGACAGCAGTGTGTCCCAGGTGCAGCACAAATCTGGAGAGAAACCTACAGGAATTGGGGGTGGGATTGGTTTTCAGCTGGGCTTAATGGAAAGGAGCAGCTTTATTCAACTACCTGTCTTCATTCCTCTTCAGGCTAAAGCTAAACCAAGTTAACTGAAAAGGCAACTCATTCCAGCTGAGGGATTTAAGCAGAAAAAAATAAAAATCCTTCATTCATCTGGTTAGGGGAGCCTCTCAGTTATGCTCCCATCACCCAAATTGTGCACACATAAAGGATTCCAACTAAAAGCTCTTACAGATTATTGCCTTCCTCACCTAATTTGTACATCTAAGACTCACCTCACCTGAAGGTTAAAGAAAGGGGGAGGCTTCAACAATATCTTCAAGGACCTTCCCTGAGATGTTTGCAATGGAGCTACTTTCACCTGGGTCCCACTGCAAAAGCAGGATTTACTTTTTCACAGATTCTTGCTTAGTATCGTTAGACAAAACTCCTGGATTATACATTGCTGACAGGTACAACACAGGCGTTATAAAAAAGAAAAAAAAACACTTGAGGAGGAAAATGGACACTTGGCAGAGCTCCCTGTGAACAGACATGCTGTGAGCCACCCCTTAAATGTGGCCTAAGGTCACTACTCAGGTTCTGAGTGTCCTCAAATGAGAGCTGTCAAGACCTTCAGGGTGTTCTTTGTGGCCTCAGACATATACAGTAGAATATGATGAAGTGAGCTTGACAACATTTTTAGTCAGTATCCACTATTGAAAGAAACATAAATAACTGCTTTGTCTGGACACCTTAACATAAATACAACCAAGATGATTTGGTCTGTAGTTTCAAGCAATTTAAAAAAAAAAAAAAAAAGAAAAAAACAGAATATATTTCCAAATTAATCAATTTCAGGAATAAATAAAATTTTTTAAAGGGTGAAATTAAAAAGGACTAGCTCCATCTGTTTCAGTTTTAACATCATTATCACCTCTAGGTAATCACAGTTATTCCCAGTTCATCCCAGTTTAGGTGGGAGGCATGAGTGGCAATATCCCCAGTGAACTCACAACACACATCCTAATCTGTAGTTTTCAGCCAATAGATGTTGTAACAGAGATAAAGGTCTCTTAGAAGTTGCTAAACATCTCTTTACATAAGATTGTTGCTATCAGGAAAGTTTGATCCATTGCATTTTTAATGCATAAATTCCAAAGTGACAGATGTGTGAATGCCTTTTTACCTGGAGTTTGATTCAAATTCATTTTTATTAGAATAGCCCAGTTTTTAACACATTATTTCAATCACCTTTTCTTTCTGCTTTTATTACATATATTCTCTCTTTTGGTCATTCAACAAAATGAGAGTTCTCCAATTCTTGTTTTTAATATTTAGAAGACCTTGTAGCTCTAACTGAGACTGGAAGCATCTTAAAGAAATACCTTGTCAACATCAGATGGGTATGGCAGTATCTGAAATTATATTTGAGTTTTACAATCAAATTATTCAATTTCAGGAATTAGTGGTTATAATTTGAAATAAGGTTATATGTACATTTTTGTGTCAAATCTTAACACATAAAGGTTAAGTTCAGTTGAAAATATTACTTTGGAAAACTGTTGTGGTGTCAAAAGTTAAAAGAACAATTTTTGTAATGAGTTTTTAGGAAGACAGACTGACTTTTCTGTTTCTCACAATTAGATGTAGATTTACCAAGCACAACTTAACATCTCAAAGTAGCTCTGTATCTAAACATAGCTCTTCATTATCACTTAAAGTTCAATACATGTTTCCTGCAAAAATGACAGAAAAGAAAATTTTTTTTTTTCATTTTTTAATGTTAATTAATCTGTGAGGCACAGCTATCATTACCTACAGAGAATGAGAAATACTGATTTTAATTTGTCCCCTAAGAAAACCCCACAGAAGATTTTGAAATAAATTTTTCCTCTCTCTCTTGACAGCTGTTCAGATTTCTCTGGTCTTTCCACTTTCTTTCTTTTTCTCATGAAAGAGGACCTTCAGGTTTAAGTGGTGACTATTCAAGAGAGATGCCACAAGGAAGATCATGTCATTGTTTCTTAGTGCTGCTATTGAAGGGATTCTGATGACAATACTTTGATATATATATATATATTGCCACAAATACATTAATAATTTAAACATTGAGAATTCTTTTATTATTCTTGATTTTATAGTAGCAATTATGCATTTTTCTGAACCAAAACCATCTACATTTTGCATAATATTTATCTTAGCTCTAATTTTTATGTACAGTAATGGTGGCAGGTATTGCAATTGAAAATATTTACGTTAAACAATCATTGTCAAATTTTGGTTGCTTAAGCTCTTTTAGTGAAGATGTGAAGTTTTGTTTTGTTTTGTTTTGTTTTGTTTTGTTTTGTTTTGTTTTTTTTTAGGGGCTGGAAGAGAGTGGGAGGATATTTCTATTATTTCCATTACAGTTTTTCCAGAATATAAAAAATTAATTAATCTCATTAAATTATATTTTAAAATATTTTAAATAATAAAAAGAAAATTTACTAAAAATATTAGTGATTTAGTAACAAGGTTTGTTAATCTATCAAGAATCTTTCCTTATTTTGCTATAGCCTAGAAGACTACAGTAAGATGTTATTTCTATGATTTTAGTCTTCCAGACTAGGAGGTTTCTTTGTAATACTTTAACACTTCTCTCTCTCCATTTAAAATGTGACAGATCAGAATACAACAAGGCTGAACAAACACTGATGGAAAGGGAACAGAGGAGATGCTATTTCTTGGAAATCATTCAAACCACAAAAAAAAAAAAAAAGGTCAAGTTCAGAGTGCCCATATCCTTTAATTAAAAATCTTGTCAATCCATCCCAATTCCTTTCTCATTCACATTAGAGTGCCAAACTGCATCAGACCAGATTCTTCTCTTTTTTTTTTCCTGCTCCATAATTGAAACTTGAATCTACTGCTGTGTGAATATTAATGTGCCGTTCCAGCAGTTATTCATAGTCCCTAAGTTATGATCTTCTAAGGGGATGTTCAATCTCAGAGAGAGAAAAAAAAGACTTTATTTGAGTTCATCTGGTGAGCACAGAAGGCTTTTAATTTTACAGAAAAGAATGAAGAAAAAAACAGAAAAAAAAGTGTTCTGTCCGTTCCTCAAAGTGGTGATGCAGAGCCAGGCTCTCTGGGGTTGCTGACTGGATTTATTGTATGTCACACAGATCAAAGGGAAGTGCAGGCAGGTAAAAAGTTCTTGATACCCAGCTGGGTAGGATGGTTTGAGAGCATGGCAGACACTGACTGTGTGAGAGCACAATGCTTCTGCTTGCCAAGTTAATTAAGTTAGGATTGAATGCCCATGGATAGGAGATAATAATATCAGCCACATAAAAAGCATATGTGATATTGTAGATTAGGCTTATAAGTGTGCTGCGGCTAAACTCCTGGAGATGGGTCTCCTGCCATATTCCAGAGCTTCAGTTTGTGTATATATATATTTTTCATTTATTATTTCTATTTCCCATTCAATGAAACCCCGCGCCTTTGAGCTGCATGCGAGGGAAATGGCAGAAAAGGTGACAAGCCCAGGAAACTGCCAGAGGTGAACTTTTCAACTCACAGGAACATCTCAAGGCAGGCTGTAAATAGGATTACTTTTATTAGGCTGCTGCCTGCTGCAGCTGCTCTTGCTAAGGGGCTGTCACTCTGCCCTGTGCCCAGAGCAGTGACAGCCAGCCCGGGCCTGGCGACCCCGTGCAGACCCCACTGACACCCATCACCCAGCTGGGGCCACCCCCTCCACTCAACAGCAGGGCATAAAACAGGATTTCAACCTGCTTCACAGAAGATGGGCAGCTGTGGGATTACCTCTTTGACAGAAACATGGGTTGTCACTGCAAGGTCAGGGGAACCACCAAGACCCTCCTCCCCACCCTGGATGTGCCTCCAAAACTGAGGCAATTCTCCACCAGACCACAACATTGGCAGTCAAACCCTTCTCTTGTTTAGATTTTTTTTTTTCCACCACCTCCTAGTCCGGTGCCTGAATCACAGAGGCTTGAACAAGGCAATGCTCAGCCTTGATAAGAAATAATCAAGATTTCACTCAAGATCTCAAGTGTTCCCAAGGTCTGGGTCACTACAATACAAGCTGTGGGTGTGAAAATAGATTATCCTGAGGAAGGCATGAGGATTAAGGCAATGTCTGCACCTCACATTAATGGAAAAGAAGAAGATTAGACCAGACAAAAGAGAATAAGGAAATAGCCCCAGGGAAAACGTTTTGGAAAGACCAAGAGTTGCAGTAAATATTTTGTAGACTGTCCCTCTTAACTGTAGCTGATCATCCATTGATATAGGATATTACATCTGCAAGTCAACCTTTGCTTCCAAGAGGAGAAATTTTCTCTCAAATTATAATTTTTTATCCCTGGAATCTAAAATACATATCTATATATTTCTCTCTCTCTCTCTTTCTTTATGCATACATACATGCATACATATATATAGATATAAATACACACACATATGTATATACATATATATATTCATATATACACATATGCACACACACAAACATCTATAGATGTATTCCTGGGGTGGTCCTGTGCAGAACCAGGAGCTGGACTTCAGTGGCCCCTGTGGGTCCCTTTCAAGTCAGAATAATTTATTACCCTATGGTATATACATATGTATTTAAGCTCTTGCACCTCCAGTTTCTCTAAGCCTCTCATAAAATCCCAATTTAAGCTGATAAAAAGGTACCACACCACAGGAGACTGGAATTCTGCCCCTGCATTTCAGTCTGTCTCAGCCTTCCTTCATTCTACAGGAGGATTAGACACCCAAACTGCATCAACTGAAGTATTTTCAGTGTATGATGCAATTGGGATTCCAGAAGCATTAGAGGGAAGCTGTGGGCCAGGCTGGAGAGAAGATCCAACACTCAGGTTTCTGTTACTCTGCAGAAGAATTCATGGGTCAAGCACAAGTTTAAACACTGTTTTGAAAAGGACATTTCACCTGAATATGAGGAAAAACATCCTCAGTGTGTGAGTGACCACAGATGGAGCAGAGACTAGAGACTGTGGACTCTTCCTCACTGGGGATATTCCAGAGCCATCTGGATACAATCCTGTGCTCTGGGATGGCCCTGCTGGATCAGGGAGGTGGGACCAGATGACCCCACTGTGGTCCCTTCCAGCCTTACCCATTTTGTGTGTGATTCTGTGTAATATGCACTTTTAAATTGCTATTCTGTTAATTTTGATTAATGTTACTACAGTATTACAAAATTGCATGGGTTTATAAAATAAATTATCTGGATGTATCTTGCAGGAAGCACTTGCAGCAATACATTTCTAATAATACCTTTTATTATTTCCTTTCTCAGAGCAGTTTTTAGGAGTGCACATCTCAAATCATACAAACAAAAAGCCATTAAAATGATCTTATAAAAGCTATTATGTTTCATGATCTGATTGTACATATTCTGTTTCAGGACAAGCACACTATTTGGAAAATTGTAGTCTTAGTCCAGTCACCTTCTGGAGAAAATTCCTATTTATATTCCTGACTGACATTACCTATTTCTCCAAGTAATTTTGTCCAGTTTGCATGATACAAATCATCATCTATACAGAAAAAGACCAGGTCTAAGTTCAGTCCTGATTTATCTTCACCAATGCATAAAAGAGTAAAGAAAATCCATTAGAAACAAGGTTAAAAAGAGGGGAAGAAGGAAAAAAAAAGAAAGAAAAAAAGAGAGACACAGCATGAGCTGCATGCAAGATAAATGCCTAAGACCTGATTGTTATTTACATTAAGGCAGAATAAAGAAGCTGTGAATGAGAGCTGGAGACAGGCTGTGCTTCTGTTTATCTCTAGCTAAAAATATGCTGGATTTTTTTAGGGGTGTGCATTCTCAGTTGTTTGTGAGAATAATTTTTTACATTAACAGGAGGGTTTCTGAGCACTAGGTGAAGGGTTCAGTGTTGAACTGAATTTACAAATTCTCCAGCTCTCCAGGATTCACTTATCTCTCTCTAAAAGTATCTGTCTATCTCTTCATCACAGGCCTTCCAATCACTGGTTATTATGTGGAGGTCAAGCTCATTCTGAAGAAGGAAAATATACTGAATTAAGATGTATAAGAGATTAACCAGCTCAGGTTAATTGTGTTTTCATTTTCTCGAGGATTTATCAATGCTGTAAAATAAATCTCTTTATGTTTTTGCAGTTATTAAAAGAAAATGGGACACTGCATAATAGTGATAG
>WBND01000180.1:776293-814280 GCA_013398595.1 Tychaedon coryphoeus | reverse complement strand
CGGGGGGATTTGGGATCTTATCCAGGGAACAGGGACAGGAGGAGAGGGAACAGGCTCAAGGGTCACCAGGAGAGGTTTATATTGGATATTAGGGAAAATTTCTTCACTTGGGTTAAGAAGCACTGGCACAGACTGCCCAGGGAAGTGGTGGAGTCATCACCCCTAGAAATGTTCACAGCAGTGCAAATATTACACTTCAGGACATGGCTTAGAGGTGGGCTGGGCAGTGCTGGGTTAAGGGTTGGATTTGACTATCTTAGAGGTCTTTTTCAACCTCACCAATTCCATGATTCCCTGAAATACAGGCTATGAACAAAGCAGTTGTGTTTTACAAATACTTTATTGCACACCAGCAGCAGACACAGGACTTTCCCTGAGCTGTTCCTTATCAATAAGGGATGGGACATACAGACATGTTGAAACACCAGCATTCTGCCTGATACAGATATGGGGGCACAAGCTTTTTGTCCCTGCCTGTGATTTTATTTTATTTTCCACTTGAGCTGAAACCCAGAGCACTAACTGGGTCTAAGACAAAAAAAAACAAAAACTGTACCAGGTCCCAAGGCACTCAGCCAAGGTCACTGGGGGCACCTGATGTCACTTTGTTAAGATGAAGGACCATTTTTTGCTTTGCATTACACTAACTACCATAAAATACATATTTAGTGCAATCTGAACTCATGTAGGAAGTGCTGGGGAGGAGGCTGTACATCCCTCATTATGGTGATGGAGTGTTTACAACAGCAACCCTTTTAGCAATAATGAATTTCCTCATTCATAGGAGGGCTCCCTAGGGTAAAGGGAGTATCCAGCAATCAAGAGCCTTGAATTTCTTTTGTGCTCACTAAAATGAAACAACAAGACAAAAAAAATCCTGAACTGGAGAATAAAAACCCAAAGCCAAACAAGGTGTCAATCTGAACACCACAAACCAGCCTCTGAGCAGGAAAGCTGTGCAAGCACTCTGCTCTTGCCACTTTGTCGAAGATAAAGCTAGAACCAACTTAGAATCAATATTAGCTCAATCATGATTGATCTTCCTTGATTTCAATCTTCATGCTTTAATAGCCCAAAGGACTTTTTGCAGTGGATACAAGAGGGGAATGGTTCCAGATCTTAAAACACCTGAATCATATTCAGACCAAGTCCAGTGATGCTCATGTATTGCCAAAGGAGCCTAGAGTGAGAAGTTTTGCCATTAACTTAGCTCTGCAATGTGACTGATGACATTAGAAAGCTGAAACCTCCTAATTCAGGCGTTTTCTTATCCATGAATGATCCTCTGTGAAAACATGCTTTTTCTCTTCTTAGCCTGAAGTGAATGGGAAAATACATTGAAATGGGAGACTGAACTATTTATATACAGCCCTAACTTAACATGATTTCTTGTAAAACTAGAAAAATAGATGTTGTAGTTTAGCCCCATCCAGCCCCAAACTCTCACAACCTCTTGCTAGAAAAGCACTGTAGGATTTCTGTTACCTTACCCTCTACTGTCGCAGCTGATTATATTTTAAAATAAAGCATTATTTTATAGTCTAAATTAGTATTTAAAGTGTTTTTTCATTGAATAGTTCATGTGTTTTTATCAAGAGTTTCAAAGATGGAAACAAAACCCATCTAAATAGAAAAGATTTTTTTCCCACAAACTTTATTTGTGGTTTTATGTCTTTCAATATAGCAACTGTTTTCTTCTAATTTTTCATTTCAACTTCTTGGAAAAGCAACTTTTATTTGGCTAAAAATCTAAAATTCAAAAATTACACTTGACCCTTAACCTTAGGTGATAGCAAAGGGGTTGGATTCTATTCCCACCCTTCCTTCCCATCCAAGGAAAAGGAATAATCTCTGAAGTATTACCCATTTTTATCGCTAGAAAGAGCATTTCTTATAACTAGTCTAAAGCTACTCAGTTGTGAAAAATGACACTGAGTATGACTGAAAGATTCATTCTCCTGAGAATAGAAAAAAAAAAAGAAAAAGACAATGAAAGAAAAAAAAAAAGTGAACAGGAATTTTCCATGTCATGTGTTTCTATTCTTTCATGGCCTGAAGCTACAAAGCAATGCTTCCATTTCAACAGAGAGCAGGGACAGACTGTTTAAGCTAAATATCACTTTTAACTTCCTTTGGGGCCCATCAGTTATAGTTGCCCATAAATGTTTTGTAATAGCCAGGCTCATAAATCCAGGTGACAACCTCCCACTTTCAGCAGCTCTAGGAACAGGATACACTTGGAGTGGGTTTTAAAACACATTGCCCAAGTAATTGCAACAGGGTGATTTGGACTGTTATTTCTTTTCCTCTACTTTAACACTGGTCAAAAAAAAAAAACATTCTTAATGGAAACACTTTGTTTCTTCTAAGTGTTTTATAGCCAGAGACAACAAAGCACTTTTAACAGCTTTTGTATGTAATCCTCCCCTAAAGCTCTTTATACCCAAAGTGACAAACCTCAGTGCTCCAACTAATACAACTGAACCTCATTATTATTATTGTTATTATTACTTGCAAATCAACCTGATTTTCAGGACTTCCAAGGCATTGTCAGGGAAATGTCTTCAAAGATGTGTCCAAGAAGAACAGTGTGTCCAAGGGTCTTTGTGACCCCCAAGTGCTGCCTGCTGCACATCCAGCTCCTCACTGAAGTGCATATGGGCCCCTTTTCCTCACCACTGCTATTTTCAATAATTACAGACTCCAAACTCAGTCCTCTAAGCCTTTTCCTGAAATAAGAGTCCATTTCTGATTATAATAAATTCCAGAAATTTCAACAGAAAGAAGAGAAAGAGGAATTGAAGGAAATTATTATTTAGGCATGGGGCTTTTCTTCTTTTCAACGAGAAAGCCACAATACAGAAATACTTTGGTTTTTGTTTTGTTTTGTTTTTTTCTGTTGTTGTTTGCTGTGCTCCTCTCACATTTTTGAAACTCTCCTGCCCTTTTCAGATAAATTTTACTTCCAAATGAGGGTAAAATTAGGGTAGTCTTTGCCTGAGTGGCCACTCCTCCCCTTCTCTTCCCTCTCCTCCCTCCTGTGTTGCAGTGGGGAGAAACTGAGTTTAATGAAATTCAGCTGAAATTGAAAACCCTCATTAGCCTCTGCTATCAGGTTGCCACATTTTTGTCATAGTGACTGAGTGCCTTTTGCTGTTACTATAGCAATTCTGCCCTTATTTACAAAAGTTGGGCACAAATTACTTAACTTTGTTCCCTATTACTGAGTCGATTATTGATTTTAACATCCAGGTGCACAAAGGCAAGGAGAGAAAAGACTCTAGAAAATTTCTATCAAAGATTCCTGAAAGAGAAAAAAAAATTTTTTTAAAAGATAAATTAAATTGGCATCCCAGTGGTACCATGTTTAGGTGTTACCACCCTATCAGGGGTTTTCCTGGAAGGGGGATCATTACACAGTGCTAATGATCTTTGCCAGTTAAGGGTGGTCTGGAGGTGAAATTGGTGGTTGACCTACCAGAGTGTATATATGGAAATTGTGGTATGTCTTTCTTATATCTGTGTATGTGCTGGCTGTAGCAATGCTCAAAAATATTTATGCTGGACCTAGTCTCTTATTCTTTACCTTTTTTCTTTGCCCCACTCCCCAGTTCATGTGCTCTTTCTCCCTGTTTTATATCCTTTTCTATATGTCCTCTTCATTGTTTCCTCTATGTTTGTTTTCTCTGCTTGAGTGTGTACACATTTTACCAACAATATTCAGCCTTTATTTCTTCCTGAAAAGTGCTATGTAGCTCGTAATGTCTCACGTGACAGAGTTTAATGCTGAATTCAGTGATTGAAGAAACTAAAATTTAATTCTCTCAGTCATCAGCTGAATAGTCAGATGGGAGCCCTACAGTTACTGCAGCAGAAGACTTTTCAATAACTCTTGCAACCACTTTAGAAGTGACACTGATGGCTCTAAATGATTTGGGAATGCTGATCTATCAACATTATATTTTGGTGGAAAAGACAGCAAGTTATTTATTTTTAAATTACAGATTACAGTGAAGAAGTTTGCTCAAAAGTACTGGTAAATGGAAGAAAAAATACAGAAAACAGTGCAAACTTGTTTGCCTGAAATACTGGATGCAAAATAAATACACCTATAATTTGCCTAAGCAGTGGTAATCACATAGAAACATTTTAAATAATTTGAAGACTGAAAATAAACTATCAACATGAAAATATCTGAAGTATAAATAGTAGGATCAGAAGATAAATATAGTGAGGTGAAGACTGAGAATTTGTTCTTCATAATGAAGCAACATCCTCTGTTAAAGACACATCCCAAACTTCTCATTTCTGGTCCTGGGTGCAGTCATTTTGTAAGAATCCATCATCAAGTGGTCATTTATTGACATTATGTGATTCTTCTCAGCAGAAGATGAGCAGTCATCCCACTGTTGCTCTGCTGCCAAGACATTCACCTTCAACTACTGCTTCCTCCTCCTCCTTGTCCTCTCCTCCTCCTGCATTGTGTCAGCAGCACAGGGGATACCTCCTGGCTGAAACATCTCCAAACTGCCTGTTCTTCTGCTTTTGTCACTAACTCCAATGCTCCCCTTGTTTCTCTTTTCTTGTCCTCTTGGTGACACGGAGGCCTGTCCCCAGGTCCTGACCAGGGTCCCCTGAAGGGCTCCAGAGCATGTCAGGAAAACATTTTTAACTTTTGGCTGTGAGCTATAATGACCAGCAAAGATCATAAGCATTCAGGACAGCAAGATCAGATGCCTGCATTTAAGTCTGATTTTCATCTGTTCACAAAAATATGAATGTGCACTTATTCTGGAGATGTGAAATTTTTTTGCTTCTTCAACCTTCTTTTGGTTCTTAAACCCACCAATTTTTTGTGCCCTTAACTTCAGTGGTTCAGTCAAAATTTAGTCCTCCCTAAGAACAGTTGCTGACATCTCCCTTTGTTCTCTATAACAATTTCTGTTCATGACTTGTGTGGGAAAAGTGCCTTCCTGCCATGCACAGCAGAAATGCAAATTTTCCAAACCTTAATTATAATTTGGTTTGCTTTCAGATAAGTTCCACACAGACTTATTAATTTACAAAATTTGATTTGAAGCCTAATAATAACAGTGATGGTAAAATAATAACTGTGATGGTATGATGGTAAAATAATAATGTTAACAACTGCCAAAAGTTGTCAAGCTTTTATATAATGAGATAGGAACAAACCTTGTGATTCCACACAGGAATTAATTAAAAAAAAAAACACCCAAAAAAAAGAAAAAAAGAAAAAGAAGAGAAAATGCTTTTCTGCTTAGGAAAAAAAAATACTGTGAGAAAGAAATATTGTTTAATTTATCATTTATGGTCTTTGTGTCTTTCAGCATTCAGCATACTTTATTTTCCAGAAATGGACTACAAATGAAGAGACTGGAATATGACTCTGTGATAAACAAAAGCATCAAACAGTAAATAGGGAAATGAGAGAGAGAATTACAGGTGCAAAGCAATTATTACTGTGCCACAGCATTTCAGCTACTTACCATTTTATTCCTGCATATTCTATCAAAGGGATCAACACTTGGCTTGCAGAGCCACTGATGTTTTCAAGGTCTTTGCATTCATTAGAATTTAATATTGTGAGATTTTACTTTGCTTTGGGTTTTAACCTCTTTTATTCCATTCAACACATTGTAGAAAAAAAATCTGTGTAGAAACACTGCCTAGGAAAGAAGAATACACAGGAATATGATACCTTTTATTGATCATCTCTATTTTTTATTTTAAAATTATTTATTTTGCATCTCTAGGATGTCTCAGTGTTTTAATATGTGACGTTTGTGTGGAAATATCAAATTCTGAAAGGTTTAAAATTTTTTTTATAAAAAAAGCCTTATAAAATACATTTATGAAATATAAATAGTGACCATTTCTTAGTCTCGGACTCAAACTAAAGTTAAAAGCAGAGGAAATTTCCATTAAAAGAAACTACAAGGATCCACTTTGAATAAAGTATGGAACTGTAGTCACACCATGGTCACGGGTCATGCCTGAGACTTATTAGGTACCTTGGTATGAGAATTAGCTATAACAAAATAGAGCATAAACTTGATCTCTAACAGCACAGGAGGAACTTTATATAGAGGGTGATTCACACCACCAGGAGATAAACATCTCCAGAGACTCATCCCTCTGCCCTATTTCTATCCACTGACAAAAAAATAGAAGAGCCTAGGGTGACCAGCTCAGATTTAGATCTCTAACCTTTAGATATCTCAAATGAGATAAGACAAATCCTACCCTTGGATTGCTGTGCCCAGGGATGGATCAGACACCATGGAGGGAGCAGCCTACACAGGGGGTGTGCTGAGCAGGGTTGGGAGGGGAAGGGGGTGGAACAGCTGTGGACAGAGGTGGAACAGAGTGAGCAGCTCTGACCATCTGCCTGGCTCCTCCTCTGGGATCCCCAGCACGAAATGTGGACAAGCTGCCTCTGCCCTTACAGCACTAGGGCTTCCCTGGGTTTGGTTTGCTCAGCAATGCCAATGGCCAAATTTGTTCAATAATTAGGTGGGTTAAAATCAATGCATTTAGAAGAATCTATTGTATGTTCTATGGCAATGAGGTTCTGCAGCATAAAAGTCAACCTCTCACCTACTTTTTGTTTTTGGTTATCACTCCACTGTACACCCAGCCAGGGTGTTAAAAAACAAAGGTAAAAATTACAAAATTTTAGCAGAAACATGAATTTTAAAGACTTGCATGAGGTAAAACAGCATTAGACACTATGACTATTCCTGTTCTGTGTTTGGTGGGTTTTAATCAAGAGGATTTCACCAAGTGTTCACCCTAACAAAAGCTGAAGTAACCTTCTGTTTCCTTCCTCTACAGGGCAGTTATCCCACGGAAAATAATTTTCAAGTATACTCATTAGAACTGGGAATTCTGGGAGAGCAAATCTGGCAACTGAGATGTGCAATCCCGTCTGATTTTACCATAGGTTAAAATTTAAACATCACTGACTACATTTCAAAAAATATGGTGAATTCCAGGGTAAATATTTTATGGCAAGAACTGTGCCAGCTGTCTGTGATCATCTTTGTGTGTGTGAACATCAGAACAGAGCACAGGTGGAGGAGGGGATGGCACTGATGGGTCTCTGCTCTGTTGCTGAGGGTTTTTTCTGGTCACTTTGTGGGTGTTTTTTTCTTCCCCCCCAAACAAAGCTTTTTTCCTGCTCTGTGTTGTATTTTGATGGCATTTGTAGTCTTTGTTCTGTACTGGCTTCAAGTGTCACACTGAAAGATTGATCAGTGTGTTGTGACAGATATGTAACCTAATGAGCAAAAGTTTTGCTTTCATGATGAGAGTGAGATGCTCTTTATGTCCCCAGGGAGCACACATGGCACTCGTGTCCTCAGCTGCATGGAGCTGTGAAGGAGACACTGCAGCCAGGAGGAATTCTGATGATTGATAGTTTTACTTTTCTAATGGGTCAGATGGTCATTTAACATTTATAACTTCTCTTATGAATACACAAAGGTGTATGGAAGCATAAAGTGTCATGTGTCTTCATGAGAATTTGATCCTGAATGTAATCTATGTAATCTGGAGTTTGGATTTTTAGGTGGTTTTGTAGTTGCTAGAAAATGGAAGTGTATTAACTAAAGAACAGGAATCTAATTATGCTAATAAAACCTAGGTTTCTGTTTTCTCTGGCTAATAAGAGGAAATGGCCTCAAGGTGTATCATGGGAGGTTTAATTTGGATATTAGGGGAAAAAATAATTCCTCATGGAGAAGATTGTCCAGCATTGGAACAGGCTGCCCTGAGCAGTGGTGGAGTCACCATCCCTGGAGGTATTTAGAGATGTGGATGTGGCACCTAGGGATGTGGTTTAGTGGTAAGCACAGTGGTGCTGAGTTAATGGCTGGGCTTGATGATCTTAGAGGACTTTTTCAACCTAAGCAATTCTAGGACCCTTCTACAGCTTCATCTTCACATGTCCTTCCCAAATGGCTTGTTTAATCTCCTATTTCAAAAGAAAAGAGGAGTGTGGGGTTGTTATCATGCAGGTTCCAGGAACATTTTTGTCAGAGTCCCTCTTAGGATATCAGTTATATTCTATGAACAGAATTTTCTCTGCTAACTCTCTGGGGTCCCAACTTTCCTGTTACTTAATTTCATACCCTTGTTTTTTACGCACTCTACTTCTTAAACTCTTTTTCAGAATTGCATACGCAAGTCTCCTCAGCTCTCCTAGATGGGCCAAGGCCAAAAGAGAATTAAATCTGGCCAAGGCTGTCAAGCATAACTCAAAAGAGCTTTCTAAATACATGAATGACAAAAGGAAAACAAAGGATAATTAATAAATGGAGAGAGGACCCTGGTAAGAGAGGAAGCAAAGAAAGCAGAGTTATTGAATGCCTCCCTTGGATCAGTCTTCACAGGCAAGACTTCAGGGATCTTTGGCACAGGAGACCAGGGTGAAGGAATCGTGGAAAGAAGACCTTCTCTAGTTCAAGGAGGATTGATTAGGGAACACCCAGGCAAACACAACATCCACAGGCCCACTGGCCCTGATAGGATTTACCCATGAATGCTGAGGGAGCTGGGGCTGCTCAGCCTGGAGAGGAGCCCCAGCCGAGAGGGGACCCCATCCCTGGGTGTCCCTGTGTGCAGGGAGGGGCAGAGCAGGGCCAGGCTCTGCTCCAGGGCCAGCCACGGCACCAGAGCCACGGGCAGGGGCTGAGCCCAGGAATTCCTGCCTGGACATGAGGCAGAACTTCTGTCCTGGGCAGTGACCCAGCCCTGAACAGATTGTGCAGGGAGGGGATGGAGTCTCCCTCACTGGGTATCCTAGGTTACAATGTAAAGATATACCCAAAAGTGTGTATTCTATCACTGTCTGCTGAAACAAGTGGGGCAATGATTCTTATCTCTGTGGGAGATATCCTCTGCTAATGGGCCAGCTGTTAAAACCAGATGGGGCAATGCTCTTTATCTTTCCCACGACCCACCCTTCCCCCAGGAAGATATCTTCTGTTAATGACCCATTTTGTCCCAGTGCATGACTAATAAAATTATATCATCCCACTGGGAGATGCTCCACCCAGGGGGAGGAACCAAACACTTCCTACCTATATAAAAACTGAGATTGGGAACACCAAAGCAGCCTTTTTCTGCTGGATTCCAGAGGAAAACTGAACCTGCCCATATCATCCCCAGGCCTTCAGAGGAAAACTGCACCTTCTGTAGGAGCACTGCTTCAGCTGAACCACATCTGTCACTGCAGGAGGATGCAGCCACCATTTAACTGGACTGCTACCACATGCTAACTAGCAGGGTGTCAGGTTGTATTCTGACTCTGTCAGTGTTTTTATTTTTTGTTGTTGTTGTTTTGGGGTTGGTTTTTTTTTTTTTTTGTACTATTGCATGTATTTTATTTTTCTCTTTTTTCCTATTAAATTGTATTTCTGACTTGGAGTCTCTCACTGGTTTTGCTTTCAAAACTGTCCCACTGGGGATATTACAGACCCCTCTGGACACAATCCTGTTCCATGTGCTCTGTGGTGACCCTCTTTGAGCAGAGAGGTTGGACCAGATGAACCCAACGTGGTCCCTACCAACAAACCTGTGATTCTTAATTTTCTTTCTTAAAAAAACCAAACAAACAAGCACATGCAGTGAGATTATCTGGTAAACTCATGTAATCTCTTTATGAGAAATAATGATTGGCTCACACATGCACCATAATTCTTCCTGGATTATTAATGGAAATATGTTACTTTTTGTTTTGAATAAGTGGGATTTAATACTTTGTTTTCATGTACTGCAGCCCTGAAGTTCTGGGCTGCAATGTAAGTAACACATGGGAGTACTGACATAAGTTTTAAGCCTTTTGTTCTTGCTTTACAGAGTGCTGGAAATGCAAAATATCTCCAATGGACCTAAATTTTTACCTCACTCTCAACAGATTGCTGTTAATAGTCACTCTTTGAAAACCTATTTGATCTGTCCAAGACAGCCCTGAGCTGATCATTGCTAGTGATTGGGATGCTAACAGATGGGATCAATTATTCCAGTCCTTCCCTTTGACTTCTAATGCTGTCTCTGCTGGAACTGTTTTTGGTGTCTGCTGACAAGATAATACTACGAGTTTGGATACTATAAATCAATTCTTACACAGTTAATTCCTTTTCTTCAAGTCTGGGGCCTGTAAATCTTAGACCAACTTCTCTCTCTTTACTCAGTTTCAAAGGTAATTTTGCTATAATAGGACTGCTAAAACAAGGCTCTAATTTTGTGCATTCCCAAGATACATACTCCAGTCAGTCCAAAATATAAAAATGGCATGTACTCAGTCAAACCTTCAGAATTGACACCGTGGCTTTCATTTTGCTTTTTGGCTGATACTGCTGGACATTCATTCCTCTCTATTCTTTTTCTTTCTTTTTTTTTTTTTTAATAAGGGACTTTTTTTGCTGACTAATAACACTCCAAAAGGAATTACTCTTTTGTAGGTACGGCATAAAAAAGAGGTGGAGAATATTTTATCATAGTTCCATGTCAATTCACATCAAATACTTTGCATATTTTATATGTTCATTGGCACATGAACATTTGCTTTGGGCCAATTTCTCCTTTTCCAGCACTTAAAATAGCAGTCAAAAATATTGAACACTGCAATTGTAGTCAGGGTGAAAATTAAACATGCAGTTTTCATCTCCTACTTGTGTTTTGTTACCCTTCAAAACAATAATTCCAAGAGAAAAATGTTTAGACATCTGTGAATCAAACCTGAAGAAAAGGTTTGGCTAAAACTTTGTGGTTTTGAAGCCAGGGCAGCAACTAATAGAGCATTAAACAAGTCTAGTAAGAAGAAAAACAAAGCAGAAATCATTGAGACATTACATGGTAGAGAATTGAGCTCTTGTCTTCCATCACATTTTGTAAAACCTCTAAAATCAGACAGATCATGGACTGTTTGCTTTACATATGTCTTTCTGCCAGCAAATGTTTGCATTTTCAAAACTATTTCAATCTTATCATTTACACTATAGCTCTTAATCCTTTTTTCTCAGTACACTTGACAGGAAGACAATGATTTGTCTCTGCTACCTGACTGTAAGATGAAGTGCCAGTGCTTAATATAAAAGCCTTCATTGCTTAGGCCAAATTACTGGCACCACAGTGAGCACAAGACCTAACTGTGAGGATTTGACTGATCTGCACCTATTTCCAAATAATCCAATTATTCCCACTTTTTGTTCCCATTCCACTCCCCTTTTCAATCTGTTATCTCGGCTTTCTTGCTTATCAGCACCTAAAGCCTTTATATTCTGTAAATTCTGCATTTTCTCTGCTGTGAATGAAACAAAAGTGTCTTCTTTGTCCTACCCTCAAAATAGACTTCCTCAAAACTGTGATCATAAACTCAGTGTATTGTCCTGAAATTGTCACATCATCACTTATGTATTTACTTCCTTCTAAGTGACAATAAAGCACATCAGAAAGTAACAGGAAGAAGATAAAGAGGCTGGGGTTTATAGAGAAATTCTGTTAAATCTGGTATCTAACCAGGACATTTTAATGAATGGGCTTGTGCAGCAAAATGTGACGTTTAATGAGTTTCATTGAGCTTATAGTGCATCACCTCCTCCAATATCTTGGGAAAATTTCTTTGGTGAAATATTTTTTGATAGAATAAGACATTTACAACATGTCCCACATTTTCATTCTGCAAATTTTATAACTTTATAATTACCCACGAAAAGAATTAATTACCTTTTCCTTTTGCTTGGAAGAGACATGAGGACTAGAAAAGTGGAAACTGAAGAAATGTTCTTTATATTTAACATAAATAATATTGCCATTGAAAATACTGGCATATAAGCAAGTGTGAACACTTCAGCATCACAACTGCCTTGATGCAGTCAATACCCAGTCAGACTTTCATGGTTCTTGTCAAATGCAAAGTCATTATGAACTTAATTCTCTCCTTATTGTGAGAAGGGACAAAAAAGCATGAATCTACCACAATGCTCCTGGATGAACTGCAAAGGTGGAGGTCTCAAACTAATTAAAAAAAGGAAAGGTAGTCTTATAGCCATGGCAGATAAATGTGTTTGTTTGTCAGATACATTTCTTCTACTCCTTGTGTGAACTAATGATGCTGTCTGGAACCAGTGTTCATTGTAAGCAATAGTAATTTGAGACTAATCCTTATTTTGTTCAGACATATTAATCATTTTGCCTTGAGCTGGAGCCAAACAAGCGTTGTGCTCTGACCTTGGTAAATGGCCCATGGGTGTAATCAGCTCCAAAGATGACTGAAAACCAGGCAAGCTTCGAGGGAGAGTTCTCTCTTAAGGAATCCAACTATTCCAGCTGGTCAGTGAGAAACATCACTCTTGGAGAAGAGTAAAATTAAGGAAATGGAACAAACCAAATCAGGATCCAAATGGGATTTCAAGATGTCTTAAATACAAAATGGTCATCTTAGTTACATTGTAACTGAAATAGATAATTAGAGTGAAATAACATGAATAATTAATCACCTTAAATTCAGAACCTGAGCTTTGTACTAAAACAACCATATATAACCATCTACATTGTAACTAAGCACACACATATGTAAATATATATAAGAATTTTAACCTGAAATAAGCCATTTCATTAGGGTTTCTGTTTGATTCAGTTTTGTTTTTTCTCTTTTGTTTCTTCTCCCAGGAAATTAGAGAGAATGACAGAAAATAAGTCTATCAAAATTTTAAAAGGAGTCACCACATGTCTTTGCAGCCATGCCAGTTTAATGGATTATAAAAATATATTTTACATGCCTAATTTCCTACACCGAGGCTCATGTAAGCATTTTCCTAGACAATAAACAAAAAGGAATTCTGTATCTTTGTATCCATGATCTACCTCTCAAACAGACGAGGGCAAGAAACTTCTTTCACCTTTCATCACCAGAATTTTCGTCACAAGGAGTGTCCAGTTCCACTTTTGATATGGCATGATCAAACTCCTAATCTGGCAGCTCCCACTTCAGTTGACATCTTCGTCTACCTTTGGGATTAATTAAGTTGTGTTTGTTTAGTTTTACCTCAGGAATTAGGAAAGAGCAAGCATTCCCTGAAGATGCCAATTTTGCTCTGCTGTGGAAGGCAGTGGAAGGAGTTGAGGCTGCTTGAGCTGGACATCTCACCTTGGACATGGGTGCCAGGAATAGCAAATCACAACTGTTATTTCTGTTATTGGCCTGAGTCAGTTTTGTGAAGTGCCTTTTGGCAATGTCAATTGATGTTTGGGTAGTAGGCAATAAAAAAGTCACTGATCTGAAACAAGGAATTACATAAGAAGGTGCAAAAAACCCCAAGAACTAGTAAAATGCTTAGAATCAGAAGCCAAATAGACAGAAAAGGGTGAAGTAACTAAGGACTAAGGGACAGCTGGTTTAGAGACAGTAGGTATGAAAGCCAGAGAGAAAAATATATTAATTTTGTTGGAATACAATAAGAGTTGGAGACAAAATATTAACTTGATTTAAATTAGGAGAATGTACAACAAGAAATAGGATTCCACCTTATTTAAAAAAAAATCCCATTTCATTTTAGATGGATAAATAAATAGTACATATAAAATATCTCCATCAAAACAAATGACAAACTAAAAAATAGAGCAAAAGATATTGAGTTGTTCAACATGTAAACTGAATTCCTTTCTTCTTTCAGCATTAAGTCAGGGGTGAAGAGAAATGCCAGAGAGGTGGGGAATAGGATTTTTTTATTTCTAATATTTACTGTAGAGAAGGTAGTTTTGGCAAATTTTAACAAGATATAAAATGGAAGACTCTATGTCTGAAAACAGTCACAGGAAAGGAAATACTGCCTACTTTTGGTCCCATGTATGTGGATTGACATCCAAATACTCTATGGGTAAAACTAGGACAAGGCAAAGGTTAGAATCTACTTACTAATGGTAATGACAGATATTTTGCCAGAAGGCATTTCATGAAGCATTCAATTATTTTTTTTCCTTTGTATAGAAGAGAATTCCTTACTATTTTTTGTTAGAGTCTGTCCTGTTTTTTCATTTGAAATATCCTTCTTTTTTTTTTCTTTTTTTTTTTTTCTTATGATCTAAAATAAATTGTAGGGATATTGAAAGCATATTTTTCAAAAGCTCCTGATGCAGCTGTAAAATTAAACCCACAGATAATGCCTTCCACTGGATCCCAGCTAGGCTATTCTAAAAGGTGGGATGCTGGTGTCTGGGGATTTACTCTAAATACCCATGGTCAGCCACACGACTTGTTTGATCAATAGTGTTACACTTTGTCTGTCCACATCCTGGAGATTCAAGCTGTGTCTTTGTTCCTTAATCCTAAATGAGAGTTTGATTCTCCTGTCTTTCCTTCTCTAAGTTCATTATGTGCAAAGTCAAATCTGGCCGTGTTCCTCTCTTTCTTTCCCCATAATCTGTGAGCAACAATATCTGGTTTTCCAATGTATCTCTATCTCAGACAACCTTATAGTTATTGTTACTGGAATTGCCTGTCGCAGAACTCAAATGTTTGGAGTAAGATTTATCCCAACAAGCTTTATGCACATAAAAGTCTGGTGTGTAGTCTAATTTCTAATTGGCAGAGAGATGAAAGTACCTCCAAAAGCGATTTATCCCACCTCGCACGCCTGTCTCTGGATGGGTTGAGACATCCTCGGGAAATGACTATTCCTTTCAATTTCTTTTAACTACATGGCTGGAGTTGAATATTGCCATGACAGCACTTACTGGGAAGAAAAGTCTTCCCCAGGAAAATTACCTGCCAGCTGGCGATGGCACTGGGCTATAACAGATTGTCACGCAGGAAAGTGGAGCATTTCGGGTCAGTGCAACACACTGCAGGCTCCAAGGGTTAACTGCACCCCTGAATTGATGCTTGCAAGCAAAGAAGTCTGTGTTGACTTCTGGGCTGAGCATCACTGCAGAAATGAAGCTTATTAAGCAACTTTAAATTTTCCTGCTGTCATATAAAACAGGATGTCTATTCCCAGAAAACCAGCTTCCAGACTTCTCCTTTTGGGACTTTTCTGTGATTTTTGACCGTATTTCTATTTTTAAAAATACAATAAATTGTACTTTTCAAGGTTACTTTTTAAGTATTTTTCAGTGGAGATTGCAGGCAGTGTCATTAAAGTATTTAACAGTGGACACCAGGATATTAAGAGAAATGTTTACATTGCAATGATCTAACACTAGATCATTGCATAAATAGATTGTTGAGATAGAACTGTAAAAATGCAGACAAAGGGACTACTGATTCCTAGAGTGAGTTTCTGAAAATGTTGCATGGATAATGAGGATTCCAACATAAGGGATAAGTTGCTAATTGAATGTGCAAAGAGAGCCTGAAATTATGAAACAATGATAAAAATGTAAAGTCATTTTAGGGACAAGAAAAAATATGAGCTGTATTCAGACAGAGAACTCAGTGGTTTTACAGAAGTTCTGAGATGCCTGCTGACAGTAAGCTGAACATCTCACCACAGTGGTGCTGTGGAAAATGCAATACTGCAATGTAGAAATTTGATTAGTAGATCATCCTATGTCTGATGCAAAAACAAAATCACTTCTTGAATCCCGTGTTCAGTTTTGGGCTACTCACTCCCAAAAAGACATTGAGTTCTTGGAGCATGTCCGCAGAAGGGCATGGAGCACAGGTCTGAGGAGGAGCAGTTTAAGGAACTGGGATTGTTTATCCTGGAGAAAAGGAGGCTCAGGAGGGACCTTCTGGCTCTGCACAACAATTGCACAACAGGAGGGTGTCAGGTTCTGATCCCAGGGAACAAGGGACAGGACAACAGGAAATGGCCTCCAGCTGCACCAGGATAGTTTTTGAGTGCATACCTGCAAAATTTTTCTAACTGAAAGGTTTGTGAGTCATTGGAACAGGTTACTCCAGACAGTTGTGGAAAGGTCCTGTGGATGTGGCACTTGGGACATGGTTTAGTGGTGGCCTTGGCAGTGCTGGGTTGATGGTTGGACTCAATATTTGATATTACAGGACCTTTCCAGCCTTAATGAGTCCATGATTGCCTTGAGCAATGCTGTCATTCCTGTGACATGAAGTGGGATAAGCAAGGTTTGCCCTTTTGAGGGCCAACAGGGGAGCTGTTAAAAAAAAAAAAAACAAAACAAAACAAATAAAAAAACCCCACATGGTTTAAATAAATACTCTTTATTCTTTGTGAGGAATTCTTCTGCTGTGTGCTGTTGGGATTGTAGATTGGATGCTTAACTTTCCATGAACCATGGGAGTGAAACTCTCCAGGGAGAAAGAAGCTTTCTGGCAATGCAGAATCCCAAAACAATTTAGGTAGGAAAAGAGCCTTGAGGCCATTGTGTCCAACCTGTGACCATTTCCCACCTTAGCCCACAGCACTGAGTGCCACGTCCAGTCATTCCTTGGACACCTCCAGGGATGTGAACTCCAGCAGCTGGACAGCCTATTCCAATGTTCAACCACTCTTCCCATGGAGAAATTCCTCCTGATTTCCAACCTGAATCTCCCCTGGTGCAGCTCAAGGTCATCACCCCCGATCCCATCCCTGTTCCCTGGAGCAGAGCCTGACGCCCCCCCGGCTGTCCCCTCCTGTCAGGGAGTTGTGCAGAGCCACAAGGTCCCCCCTGAGCCTCCTTTTCTCCAGGCTGAGCCCCTTCCCAGCTCCCTCAGCTGCTCCTCATAGGTTTCACCTCTAGACTATTCCCCAACTCCAATGCCTATGAATCCCTGGTGTCTGACAGCATCTCTCTTCCTTTGCTTGAATGCCCCTAAAGTGGTACTGTAGACACATGAGCTCAAAGAGATGCCAATAAATCTCTAAACATCCAGGAAGAGTACTGATTTTACAGAATGTGTAGCTTATAAGGGCGTACTCAGTTAGCTTTGAATTTTTTTTTTTTTTTTTCAGAATTATAAATTGTGGGTTTCATATGCTGGCATTTGGGGCCCACAGGGCAATTTAATAGCTGACAGGGCTCTCCTAGTCAAAAGATATGGCAGAAACTACTGCCAGGGATGGCATTAACATTCCCAGTTCCCTCCATCCTCACAGACACAGAGATATATTGATGTGGACCCTGGAAAAGAAATATGTTGCAGCCTATGGAAACAATCAACTACCATATATTTTGCAAGTATTTTATAACATATATTATACAGCATTTGTCACAAGTCCCTTGCAATGTAGCCAGAACACACGGTAAAGGAAAAGGAAAATATATTAACTTTCAAGGAGTTATTTTCCCATAGTTGTCTAGTCTCAGACCAAGTCTCAATCAGATAAAACCAACCAAATGCTCCATTGATCAAAGTCTCTCCAAGAGGTAGTGCTATATTCAACATTGATCTCTCATTGATTTAGTGCTATTTAAACAAGGCCAAATTTAAGCTAGCATTTTCAGAGAGATAATCAAGAACAGAACCAAGTTTATTTGGCCTCTTAATAAATTATGGTGAATTGAAAAACTCAGTTAACCAAAGCCAGCTTGTTAAAATAAGCCCAGAAACAGTGTCAGACTAGGCACTGATAAGATGTTCCAAACACATTTTAAGCAATTTAGTGTTGAAACAATTTTTGCAATACAATGTTGAAACCTTTGGTTCTATTTCCGTGAAGACAGTTGTTTTTTTACATCAGTAACATGAAAGAACAAAAATATATGTAGTGCATTATAGACAGAAAAATGGTGGAGTTAGACATCTGTTCTGCTTTCCCTCTTCCATAAATATAAAGTATCAGATAATAGAAACCAATTCATGTGATGTACTGTAAGTCAGGTGCTATTAGAGTCAAAGTTTACTATCTGCCCTAGTAAATAGTTGCAATAATCTACAGCTTGATACATGGTAAACCGTGGTAATAGATAAGAAGAAAGCCAGTATTGCCTCTTACAAGTAGTCTTCACCATTATTTGAATTTTTTTGGAAGCAACATGGACTTTCTTATGCCATCAGTCCAAGGAGTTATTTACATTTCAACCTGTACAAATTCAGCAAAATAAATAACTATTTAAAAAATAGATGAGGAAGTAATGGTGTGGAGATCTCAGAACTTCTCAGAAGTATTTTCCCTAATAAATCATCCTCTATAACACCAATAAACCAAAAATAAGAGGGAAAGGAATGAAATAAGTTTGTTTTCCATTCCACCAATTAAATTTGAGGGAAGAAGTATGTGTTTGGACTCAGTTTCTAAACCAGGTATCCACAGAGACCAAAACCAAGAGCGGGCAAATATTAGAATTGGGTCTTTGTGGTTCAGTAGCCTTGAGGATTCTTCTCCTGACACTGCATTGGCACCCAGGAATTTACCCTTCATTTTCCATACACTGACAGGTAAACAAAGCACTAACAGAGCAGTAAAGATGCTAGTGCAGCACATTCCAACTAAGCCTGAATTTTACAACCAAAGCTTCCCAGTGTAGTCTGCACCATTGCCATTTATTGGAAGATGGAAATCTATTTTTCCAAGTATTTATAACAGACATTGCCTTGTACAAAACCCACAACAGTACCAGATATAGAAAACACTTAATGATGTGTCTGATTGTATTAGATACAAACTAGCAAAACTAAAATGTTTCAGATTTTCTGAACAAAATAAGCAGTCTTCAAGAACAAATTGCACATAACTAAACTGCAACCCTTCCGCATTTTATTTACATACTATTGTAATTACCCCTCTTTTTCTCCACCTTCATTTCTTATGTCTTCTCTAAATTTATGTATTTCAGCTCTTCAATGTGAAAGGCTTGTAGCATGTGCTATCTTGAAATTTAGGCAATTTTCAGCCACATTTTTTTGCTTTTACTGATTTGAAAATGAACATATTGAGCAATTCTAGTACATTTCTCAGCTGGGATGTCATTTGTATGAGTCCACTTTGATTATCTTTAGATATTTCAGAATGGTTGGTGCTATTTTGTCTTACTGGTGGTTCTTATATCTTTCATATAGCTGCAGTTAGGCTCACAAGCCAGCTATTTCCTCCATTCTCCATCAGTCTCTTTGGAATCTGTCTCAGACACTCAACATGGGCAAAACAGGAAAATGTTAATATATATAAAGCATGGTAGGACTGATTTGGGGGCTACAGCAAGAAAAAAGCTATATTTTTATTTAATTCAGTGAAAAGAAAGGCTAAAACAACCAGGAGATTTTTTACTTCCCTTTAGTCTGTAAATCCAAATGACAGAAAGCATTCTCAGTACAATTCTCTTCCATGAGACTTCACAGAATTATAAAGGCTCAGGAATGCAGAGTTTTTCTTTCTTATGGTATATTTCTTCCTAACCCAGGATAGGAAGCAGATTCTTCTGAAGTTTTGACATATTCACATCACTTTGCACAATTGTAAAAGCAACACTCCTAATTATCCATTTAATAAGGTCTTTTTTTTTTTTTTGCCCTCTACAAAAAGGGACACATGGCTGACAAGAAGAGTCTGAATACAATACAAAATTCCAGTCAAAACACGTCCTGATACGAGTAGGGAAAATACCGTAGTTATTTCTACTTAGGGTTCCAACTCAAATTTGCAAATTAAAAGAAAAAAAAATCGGGCAATTTAGCTGAAAATCCAGAGATATGTGAGTGGATCTGGAGGATTCTTCCCTGTTAATTGCCCAGAGATACTCTTGACCACTCAAACGTGAAATTTGGATAGTGACCTTGACCTCTTTTGATGCACAATCTCATGAAATCACATTTAGACTACTTCTGCTGAGTATTGCAATAGGACTTCTCAACAGGTGTGACTATGTTCAATTCTCCAGAAGACACTTTTTTTTCTTAAGTTGAGCCAGTAAGTGGAGAAAATATTTTAAGTGTGATAATGTGATTTATATATCACCATTTAAAAGGTTTTATACCAATAGCTGTTTATTTATGGTTACATTTGGTTTTGATGATTGTTGTTTAAAAGCTGTTGCTGTTAAGCAAAGGGTGAAAGTGATGCCTTTGTGCTACAAAAGTACCCCAAAACTTCATGAAGTGCTATGAAGCATGGCCAGAGCACCATGCTATGGAAAGACAAGGTTCTGATCAGGGTCCTCACCCTGCTGTCCTCTGTTCCTAATCACAAACCAGCTGGGGCCATTTACAACACCCATAACAGGATGCAGAGCTAGTAACTCAGGATGTTTAACCAAAATGACAAATAGAAATGTTTAATCTTCAAAAAACAGAGAGTATGTTGCTATTCCTTTTTACTATGACCACGTACTTCATAAAAATTTGAAACCTTGATATCACCTTTCATTATCCAGCCTGGCTTATTGTCCCCCTTCTCCCTTTTGAAATAGAGGGTTAGATTTTTTTTTTTTTCTCTCTTTTATTTTTTTTGGGGGGGGTTTAAGGTGACATTCCTCCAACCCAGTCCCAGTAGAGAGACAGTGCAGATTTTTTTATGGCAGCAGTGCTCTGGTCTAATTGACAGCCTGGAGGCTGGTGGAAGGCTGGACTTGATAGGATGGTGAATCTCCCACAGATGTCCTGCAAGGCAACTAATCTTGTCAGAAAGCTTCTTTGCAATAATTATGTCTGCATTTGACTGCTAATTTTGCTGATGACATTCACCCTGCATTATTGAAATACAACATAAAAACTGAGCTGAAATCTGTATGTAATCCCCTAAATAACCACAGTTTGCATCTCAGTCTCTTTGAGGGGGATCAGTTCACTGGTTTGAGGGGATTAAGTCTTTGTTGGGTTGTACAGTGTGGGCTGCTGTGTTTTGCTCTGGCTACTTTGACAGCATTGTGCAAGCCACAGGTGACAAGAACTCTTGATGTCCACCTTTGCCTGGTTGTTTGCATGTGTTTAACAAATTCTAACTCACTTATGAATTCTTACTGGGGTTTATTAACTTTGTCAGGAAGATGAAAAGGCAAGGCAAATTAATTCAAGTAGATGTAAAATGTTTTTTTAAGAGAAAAATGCCTGTTTTTTCTTTCCTTTTCTTTCCTTTTTCCTTTTTCTTTCCCTTTTCCATTTGTCAAAACCCATAGATTTTATTGCATTTTGAGGAAATAAAATATATAAAATAAGTTAGGATAGTTGGTTGATTTGGAGATAACTAGAAAACTGTCTCTATTCCTTTTACCTTATAACCTGGAATATCTTTACCATGACAACAGTTTCACATTAAACAAAAATACAGTCTTAGCAAGTGATGGAATGTACAAAAATGTTTCTAAGTATTTTTTTTCTATGACCCTAGACAGATTTTCTCTTTTTTGCTCAAGACTCCAACCATATTTTTTCATATGAATTATGTATATAAAAAAGAATGAGTAGCTCTTCTGAAAAAAATTCTTAAAATAATTTGTTGTTTTTAGTGACCTTCTCTGTTTTCTTTTTTCTAAGTTTGATACTGGAGGTGAAATGCTGAATTTTTAAATGTTTATTCTTGTGTTCATTATCATCTGCTGTGTGGCTATAGTGTGTCAGCTGCTTTTGAGAAAGGCTTGACACACATGACCTTGCTTAGAAAACTTGTGAATTTCATAGCCAAAACAAACAGTTGATGTGAAAACACAAAGATAATATGGAAGTTAAGGAGTCACAGATTGGTAGTTTCTCTCTATTTTTATTTTAAGGAGAAAAAAAATTAGGTTTAATCTTACAGTTTCTAGAGATTCTTTTAGGGATTGAAATTATTCACAATCAATAAATAAAGCAAAATATGTGGCCATCTAGCTAGAAAAGCCTGAGCCCCCACAGGACAAATTTTAAATTTATTGTCCCAGATGAGGTCATATCATATTCATAGAATTAATACAAGTGATCTTAGCAAGGTATTTGTCTTACAACCCTGAATTATCCACTCTCTTCCCAGTAGTATTATTGATCCTGTATCTCGGAAAAAGCCTCAAAAATTATAAAAAAAAAAAAAAGGCTCTGTTGGACTTGACATAGAATAATTACTTTTAATAACCAATGTAAATCATCAGAGGTTCTTGATTCAATATAGTGACTTCTGATTTACTTTGCCTGATTGATGGGAGAATCAGACCAATTGCATTTGCACTTTAAAAGGCCAGTGGTTTCATTTTCATAAGTAAAATAGAGGGATTCTTATCAAGCAGCTGTATTTCTTTATTTGTGGGTGCTTGTGAGGAGACACCAGAAACTACACAAATGTTGCAGTGCAAGCCAGTCTGATGGATTGCTGGTGTAGAGTGCCCTTAATGTGAGATGTTCAGCTTTGCATCTCCCCCGCTCATATGTTACCACTAACTTGGTTTTATGCTTCATTATTAATCTGTAAACTGTCTGAAGAACAACAGGAGATGAATGTCCAGGCTGAAATGGGTGGGGGCAGTCATTGATCAAACCACTCGAGACAGCTCCCATCGATTTCTTGGGGATTTGCATCCCCACATGTCTGCAGTAATATAGGAATGTGCTTTGCAATTAAAAAAAAAATCCCATGTATTTAAATTTTGCTTAGGAAGTAAAAGGTTTTATAACATTTTCTCTGTGTGTTGTGGTTTGTTTTATCGGTCGTGTTGACATTGGTAAATTCTGGTGACTGCTAAGAACTTTTAAATTGTGGATAAAAAAGAACTGAAGAAAACAGTGGCTACAGGTTTTGTAGGTGAGGAGTTTAGATAATTGTTTTTATGTCTCTGAGAAGCTTCCAAAGGCCAGACTTTTATTGTAATGGTGCAAGGTTGAGTTGAATTGGGCAAACAGGCTTTATGGCTTTCCACTCTCTATTCCTGACAACCCTTATCAGAGATGAAAAAAATCTCAAAAAGGGAAAAATTTTTCAGTGAGATCTTCCGTTACTTAAAAAATAAAAGTATATATACACAAAACAGAAAATAACTCCAAACAAACAGGGAAACAAGGAAAACAAACAAACAAACCAACAAACAGGGGAAAAAAAATCAAAAAAACAGAGCCTGTGCAATTTAGCTGGAAACCTTGGAGGGAAAATAACTTCTTTCTGGTCTGGATGCATTCTCTCTTCAGGAATTAGACTGAAATTTCTGGTAAGATATTGGCTGAAATATGGGAATATACATAAATAAATAAATAAATAAATGGAATTGAAACTCTGTATGCAATGATTTAAAAGGCTGTTGGATTAGGCCTAAAACCAGAGTGGCTTCACTAAAGGAGGATGTGTGTGTATATATGCACACACACACACCTGTAGCCAAAATATGATTAATTGTTGAGAGTTAAAACTGGGAATTAGTTTTGGTGATAAAGAGCTCTGAATGAGATTAATTAATTTTGTGATACATTTAATTTCTGTCCCTTGACAATATCTAATTGGGATTTGATACAAAGATGGGACAGGAAAAGTTAAATGTTTCTCATCAAACATTTATGCCTTGCCTTGTTATATGCTGCACCTTTGAAGTCTGAGGAATGAGAAATGTTAAAAGTTGGTGGTGGTGATAACAGATGTCTTTACAAAGCTCCCAATGTCCACTCCTGTTCAAACATGAACATACTATACTTTGTTTTAGGGGAATTCACATTTATGCTATTTCACAACTTCTAATATCTGAAAAAAATTTGAGTATAAGAATAAGGAGAGTGATGTAATAATTTCCTAGCCTGGAAGAAGATGTGCATCTTTTCTGTACAATGACTAATTTTCATGAATCACATAAACAATAGACAGGGATATTGGATGTGCTGGTGTTATGATGTCACTTCCATCTTCCATTTATTCCTCTTCAGTGGCTGTCTTAATTCAAAATAAAGATTTCAGCTTTGCCTTGCAGCATGGATCTAAAGTACAGCTGAACCAGTTATTAAAACATAGAGTGTTCTGAGCCAAGGAAATAATCAAAATTCCAATTAATGCTGCTGCAGCATTACACTATTGTCATAGTAACAGTGGCATGAAAGTTTACATCAAAAGCCTTGTTAGGAAGTGCCAGTCTAAAAGCAATCAAATCCCTGGGAAAGCATTCAGAAGTTCAAAAGAAACTAATGAAAGAGGCCTTGAGGATGTAATTTCATCAACAGTTATTCTTAGTTAATAGAGGCAACACAACCAGGGTCTTCTGTTGCAAGGAAGTTCTGTGGTAAAAACAAATGTATTAGAGCAATTATGCTGGGATTAACAGAAACAAAGGGGCTCTATGCAGGAACCAAAGCACAGATTTGTGTTTGTAAAAGCTAAATCCACAAAACAGTAGCAGCACTGGAAAGGTTCTGAAAACAAAGCTGTATGGACTGAAAAAATGAGTAGGGAACTTGGTTCAGAGAGCCTAGAAAAGAGGAGTTTTCAGAGTCTTTCAGACTGAGCAAGTGCTTGAAATGCTTAGCTGAGAGGTCCTTGGCATGAGTCCTGTGGATAATATGCTGCCTAAAAGACAGATCTACCAAGGAGGCAGAGAGAGAGGAAAAATAGCAAGAGAAAGTGAAATAAACTGGAAAAGCACATGCTGATGTCAGGCAGCGCTAGAGATTTTATGAGATTCCCATGATGAAGTTAAGGAATATGCACCACATGCTTTTTCCTGTTGTGTGTTTTATGAGAGGTTTTGATGGGGGAAAAGGGTTGTTGTTGATTACAGCTTGAAAGAAGCTGAAATCCCACAAGAGAAGTCATTCTTTAACAGTGTTACAGGAAGAGATAGAGACATTGTCATAAAGATGGATATTCTCATGAGAGTCCTGCTGCTTGCACAAAGAGAAGAAAAAAACCCACACAGGATCAGAAAGTCATTCCAATATCTCCTAGGCTCACGAGGCTGCCAGATTCAAACTGAGATAGAGGTCTTGAATTGAAATCTAACAGAAAACTTAGTTCTCATTTTGAATCAAATTTAGACTTGCTGGTCAAATTTTGCAAGCTTGGATAGCTAAAATCAAGTGAACGTGTCACATTGAAATAATCATTGGTTCACGTCCCCAGTATTTGCAATGCAGTCTTGTCAAACCAAAAGCAGACAAAAAAGAATAGCAGATGTGAAATAGCATCTAGAATCAGAAGAGAGATGAGAAGTGGAGGAAAAGGGGGATATAAGAGATTCATGCACATTCAGGTAATGTTCTTTTGATCTGCTCTCACTCCTGTATTTCATGTTCATCATTAATGCCTGCACAGAGGGGAGGAAGGATGTAAAATCAGGTAATTAGTTACACATGTACTTTGATCAGTATTGCATTTTTCTTTCTCAAGTTGTTTGCCAATGTGCTAAGAGAAGAAAGAGAGAGTTTCATTTATAGCAATTGTTCAGCCCAGTACATTCTCATGAGTGTTTCCATAATCTCTGAATTCAATCCCTTACTTCTTTAATTATATATTAAAGGTGATTTGGACTTGATTTTATTTCCATCTCATCAAAGTTTTCTTCCTGGTAAGTTTTCTTTATTTTCCTGTCCTTGGTCTCACACCACTGGTAACCAACATGCTTTTGCAGTTGCTGAGCACTAGGAGAGATAAATGGTGAGTAACAGAAAAATTAGATTTAGAAATTTCCTGCTTAGTGCTTAGATGTTGTCTGTTGGTGGAAGTTGGTGGTGTACACTGTCCCCTGTGAAGTGACATAGTGGCTGTCATAAGATAGGTTCCCCATCCCTGTCCTCAGCTTATCATATCCTCCTTTTCCCATTCAACATCAAAGAAAGGGAGAAAGGGAGTGATAAAATTCTTATATGACAGAGACAGGGTCCTTTGTTGTGCTGAAGTGAGCCATTTTCAGGCTAATATTGACATGGAAATGAGGATATAAAGAGGAGCATGGCTGTACCCATTCAGTTCCCAGCTAGAAGGGGAAGGGGAGCAATACACTCTCAGATCCCAGGAGCGTGTGTAGCTCTGGGTTTGCTCTCCACTGATCCTGCAGGCAGGGAGCTGCTCAGCCTGTGAGATGTGGCACAGGTCATCCCCCTTCACATCCTGGCTGGGGGCAGCCTTCAGAGCAGGAGTTGTGTGTTAACTATGACAATTCTCTATAGGAACTTTCACTGGAACTTTAAAAATGTGCCATGCAACAGCCTGAGACAGCAGTCAGCACGGGTCTGGCTTTATGACCCCTCTCCTCTCCATCACAGAGTCCCAGGACACCTGTCCATAGAGCTCCCCACAGCCACCATAACTAATGGGGTTGTGGAGCAAAGCAGAGCACCATAGGTCACTCACTTCCAACACTATGACAAGTGTTGGTTCTATATAAATTACCTTGTAGACACGTTTTGTAGAATATTTCATTATTTTGTGTGGCAGCTTCGATAGCAGCTGTATGGGACACATCTCCTATTAGTGGTGTACAATATATTTTCTTGTCAGTTAATCTTGAAAGCTGGCTACCGTTCCTCAAAAAGCCCAAATCTTTCATTTCCTTCTAATAAATACTTCACACTAAATGCATTATTGCTGGAGAGCAGTCAGTAATCAAATGCTTATCATCACATTTTCCTGTGGCCTATGACAAAAGTATTTTCTGTAGTGGGTGCTAATGGAGGGTAAGGGAAATGCTGGGAGTAAAATAAGGAAAGGACATCACAACAAGTGTTAGATTAACAGACCTCTGAACAGCCTGATCTCCTGTAGACAACAGAAAGACTGGAAGGCTCTGAGAACTGAAAGGAAATGGAGAATATGTTTCAGTGGAAAACACAAACCAAATCAAAGAACAAGAAGAAAATTCTGAAGAACATAAATAGGTAAAGTATCAACACCTCTGAAAATTTTGTATATTTTCTATGGTGATTACTCTATTCTATGTACTTTACAGTGTGCAAAATGTGAATATTTAATCCTGGCTAATTTATGCAATTTAAAAGACAGTTATTGGGGAATTTGCTCTGCCAAAATTGTTGTTATCAATATTTTGGTGGCATAAATGTGTAGGCCAGGGCAATCACCCCCTATTTCTTTGATATCATTATCTTTTGCAGCTCCTTACAAAGGATTAGCTATTTTAGGTTTCCTATATATGTTTTAGTTTTATATGGCATGCAGGAAAACAGCACAGCAGCAGTTTGCATTATGTTTATTCCAAATTATTATGATGCAGCTGCCATGTAACTACTGAGAACACAGACTTGTCAGAAGTTGAAGTAAATGAAGAAAAATACAAAGGAAAACACAAAGGACTCCTCTAAAAATGACTGTGAGGAGGTGGTGAGAGGAGGCATGAGAAGGCATAGGCTTAGGGTCTTTGCATTTAGCCTAAAGCATTTTGAAGAGCAAAGATGTAGATTTCTCAAGAAATGTGTTTGCAGATCTGCAAAGCAAGATTTCAGCTGATAACTTTTTATTGACTGAATCCCATTTTTTCTGTTTGCCCTCCAGAAGAAGTGGGTTTGTAACCTTGGCTTCAAACTCTCAAAGGTTCCAGAGATCCAACTCTCTCTCATCATGGCAAAATAACAAAAGTAATCAACATAATCCTTTCACAAACCAAGCCCCATGCCTCCCAGGTCTCTAGTGTGCCCATCTCTGTCAATGCATATCTCCATCCCTTCTAGTCAGCACATGGCACAGAATTTTGAGGTGTTTTGGTCTCAATAACTCCACAGGCTGAGAAAACCACTTAGCCTTTCTATGCCTCCTTACCCCTGGTGATGGAGATAAGATCTGTGATTACTCCCACACTTTTTGTTGCCCATATCATGTATATATATGATTTCTTAGGCTGAGCCTCTTATCAGGGATAAAATGGTACTTTGTAAATGGGGCCAATTCCAGTGTCAGAGGTCCTCAGTGAACTGTAGTACAGTAATTAATGAAAGGTGAGGTGAGAAGGGAATATTTGGCACATACTAGAACTCAGAAATTCAGAAGCTGACTAACTGGAGATTTTCTAGGTATTTTTGACTGATTAAAGCCCAGCAATATACATTTAAGGAAAATAAAATTGAAAAATCAATCTGTTCTAATGTATCTGCCTGTCCACCTGTGTAGGCTTTTTTTACATTAGCATCCTATCACAATATCTGAACAGTTTTCACACACAAAAAAAAATCAATAAAAGTGGTGTTATCTCTCCCTGCCCTTGCTGGCTTTTCTCCTTTTCACTCCTTCTCTCATGCAGGCTTCAAGTTCATCTCCTCCATGCTGTGAACATCAGCACTGCCCCTCAGATGGCTTGGCTGAGGAAGGGAACCCATTTCACCTGACAAGAAGGTGCACAGGGCATGAGATTTCCCCTTTTTACTGCAGCCACTGTGTGCCCTGATGAGATGTTGTTAAGAGCATAGAAATTTGGGAAAAAATAAACTCCTTTGCTTTCCAGCTGGTTCTCAGAGATTAGAAGGGTTGGGTGTGGCTGGGTGTAATTTCTGATTAGACTCAATTCTGTGCTTTAAGCCTCGTTATGTGCAATGAATCCTAGATCCAGCAGTAGTGTGGCTTACACTGTTATTCTGATCACATTCATGATCACAAATTGCCAAATAATACAGTTTACCAATTTGACAGTCTAAGTCTGCCCAGGTTCAATAGGAACTTCCATGAACACAGATTCACAAAAAGTGAAGTTTGTTGAAGCAACAAGTTTTAGATTCTTCTTCGAATGCTGATGAAAAATTTACCAGATTTGCAAAATGTAAGTGTATAGTGTTATGTACAGTGTTCTTGTTATGTTGTGATGCAGTCAGGACACAAATCTTATACCAAGATGCCATCCCTGTTTTGGGGAGGAGAGGAGCGAGCCCCCCAACCAGTCTGTAAGGTGATCATGTTCTCAACTTCTGCCATGAAGAATTTAAAATGTCAGATTCATGCTTATGGGAGAAGTGGAGGTGAGACTGAAGCTAAATACCCTGTTACTGCTGTCATAAAGCAGGAGGGGGGTGGGCAGACACTTTATGTGTAAATGGTTTGGATTGCATAGGAAAGGATGTTAAAGATCATCATGTTCCAACCCTGCTGAGTTTATCTGCTCCGCTGAACTTCAATCCCTTGCTGAACTGAAGCAGTCTGAAGTTTTTTGTTGTTCTTCTTTTTAGCTTTGTATCTTTTTTTTTTTCTTTCCTAGTTTGCCAAACTCTCCTGACTTTTGCATTCTCGCTGTGTGCGACGAGGGTGGCTGTGTGAGCTGCTCAGAGAATAATTATCCTTGCTGAGACCCGAGGAGGCAATTCATCATGTCAGACTAACAATGGCTGCAGATAGCACAAGGAAGACTACATAACTAAGCATTGAAAATTAAGCACAGAGTGCACTGAATTTCCCTGGTGAATATAGAATTTGGGGTCGTTATCTCACATTTCTGCTGAATATCAGTGGACTTATTTTGAGGCTAACTGATGTATCACTTTGGTTTTATTTCCATCTGCCAGGAAAACAGAGGATTTATGGCTATTCCAAAGAGCCCATCAAGCAATGCTATGAATAGTATCAAACAGTCTTTTTGCAAATCCTGCTTGCCTTGGGGGTATGTGTAATTATCTCTTCTGATATATTGCATATTGAATAGTATTTATTTTTATTGTGCTGTGCAATAGTATGTTCCTGTTCCACTTATTGGCATCTTGCAGATAGATGGCAATTTAATATAAATTTGTTATTTATTCTAGAGGAAGGCTTCTCTGAGTTCTTGGATCTGGGTAAATAAACTTCATTTACAGCTCCTGTACTGATGGACTCTTTCCTCCTTCCTTGCAGCAGGAACACCCACACCAGGTCTGCGCCTACTCCTGTGAATTCCCAGGCCTTAAATTCAGAATCTGCTGTATTCTGTGGCAGGGAGGGATGTAGTTTATATAAACTAAGAGGGTTTTTTTAGGTTGCATGGAAGAGAGGCATTAATCAGTTCAGTATGTCTGATATCAATGGAAAGAAAGAAAATAAAACCTGACAGAGATCTCATTTTTCAAAGGCATTTTGTAGATACATACATATATATACACATACATACATATATATACAAATATACATACAAATATATATATTTGTAAGTACATGTATATTTTTATCATTCTTTTAAAGCTTTGATAACTTTGTGGATATGAGGCTTTGAGGATGTTTTCAACAGCTTTTCTGTGAATAAATTCTCCTCTATCATTAAGAAGGGTGGGTGGGGTATTTGGCTTGGTAATATTAAAAGACAAACTGTTGTGACATAAATTTTACTTCCCTTCCATGTAATATGGAGGGTATTTTGAAATTAAAAAAAAAAAAACACCTCCAAGAATAAAAGGTATTTTTCATTTTCTGACTATTAATTTGAGATTGGAACTTTAAAATAGTGCTGAGTTTATAAAACTCTTATTCCGGATGCCTTAATAAGCTCTTGGTAGAAGTCAGGTCACTTCTGTCTGTCTTTTTTACAGGTGAGAGAATATTTTCACTTATTTCACAGGAAAGATATGGAAAAAAAGCAAAATGTTCAGAAAAAAATTAAGAGCCAGAAACTCAGCAAAACTATATATATATATATATTTTTTTTTTTTTTCAAATACAGCTGGAAATAAAACTATTCTCAAAAAATGAGTTACGATGGGCTGGAGAAGTTCACTAGGGGAAAGCCACAACACAAAGTGAATTCATGATTGAAAGAGAAATGCCTGTTCACTCAGAGAGATCTGCATATGAATAACTGTGCCAGGGCAATATCCCCAGAAAAATGTAATGGCAGGAGAGAGAATTTCTGTAACCAGCCTCTGTGTGCATCAGTACTCACCTGGGTGGATAATTCTTTAAGGGCTGGGTTGTTACACAGATTTCCTGTGCCTGGAAGAGAGAGGAGATGTGTCACATCACTCTCACTCTCCTCTCTGGGTGTGAAGTGGAGGGGTGAGGTCTTGGCTCCATCTCCTCTCCCTGGTGCCTCATGCAGGGTGATGCCCAGGCTGTAAATCACTAAACTACAGAGAGAAAATAGAGTCAAACCTAGAGAGGGGCCTCAAGAGCAGAGCCTTGTGTTTGCACCTTGTTTTAAGACCACGCTTAATGTTGACAATAACCCCCTCACCCTGGGGTTTTCTCGCCTTTACCACAAGCAGAGCTTGTCTTGTCAGGAAATCTTTGTGCCAGGGAGCAGGCTGTGTGACAGCCTCCCTTCAGCTTGGTGAAAGTGGGAACACCAAACCTCTGTAACTCCCTAAAGCTTCATCTGGAGATTCACAGAGTTTAGCAGCTCCTGTGCTTTTTGCTGAACTGAAAGTCTTCTGTGCCTGCTGGCCAGAAACCATTTATCTGGAATTCACACGGGTTTTCATCTTTTGCAAGAGTTTTCTAATCAATTCCATGGTGAGTTTGTGAGGTTTTACTATGAGACTTCATGAAATAAAATCAGACCCAGTCCGACACTAGAATCCTTGTACTTTGGAAATTTGAAAGGCATGTGGAAAGTTTAACTAGGCTTAACACAACAAGTGATGCATTCCTCACGAAATTTAACAACTGTGCTTACCACAGGAAAGTTGTGGTAACATTCCTTATTAAGGTGTTAAAACCTGTATGAGGTTGGACTAGTTATGAGATTGATCAATAATTGTGCTCTGTGGAAAACTGCAAGCCTGTGTAACTTGCAGGGCAGCTTCTGATTTCCACACCTGCCTGAGAGTTACCAATGGGCCAAGAAGAGCTTCACAACTTTTGCAAAAATGATTTCTGATTAAGAGATTCACCTTTTCATATAGTAGAGCTGGATTCAGAACTGGAAAACCAGTCTCAGCTGTAGGTGACAATACGGAGTTAAATGTATCACAATATCAGGGCTTGCTGTGAAGTGTTTGCTCAGTGGAGAAACAGCTCTGAAACACATGATTTGGGGTTTTGCTTTCAGGAAGAGAAAGGGGAAGGGAGTTGCAAAATACATGCAACTTGATGCTAACCTGGAATGAGATTCTAAGAAAATTAAATTTTTGCATTTCTGAAGTAAAATGAAGTGCATGGCTGCAGTGCTTCAACATACGTCTTCATTCCACGACTTTTGTAATTGCCAGTGTGGTGTAAAAACAGTCATGGGTTTTGTGATGTTTCTGCTTAGCTGTGATGCTGAAAATACAGCTTCAGTCTTGCTTTGCTGTTTTCACATCCTCAGTTTCAAGAAGTTAAATTTCTTTATGGACTGAGTTGAATCTGAGGCCCTGGCATAGTCTGCTCAGGGAAGCTGTAGCTGTCCCATCCCTGGAAATGTCCAAGGTCAGGTAGGACAGGGCTTGGAGCTTGACATACTGGAAGGTGTCCCTGTCTATGGCAGGGGGTTGGAGCTGGAAGCAATTTAAGGTGCTGTCTAAATAATTCTATGAATTTATGAATCACCACACATTCAAAATTCTGAAGGCTGGGTTACGTTTAAGTTTCCCCTGACAGATGGTAATTTTGGGAACTTGGGCTGATGACCAACTAACCTATTAAAAACAGACTTGAAGCACTTGTTTCTCAATTCATGCTTCAAAGTCCTGGTTATAGTCTAGTCTTTATCAATATTCCATATTGGAACAAAAGCTGAGCATTTTTGCTGCATAAAATAATTTGTGTTAGTTGAATCTTTTTTACGTTCAGCTGAAAATGCTCCCTCTCTTCTCAGTCCAGGGAATTACAGGAATCCCACCCACAGTCATTTGCAGGCATAATGAATTTTATAACTCAGTATATAGAGGATTTGCTGCTACACTGCTAAACTATTATGTTTACCAAGATGCTTTGGAGCAGTTCATGACTTTGGGAATATTTCACTAGCATTTCCACTTCAGTGAAGACTGCTCAAATTTTAGAATAAAGAAATAAAGCTGCCTCAATGAATCAGATTTCTATTCCATGTTATCATCTACATCTAGGTTGGATATTCGGTAAGGGTTCTACTCCCAGAGCTAAGCACTGGAACAGACTCCCCAGGGAAGTGGTCACAGCACCAGCCTGAAGAATTTTAACAACATTCTTAGGCAAACAGTTTGATTTTAGGGCTGTTCTGTGCAGGGATAGGAGCTGGAATGATCCTTGTATGTCCATTCCAGATCAGGATATTCTATGATTCTGGGATTCTGGGATCTAGGTCACGACTCAAGCAACTTTCAGGCTCCAGAAGCTGACTTGCAACACAAAGAACTAATAAGAGGTTTTGAGCTTTTCTAGGTGAGCACTTCACCCAGGACCTGGCAGCCAGCATCATCCAGGGCTATATGCACCATCCAAGTCCAATTTTGTCCTGCAATCCTGAGGGCAGTTGCTTCTTGTTCACATTTTATTCATTCTGAAGTTCTCCACGCAGAGAACATTGCTCTACATTTCACACTCTGTGCTCATTTGTCCTGTCCTCACCACTTCTCCTATGTGTCATCTCTTCCTGCTTGTTCTAAACACTGAAAATTAATGCAGTAAGTGGTGTGCACTCAGAAACAATGTATTATATAAATGGACAGACAAAATGTGATTATTCCTGTTTAACAGCTGGGGAAATTGGGATGGAAAAAGTTCAGGAGGTAATCTAAAGCTGCAGAGGTAGTGGCAGAAAAAAGAAATGTCAGAATCACAATTTCAAGCCATTCAGACCTTCCTCAAGATTGTAAGAGTCATATTTAATTGATGACCTGATATAGGATGAGGCAGAGTTTGCCATCAATTACAGAGCAACATTATTGTGTCTAACTTTGCTAGGGCCCTGAATGAACCAAAGGTCTCCCAGGGCTGAAAGGGCCCCAGTCAATTCTGCTAGCTTTGTGATTCTTAACAGAGAATTCTTCTAAACTGTATTTATGCTAAATTTCATGGCACCTGATGACCTCAATTAAAACCCCTCAGAGGAAATCAGAAGTGCCAGCAAGGTCCTGCAAGATGAATGCCTATGGCTTTCTCCTGCTAACCGCTGATAGCAACTTGAGGATTTTAAAAAAGATTTTATAGTGATGGTGCTGCTGTTTTTTACCGAAGGTGTCAGAATGCCAGCAGTGATAATGCCTCCCTGAAGGAGCAGCTTGCTTTCTCTGGTTGCTTTCCTAGAGCACATAATAGACATCATTAGCATCCTGATAAATCTCCCTTTATGGTGCATTTGGGCACAGAGAAGAATAAAGTTGTGTTTTCTTGAAGCTCTCAAGATTATTTGTGTTTTGATCTTGGACAAAGGCACAAAATTTTGTAACTTTACTGGCCTTTATTAGGCAAGGCAATCATTTCCAAGAAATAAATAATTTCTTAAAAATGGATGTAGCTTCACAAAGAGAAATAAAACTTGCCTGTCATTGGCTTTAAAGTATACATACACCACAACTTGGAGGATACAGAGAGCTGTACAGGTCAAAATCAAGTGCAAGAAAAAGCATCAAACCCACACATAATTCTTATGTTACTGAGTAAATATACACAGAAGACCTAGAAAATAAAAGTATTCTTTGCACTTTATGTTACTCGATGTCATCTTCTTGAAAATATACAGAAATTAATATCTTTTTCTTTTAGTGACTTAGCAATTTGAGCTTAAACATTTTTAATTAATAAATATTTAAGCTTGCCAAGGAGTCTAGAAATTTCTCTAAAAAAATCGCAAAAACAAAAAAACAACAAACTTGATTAGTTAAAATGATAGTAAGTAGTTACTCCATTTGCTTATAATTAAAGTCAAGACTTATTGAAGACTCCATACATGTTTTCATTATTTTAATTGTAAAGAATGATATCTGAATGTCTTGATTTTTCTTGTGATAAACAAAAGCCTAGTAAAAAAATCCACTGTGACAGGAACCTTTTCAGCAAGGATGAAATTAAAAAATGTGATTCTGGGGAGAAAGTTTATTTTAATTGCATGTCTGTTATGATGCTTAGGACTTGAAAATTATTTGTCTAATTAGCATGAGGTTTAGGCATATTTTTAACTCCATTGACCCGCAACATAAACATGTTTTGGTTGAACACAGAGTTTGTTTGAACAATCTTAAATCCCCACAATCACAAGTATGCAGCAACCACAGTCTTAAATGTTCATTTAATGTTAATCAGAGGTACTGTAATGTGGAGCCAACCAGCTCTAAGGGACATGACCTTATCACAGTGGACAGATGGCAAAAAAATTTCAAGCCGTGTTAAACCTTTTTCTTCAAGACTTTTTTGTTCTTAACATATTTATTGCTGACACCATATATCAATGTTATAGCTTCTGTTCAGGTGAATACGATCAGTTGGCAGTAATGGGTTCAGCTCTGGGAACCTTTCAGACACTGCTTTTTTGAGCTGTTTCTGTAAATTCAGTGTCTGGAAAAAAACAAGGAGAAAAAGACAAGTTAGGGAGGGAGAGAGGCTGTTGAAACCCTTCAGCTTGGCTTAATTCTCATGCAGAGAGGAGAATAAATTAATGCAGACACCATGTTTCCCTGGCTTGGATGTCATATTTTCTTGTGATTGGGAAGATCAGCAGCAATGCAGGATGCGTGGAAGAGAGAGAGGGAAAAGCAGAAAACAGGAAAAAATATACTTGAAAATGGTTAACTGGGCTCTAGCAGTACCTGTTAAATGTCTTCTGCATTTGTAGGAGAGCAATGTTCCCCTGCATTTGCACAGAGCCTCCGTTGCTCCTTTGATGCCTGTCACCTCAGTTAAAGAGCTGAGTGAGGTTTGAAGGCACAGTGGAAAACATGCCTTAATAAATGCAGTTGCAACTGGATAGTGTAACTTTATGGATGCTCTGCCTAACTGTGCAAGCTACAGATGTATTTCATGTGTGACAAAATTTCCATCTCATTTATTTTTTTCACATTTTTCCTCTGTTCTTGAGGACAGAATGTGTCGGCACCTCTGTTACTGTATTTCTGGGATGAAAAATTGTCGCTTCCTAACTCCAATTCAGCAAGTTCAGGAAGGGGTTTTCAGGTGCAATTGCACTTTTCCCTTTCATAGGCAGATATCCTCATGATATATCAAAAGATTTTTAAACCGGACTGCAATTTCTCTGTGCCAAAAACAAGGTCAGCTTCAACTACTCTTACTTCCTACTTGGTAAATACCTTGGCTGATATTTATCTGGTATAAATTTGGCATGTGTTCTGCATGAGAATTGTGAATATCAGTAGGAAGAAAATAAGAGCATTCCACCCAGAGAATCATAACTCAGAGGTCCTAAGAGCAGATTTACTGGGAGAAGATGGAAGGAGGTGTGAGAATTGCCTGTCTCAGCAGAGAGGAGCACTCATCCCTGAGAAGCAGCATCCCTGCAAAGTTGTGTGGTTGCAGATGTATCAGACTGCAAGCACACAGCATGTGTTCTGGTCTGAGAGGCTCACAGTAATTAAGTTGTACATTCAATTAAACTTAATGCGCCAATAACTTTTTAAAATACAAAGGACCTATATCTTCAAGAAGAAAAAAAGGTACTCAGGCTCCCTTTACAGGCCAATAAACCTACAATATATACACATGACTGTAGGCCCATATCTTTATTTGTGGCCATAAAGCAGCAATTCCATTAGTTTTAGCACAGTCATGCTGATTGCTGTTGGTTGAGGATTAGATCATGGAAATTCTAGATAGTACTCCTGTGCCATTTGGAGAAGGAGGCAGAGGGCAGTTGTTCTTGGTCATTTTTTGGGAGTGAGGGACCTACTTTTAATCCTAGTTCTAAGTATTTTTTAGTTCCTTAAGGCCTTTCAAAATCAGACAAGAAAAAGTTAAGCAAAAAATAGTCAAAATTGATCCTATATGCTCTATATTGAAAGAACATTCATCCAGCTCACTCACTAAGGGCTCCTGAAGAATAAATCAGGCTGATTCTGTAAAACAGGTGAGGTTTTCTCACTTAACTTTAGTCCTCTAAAAATCAAGAAAATTGACAGCATCACTGACTACAGAGAAAATCAAAGCACCTGTTTCAAACTAAGTTAATAACTAAGAAGAGGCACTTACTGAAATGCAGTAGTTGCACAGAGAGGCTCACCTAAAGAACTTATATCAATTTAAGATATTTATATTTAACAGAGTTGAGCTACACTCAAATTGAAATATGAGGTCTTTTCATCCTTCTGGAAAGTAACTCCATCTCCTCTCTTCCCTGCCCCAAATACTGGGTTTCCAGAACCATAGAAGGGTTTAGGTTGGAAGAAACCTTAAAGATCATCTGGATCCAACCCCATTGCAATGTTGTGAGGGGTTGTGAACTTTATCCATTCTTCACAAAGTGACCCAACAATAGCTCTGGTGATGTAGGGTTACCAACAGAGATATTTTCATTATCTGTTGTTTTTTCATGCTCTCCTCTTTGTGTCTCCTGTGGAAGGTTTAGAAGGTGAATTGTAAGAAACTGGGGCTCTCTTTATACCATGCTATCAAAGACTTCCAGGAAATCACATCCTACTTTTGAATAAAGACTCGAGTTCTGCTGTATTTATTACTGCTCCTGTTGCTTTTCATCAGACTAATAATCCTTGAGTATGAAAAGCAGGGATCATTCATCATCCCCAATAAAACAGAGCAATTGAATAGAAATAACATTCAGACAGACAGCAGGCCAAACCCAGGGTCTTGCTGAGAGTTTTCCTTTTAGATGAGAAATCAGTGACCTGGGACTGGAGGACCACGGCAGGATGGAGGGGAGGAGGGAGCAGCTTCTCATGACAGGTTTTGGGATGTGGTTTGACAGTGATTACCCAGAGAACAGAGCTGAATGCAAAGGGTCAGGGCAGGCTGGGGAGCCGTGGTGCTGCTGAACCAAAACTGAAGGAAAAGGTGCTGTTGAGCGAGCTGGAAAGATGAAATGTGTGCTTGGCTGGAATAGATAACAAAACACACTGCCTTCCTTTTGGCAGCAGAAACCAAGGGTTTATCAGAAACAATGCATTCCCCTGTAGTGCAGGGCGGGGCAGTAACAGCGTGACTGCGGAGCAGGATATGTAAAAATGTATAACAAAATTTCTCATTGTACCTAAATCACTAGGAGACAAATATCCCCCTGGATCCCCAGGAAGAGAAGAGACTGATAGAGTCATTGTGGCTCACATAGAGTAGAGCACATGGCAAATGGGAACTTCACAGGAAAGCTTCTTATCTTCCATTTTAAAGTGCAAACTGTTTTGTAAAGCTTCAACTGTCCGAATAGTTTT
>WBND01000180.1:728134-765873 GCA_013398595.1 Tychaedon coryphoeus | reverse complement strand
CAAAAAGATGTTTTTGTTCCTAATGTGTATATGAAAAAAAAGTCAACTACGCATGGTGTTCCCTGGTGAATGAACATAATTTCCCTGTGTTTAAGCCTGAATACTTTTTATACTTTTTATGCACTTACACAGTCCCATTTACATGGTTTTGAACAGATGTCAGGCTCAAAAATAATACACATGGCCAGGGGTTTATTATTTCATTGAATGATCCATTTCCTTCTCCAGTGGGGAAAAAACAAAGCGGGCAAAAGAGGAAAAGAGAAAACAAGGAAAACCTTATCCTTTAGTGCTTGGTCATAAAGGCCAAGCTGGGAGGGTAGAGCCATTTGAGGAGGTTTCACTGCAAGGTTTCAGGCAGCTCTGGGATGCACACACAGCGACTGGCATTTGGTTTCATCTTTAATGGTGCCATCTCCTCACTACTGACTGAGAGGCATTAAATATTCATGAGTTTCTTAAAGGCTTTTGGGAAGAAAGTGCTAGAAAGGAGCATTAACATGCTGATCCTTTTTTACTAGCCTGTGTCAATGAAGACATATTAAATAATTAAGTCAATCTAAGCCATTTTTTGCACAGAAGGAGGTTAAGATTAGCAGCCCCAGCGTGCTGGGAGATGCCACCTTTTCCACTGCTGGTGCTTTTAAGCTAAAGAAAGCAAACACAGAATGAAGGGGACAGGTTGAGTCTCAATTAAACAAGGCACTAAAGCACCATTTGTTCCATTTTGTGAGCCCCTATGTTAGATTAGGAGCACCTTTTTATGGCTCCAGATGGAAATGTGACCTCGTAAAAACCTCTCTGTAGACAATACGTTCTCAGACCTCCACCTATGAAAAGGCTCATGCAAAAACTAATTGTGCAGAAATTACTTGATTTGCTTGTGAAAATACTGATTCTCAAAGGGCTGTCCTCCCCATTCCTGCCTCCTGACACCTTGTGTTGTATTTTCCTTTTCTGTGCTGAGCCTCAGAGAGTTGAGGCAGATGGTTCTCAGAGTCTGAACATCAGAGATGCTGAATCTCCAGGAGGGTGCTTCAAATGCCTTGGGGCATTTTAATCAACAGGACATGGGTAATTTTAATTTAGTCAAAAATGGGCGAAGCATGCGTATCTAAGTCATGCAAACACATTTTTGGGAGGTCTACTCCTACAGACACTGACACAAACACACACACACACACGAAAAGGTCAGAACTACAGGCTGTAAGCCATCAGGCACCTTCAGGAATTCTATTTTGTAGTTTGAAATTTTGTGTCCTCAGTGGAATTGGGCTAAAAAATACAAAAGATTGCCCTGGAATAATCCTTAAACCTTATCTCATATAGACATCTGGCTTAATTTCCATCTTTAAATAGTACTTAACTGTTTGGACAAACTGGGAATATTTCATGTAGGAGAGTTAGAAATCTCTTTCTGTTGGAGTTCATATTTAGAAGTTGATACCACACATTGGAAGGTTCAAGGATTTGATCTGTAAAAAGGAAATGTAAAATATCTCTCTGACATGGCAGGTGATGGTTGGGCTGTTAGCTGTTATAGATAGATTCAGGTCTCTAACCCTCATTCCTCATAGCAAATTTGACAGCTCTTAGAATAGTCCTGAGACAGACTGGAGGAGGGGAGAAATATTAGATGGGAATTGGTTTCCTCATAACTCTTCCAAATGGTTCTGTTGCAGAACAGAAAGCATTTGAAGTCTATCAACACATTTCCCTCAAATATATTTTTAATACTTACTTTATTTATATCCAGCTCATTAATTTCCACATATTTAACTGAGAAGTCAACAAAAAACTTCACTTAAAGGGACTGATTCTAACTGCATTTAGACCATAGTACACAGAGAAAATAAAACAAGAAATAATACTGTATTATCACAGTTAATATTAAATGCAATATTAGCTGTAAAAACTGAAATCTCTGTTTTAAGGATGATCTAAGACAACCAAAGTCAAGTTTGTGATGTGGCTATCAAATCAACCACTTTGTAACCAGGCTGGTGGCTAGTGAGGTTCCTTCTATGGGTGTTATTTTAATGTTTTCTAAACATGGGATTATTTCTATACCAGCCACAGGAGCACAGGTGCATATTAATAATGAGACCCTTTTACTCAGCTTGTGATTTCTATGCAGCATTGTTATCTTCAGCTTTCGTTTTCATTAATATTTAAGGAGAAAGTCACTTCACTATGATATTCACATTCCAGTGAGATCATTCCTGAAATATTTAAAGAGAATAATGCAAGTTTCCAGAAATAGTGATAAATATAGCCTCAGGCTTCTGACCCCATAATACCTGCAGGTGGGGAAATATACTAGAGGCATTTTAAGATCCACATGCTGGACTGACCCCATTTTTTATATCAGGAAAAGGAGACAAACAAGGACAAAGTCATCAGAAGGTTGTCTGATGTATTCTGGCCACTGTGAAGGTCTTTGCAATCTTTTTCTGAAAGAGCATTTGCAAAGAAAGAAATCTTCACTGTGACATTGGGCTAGAAATATAATCTCTCTGTGCTTTAGTTTTGCATCAGAAGTTGGTGATAATAACTACATCATGTTAGGAAGTGTGGATTTAGTATTTTCATAAAATGAGAAGAAAATAATGAACTTTTTTCAGAGATCTGCTCTGGATGATTTTCAAATACATCTTGAAATATTTCATCTTTTCTTTATTAGAAAGCTTCATTTTCATGTTTCCTCGCCTAGAGAGAGAGAGAAAATAAAATAAAAATGCATTTTGTGTGCCAGAGGTTTTCTTTTGTACTCTCTTCCCTGCCTTTATCTCATGGGATTTTACTGTAGTGTTCCCTACATATCTTTTACCTGCTTGTGGTTAAATTCCAGGCACTATGGTAAGAAATAAAAGCTTAAGAGATGGCTTTTCATATATCCAAGAGCCTAAATTCATCGAGCAGAGCTTAATCTGTCTGGAGCTGAAATGAAAACTAAAAAAGGCATTCTGAAATCTGAGCCACTCCAAACTCTCCTGGTAGGGAATATGAACCTCTTCCTCACATTCTTTCTGGTCTGCATGAAAGAAACATAAAAACTGACTGGGAAAATGGAGCAGAAGACACAGAGCTGTGTGGGGAGGTCAGATGCTGGAGGGAAGTGATGCTATCCAGAGGACTCTGGACAGGCTGGAGAGGTGGGACTGTGTGAAACTCTGGAAGTGCAACAAAGCAATGTACCCGGTCCTAAAGCTGGGTTGGAGCAACCCCAGGCACACCCACGGGCTGGGTGGAGAAGTGGTTGGGAGCAGGACTTGTGTCTGTGAGTGAAAAATCCAGTATGACTTGGCAGTGTGCACTGGCTGCCTAGAAAGCCAAATGAATCCTGACCTGTATCCTGAGGTGCTTGGCCATCAGGTTAAGGGGAGGGATTCTCCCCCTCTTCTCTAGTGAGATCCCACTTGCAGTGCTGCTTTCAACTCTGGGGCTCCCAACATGAGGACGTGGAACTGTTAGGGCAAGTCCAAAGGAAGCCACAAAGTTGATAAGGGGACTAGTCTACCTTTTGTGTGAAAGAAAGGCTGAGAAATTTGGGCTGTTGAGTCTGGAGAAGGGAATGCTCCAGGGAAAAACTGTATAAATATTTCAGTACCTGGAGGAGGACAATTCATGATGCACTGTAGTGACAGGACAAGGAGGAATGGGTTCAAACAGAGTGAGGGGAAATTGAGATTATATATACACAAGAAATTCTTATCTGTGAGGGTGGTGGGATCCTGGAACAGATTTCCCAGAGAAGCTGCGGCTGCACCATCCCTGGAAGTGTCCCAGGCCAGGTTGGACAGGGCTTGGAGCACCCTGGGATAGTGGAAGGTATGTCTGCCCATGGCAGGGAGCAGAACCTGATGATCTTTGGGGTCTTTGCCAACCCAAACCATTCTGGGCTGCTATAATAAACAACCTGCTTTAAAACTGCCTATATGATCAAAAGAATAAATAACACATTTTGGGATGTTTTGCTTTCCTGGCTGCTAACCAAAAAATGTTTGACTGAAAGCTGTTTAGTGCAAAAGTGTGCTTAGGGAATCAAATGGGTAAAGACAAGAAATTCATGTCCTTATTGCTGTTGTGATCCTGGATTTTTCTGGTTTTTGGGCTCTGGCTCAGTTTTAGCAGCTGCAGGTGTGAGACGGTGTGAAGCCTTTAAAGAACATAGCTTTTGCTCATGACTATATGAAGTATTTTGCACTCAGCAACATCTCATTTGGATGAATAAATAAAAAATTCTAAATGAACATCCTTTGCAAAGGCAAAGTGCTGCATATTTTTGTTTGTGTTTTGGACTCAGCACTTACTGAATGCATAAATATGCATAAGCATGGTTTGTGGTATATGTGATTAGATGCTACATGGGGAGTTTTATTGTTTTATAGTTACTGCAGCAGCAGCAGTAGTGAAGCACAGAGTGCATGAAATTTAGATAATTGTGGTTAGGAAACGAGTAGTATTAGTTACAGATACTGCCTTATCCATAAGTGAATCTATTGTTTTTTGTTGTATCATTTGTAACAAGGACTTGAAGGAGAGCATAGCTAGAACTCAGTGATATTTTCCACCTCTCCTCCTGTTTGACCATGTAAGTATAACCTATTGATACAAAAATATGGGGCCCTCATTTCATGTAATATGAAGTTGACAAATGACCAGATACTTACATAAATCCTTTAAATGACTAAGGGAAGCTTATTTAATGGTCTCAACTGACATCCTCATTACTGCTGTTCAACAGCACTAGGCTATTCATGCAATCTGGCTCACATGCCATTGTTTGGAAACCATCAAAACCACAGACAGCCACACGCTGAGATACAATAATTGTCAAGTCCTACAGTGCATATTTTCTAGAATTGTTTAATGCTGGCACAGTGTGTGTGCCAAAAAATGCATAGTCGAACAGGCAGTGCTCTCCATTGTGGCCATCCCATTGGGATTTGAAAATTGCTCAAATCTGACCCAGTACCAGAAAATGACAAAGGGGAGACACATTGGGACTTAGGATAGAATCTACCTAGCAGAAATTGCAAGTATACTATTATGTCAGAAGGTTTTTTGACCCATCAGTGCAAAAGTTCACCCTCACGTGCGGACGAAATCAACTGCTAGTAAGCAAGGGTAAAGGAAAGTCTTTCAAATTTCAAGTTTAAAGGAACAGATGGAGGTCAGCCAAAAATATCAATTATTGTCACAAGTCCCCCGAGGTGTCTTGGCCCAGATTTTGTGGATCATTTCAATGATTAATATCCACCAACAGCTGGTATTACTGGATGATATGAGCAGATCTATTTGGGTTTTGTGCACAGTTTGGTACCTCTTATTTATTTGTCCAGGACATATTAATGATTAGTCCCAGGACATCTCAGTTCATCCACGTCTGGGATAAAGGACAGAGTGACATTCAGTGCTCTTCTTTTTAGGACTGCCCTTTTTTGTACTATATTACAGTAAAAACTGAGTTCATTCCATCTGTGCTAAATCTAAGACAGAGGATAAAGGCACACAGGAGCATACTGCCCTAAACAGCAATATTGACCAATGAGCTCCAGAAGGTTTTTAGGCTCTCTGGAAGATGAGGACCACAAAATCAGCAAAGATGGGAATTTTCCAGCAGCGTCTTTTTATGTTTGGTCTTTTTTTGTCCTCTTCCTGAAAAAGCTGACAGGACATGAGTAGAGATTCTATTGTTCGGCTGAATTTTTTTTCTCCATGAGGAAAAATTTATTCAATATGGCTGCCTGATATGGTAGAATCTGGGACATATGCCCAACATGTGTGGAAAAGAACTCTACATGCTCACAATTAGCCTGACACATCTGGGAAATGTCAGGCTTGCAGAGTAAATGATCGGTGTGTCATAGATATCTCGGGTTGACTGAGCACAAACAGAGGAGATAGGAAGGAAATGTCCTGCAGCTGCAAACCACTCACTGAGTCCAAGAATGAGCACACGTTTGTTTCTGGGGTTAAAAGTGGTGCATGTGAGTCAAGAGACATTTGAGGACACCATGTGCAGTCCCCTGACAGGACATACCTGAGCAAGATCAGCACAAATACAGCTTCATCCAGATCTTCCTGGCTTGCTTTCAGGCAACTTCAGGTCTCAGAAACTTCCAGTGAAATTTCTGTTGCCATTCAACTTCCAAAGTTTTGGTGTTTTGAACACTTTATCTGTTACCATAGCACAATGACCTCAAACATTTTGTTCCAGGCTCATTGTATGATATCACATATGTTATTATTAATATGCATCAGCAGACCAATCAACAAAGGATAGATTCCTTTCAGTAGATTTATTTTTGTAATGAAATAAATCAATAAATTTTCCCCTCAAAAATGTTCAGAAAATTGAAATAATAAGAATTAAATTTACTTTTTCTGGGTTATTTGCATAGATGGAAGTAGGTCAGAAACTAGAATGTCTTCACCACTGTTTCTCCATATGTTAAGGCTAAAAAGTCTTCAGCTTTCTCAAGAATTAAAAAACTGGAGAAATCCGTCTGGCACCAATATCAAGCTTCTTTACTTTTTTTTCCAGTGGAGCTGAGAGAGTGTTGTGTTAACCTTTTTCTTTAATTTTTTCTTTAATTTTATTATTTTCTTTCATTTTTTCTATATGTTTTACATCATACATTTACAAGTATTTTACAGACCATTTTCTGTCTTACCGAAAAAAGAAAGCACCAAAAAGACCTAAAAGAGAGCAAATACTTTTCTAATGATTTGAAGTCTTACAGATAATTCAGAATGTACTGGAACACAAGTATAATTTGCCACGGAGGAGAGATATTAAAGTGAAGTGCCTGTTCACCCATGTGTAAACCTAAGGTTAATAATTCATACTCTACAGAGTTGTTCCAGTGAGATGTGATTAATTAATGTTTATAAAATACTTTATAGAAATCCTTGAGTTTCCAGAGTTTAACTATATATAAATCTGGGTGATGATGGAGGTTACTCTTGTGAATTTATTTCTGCCGCTCTTTGTGTCTGATCTCACAAAACTTCTGAAATTTTAGGTTCAAATGAAAATGTTAGTCGTCATCTGATTTTGGCATCTTTTCCTATGGTTTCATCAGTCGAGAGGCACCAGAAAAACAGATTAATTCAAAAAAGCTGAAATGCCTCATGTTAACACTACAGTCCCAAATCTTTATAAAGAGCTTTGATGGAATGTGACCAGTGTAACAGACTATTGAAGCTGTTTTATACTATATTATATTCTATATCACTAAGCTTCAGAGATTCTATCCAAGACTAGAAGAAGTTTGTGAGTTTCATTTGTGGTCCTTCAAAGAAAAATAAATATCAGAGCAATTTTTTTCACTATTTTTTTCTTCTTCTTTTTATTTTTTTCAATTTTAATTTATTGCTGTATGGACCATAAGCTAAAAGACAACATTTTAATTCACAAGTAACATGTTAACTTTTTTTTTAAAAGCAGCTAATGAAATCTTTGGTGTTATCATCTTAGAATAAAAGACTCTGAATAAGCTAGATAATAAAAAGTGTAAGAGGATTTGTCATTTGCTAGATTTTCTAATTAAAACAATCCTTGTGTGACCCAGCTTTGGAAGACTGCACATGTGGCTATGCCTTTTTTGATTTACCTGCTGCTTTAATAACTTATAAATCAGTTTGCCCAATTGCAACCATATTTGACAAAAGAGTGTGTACCTTAGATAGAGAAATTTTAACAAGGTTCATCAAATTAAGCTGGCAGGGAGAAGAGAGAAAGCCTGCCAGTATTCTAGCTAAGGTTTAGCTGCACTGTAAACTCTACTTTTCACTGACACCAGACACAGCACACAAGGAATAGATCAAAAAGTTTGTCTGTATGCAATGAATTTTTTAATTCTTTCATTCATTTTTGCCCTGAAAGAAATTAAGAGATTAATTACCATCATCAAACAATGCCAGAAAGTAAATCAATAAGGCAGCAAATCTCCTTGCTTCTGATCCTTCTTCAGAGACAAACGTTTTGTTTTGCTTTGTAAGTGGTTGTGAAGAGCTGAAGTCAAGAAGGATCCAGAATAAGAGAATTTTAGGTCAATCCAGTATAGTATATTGAGTGTGCATGAGAATATTCTAGGACATGGAGGTCAACAGAAACCAAATACCCCATCCCTTTCCCAGGAAATTTTAAAGGCAGGGATGCAATATGTTAATTGTTTACAGGGAAAGGTCCTTCAACTGTTCTAATTACCAAATGATGTCTGAGAGTCACTTATGGAAGGTGTTTGGAATAAAGCAAGCTGGTAAATATTTTGTCAGATCAGTAGCATAGAAAATCACATTTCAATGCCCATGAATATTTCCCATCTCATCTCATTTTCTATTGTAGACACAGACAATGCATATTAAAATATTTTTAACTTAATCTAACATTTACTTATCTTGATGGCATTTTGCTGGTTTATGATGGATTTTGTTAGCTGTAATGAAAAGAAGAAAAAGAGAATGATAGGGGGAAATAAAAGCCCAAAACGGGTGTCAGGAAAACAAGAAAGATTTGACATTCCTGCCACCACCACAACAATCTTTCATGGGCAAGGAGATTGCATTTCCTTCCCCTCCTTAGAAGCTTGAGTTTGCTGATGGAAAAAAAAAACAACTATAATGGATTGTAACCAGACATACTCAGAGCATAAACTGTGTGTGGATGCAACTGAACTGCCCTCCTGAAAATAAAATGCAAATCAGGAACTTTTGCACATTCTACACAATCCTTGGGATCCAGTTTTGGAAATATGCTAATGAAGTGGTCTTGCTGCAGTAATCACTGAATCACTGAGTAGCAATAGTTTAAAACATTCCCAAAGGTGGTGCAAAGTGAGCCAGGATTGCACAGAACTAATATTTGACTCAGCTTTATTATGTGGTGTCTCAGACTCAGATCCCTTGTCGGCATTTAATCAAGGTTATTGAACATTTTGGACTCAACAAAATGAGGCTGAAATTTGGAAGTCCTAAGAGATTTGACTTCATGTAATTATTTGTATCAGCATTGAAGATAATAAAATACATATTAGAGTGTTTTTGGCTTATAGAACCATGGCATGCTTGGCTAAGGTGATGAGAAAACTGAATTTTCTCTGCATTTTTCGATTTATTGTTAATTACTATGAAGTTTTGCTCTATAAATTGTACTGACACTCAGAATTTCGTGATGGACGCCAATTTTCTGTAATAATTTATTAAAAAATGTGCAGAAGTGCTTCACAGAGGAAAATAATAAAACTATTTAGAAAAGATTTATTGCACTTCACATGGTGGAGAATCTATGGCTTAAGATCATTATTATTTTGCCTTTCTGCTCCCACATCTGACAATGCATGAGGGCAGATTTACCACTGGATATTCAACAGCTAAGGCTTATAAAATACATAGATCACTTATGAAAGATGGTTTACAATGACAAAAACTGTGCTGAGACTCATCTCTTTTCCTCCCAAAACTCCCTTTCATGTTCTCACATTTAAGCACTCACCATAACAGAGCTGCACAGACAGACACATTTGGGTGCACAACTGAACCCCATCATGCAAAATTTCATAATGAAACAATTCCTTAGTCATCAGGTAGAGCTGGGGGCAGGAAAATAAATAATTATAAACTCATGAAGAATTTATGGAAATAGTGATAATAACGTCATTGATAACAATGATGCACTGATGTTCTTGTTCAGAATTCACTTGTTTTACTCCAAAGAGGAAAATTAACAAGAAAGACTTGAAGACAGAACTGGCAAATTTAGTAAAAAGGTTGAACTTGCAGTAAAGATTTTAGGCTGAAATAGACAAGAAATGGATGGACATTTACAAAGAGCTTTTTGCACAGGTTTCTGACCTTTTCAGACACAAAGTTTCCCCACACTGCAACAGGAAAAATTTGCCAACATCCTGGTTAATCTTCCTCATTTAATTCTTCCCTGTGCCTAATTTTGCTAACATAGTCCTTATTTTTCGTGGCTCGGAAATAAAATCTGTGATTCTTTTAAGCAATTTTTCTATCTTTTCAAAGCTGTGTCACACCTCTTTAGTGTCCACTTTTGGGTGTTCTCCTCCCCTTCAAAAAGAGATGATGAATAAAAAAGCACCTCAAAATGCACCCAGTCAAAGGAAGCTTTATAAACTGCAGTTGCAAAAAGCACCTGCCTTGATCCCTTTCATACCGGTGTCAAGAGGAAATCACCTATTTGATTTGGTGAAAACAGAGTTAAATCACTTATCAAACCCTTGTTATAGGAGCACAAAATATTTAGACAACATCATCTACTACCAAGTGCTTGGTTTAGCATGTTGAATGAGCTGCAGGAAGTATACTAATGAAATTACTGCCATTTGGGAAACAGCCCACTCTCTGGAAGCTTGCCTGGATGATTTGATCTGAATCCAACATAACTTGGAATTTTTATCTTTTTTTTAACTGAAACATACAGTAATGCAAATATGTTAATGAACACTATCTTCATAAAAACCTGCTGCTGTAGTAAGATATTCTAGGTTGTTCAAGAGTTTTAATTTTTAAGTCTGTAGGAAAATCAACTATTTTTGGCCCTCTTACCTGGAATTATCATAGTAATGAAAGTCCCAGTTTCTCAACTGAGAGTTGAAATGAAGCCTTTGTGCCCAGCAAGATTTAAGCCTCTGTATTATAGTATGTTTGTCTCACCATATGTTTAGAATATCACAAAAAACAGAATCACCTTGGCAACATTATTTCTACTGCTCCAGTGAGATAGTGGTTTTATGTAACTGCTAGTACTGGTCAGTCCCTCAATTACAGCAGAGACCTTATAAAAATGAAAATGTTTTTGTAACAGGCAGCAGCATCCTTAAAAAAATGCTTCTAATCTTCACTTTCAAATGTACCTGTTTATGGTTTTCTCTTTAGGACAATGCCCAGCCAGGTAATGACTTTTGAAACTTTGATAGAAGCTGCAGAATAGCATTACAATGCTCCAAATCAAGGCATATGAACTGGAGGGTAGCAAACATTCTGTTTATGCCATGGAATTTAGAAATATAAATTCACACAGCAAAATGCTTGCCTAACTCCTTTGTTGCATATTATGTTTACTTCCATGGTTGTCTTAGTTTAGTGTATGCCCAGATTCGGAGTACAGCAGAATCTGGAGCCATCTCAGATGCATAAATCTGGGCCTGTGGTTGGATGAATTATAGACCCTGGATAAAGAGTGATCTTCATTTGCTATCCCAGTCTGCTCCTCCTGGTCCATTTCAAGAAAGAATAAACACTTTTAGGTGATTAAATACAGAAGAAGGCACAAGACTAATGCAGGTGTTTAGCTCAGAGTTTTAAACAAGCCCCTAAATTATGAAATGAGAAGGATCTCATACACTCTCCTTGAACACTGTTTTCTGTTGACTAGCTCAATTATTTTTTCAGGCCTGGCCTTTAAATCCCATTGCTCATCTCCCAGCACTTTTTATGCTTTGATTAATGTTCAGAAACCCGCTTTAGACACCAGATTTGGAGTAAAACTGGAACAGCCTCAAGCTGAGGGAGAAGAAGTTTACATTAGAAATGAGGAAGAAATTCTTCACTGTGAGGCTGGTGAGCCCTGGCACAGGTTACCCAGAGAAGCTGTGACTGCCCCATTCCTGGGAGGGTTCTAGGCCACCTCTGCTTTCAGTGTGTGCTGGTTTGGCATTGAAGACAACTTGGGGGGAAAGGCATACTTTAAAGTTTTCTCTTGAGAACTTTTTGAATTGATAGGACCAATTGGAGTCAATTTAGTAATTGACAGCCTGGGAAAACAATTAGAGGAGCTGCTTCTTTCTATAAATCATATTAGTAAAAACAAGGAAACGCCAGAAAAGCTCACTTTCTTTTCTGGCCTTTCACCAGGTGACATTGGCCTGACCCCCAGCGCGGCCTGGGACTGGCTGGGTGGGCTTGGGAGCCACCAGGCCCTGTTCTCAACCTGATATACCAAAATATGAGTATTGGTCTAACACCGATACTCAGCTGTGACGGACAAAAGACTCTCTAACAATTTAAAGTTTGAAAGTGTGTTTATTCAGCGCTGGGCAGCAGCGTGAGGTAATCCTCTAATAGGCACTGCAAAATCACAGGTGATCATAAAGTCTATTTATTAACAAAGGATTCAAACAAATACATATTCATAATAACAGCCTATCCTATCCCCCTCTTCTTATGGTAATTAGCTTGAATAGCTATTAAGCATGCGTGATTGACTTCTTAAATTAAGTCTGGGGTCGTTTTCATGGGTAGGGGTCTTAAAGGAGGAAGTAAGGCGAATCTTCCTCACCCTAAACTCTTGACCTTTTCTATCAATGACAATACAAATGATTTCTGGGGATAGTCCAACTTCTCAAAGAATGGGTTTCTCGTTGCTTTGTCTATGTTCCTTTGGGTCTGCTCACTAGTTTTGTCTTTTGTAAGCGCAGCTGAGCAAACATGAAATGACAGACAATCAATTATTTAAGTTTCAGATAACTACTCCCTTCTAACTTCTAACTTTTAATTATTTTCAGCAAGGTAACTAAAATCCTAATTTTCCAAGATTCGTGTTTCAAACCAAGGCCCCAGAGTGAAGGAGAGGCCCTTTGTTAGGATCCTAGCCCTCCCCTTCCAGCTCGGCGGAGCCCTGCCGCCGTCTCGGAGCAGCCATGGGGAGGTGAAGCCTCTCCAGCGCTGCCTGCTGAGTGTCCTGAGATCCTGGCACGGCTCCAGTATGGCCTAGCCCAGCCCTCTGCATCTTCTGCGTAAAATTTTAACCCTTCCAATGCTCAAATAAGTCTTGCAGACCTCCTATCCTCCCCTGAGTAAGGAAAAATAAAGCAGAAAGTATACACCGAAGTTAATAAAGTAAGAGCCAAGTTTCCAGATGGAAGAAAATTGAAGAGACGCCATGAAAGTTGGTTGAAAAATGTTTTGGTAAGCTATAGGGTAAACTGTACTGCACTAAAGATTCTTGTAAATTGTGGAAAAAACATGGAGGGGTTGAAGAGTTTGAGAAAAAGATCCTTTTCCCCCAAGGGAGAGGGTGGACCTCTGTTAATGACAGTGAAGTATAGACAGAGGAATTTGAGGAAAGAGAGATGAAAGAAATTTTTGCCTTTCAACAGCGTATCTTTGAAAGTAATACTCCATGAGTTTAACATGGACCAAAACACAGCTCTGGGAAGTCTGTAAAAATAGGCAGAGTTTCAATTTTTACAGATTTCCTGAGCGGCTGCTATTTGTAAAAGTAAAGACACAGGAAAAGTTTATTTTTTCTCTTGGAAAAAATCCCTATAACCAAACAAAAAGAAACTCCTCTCCCTGAAGTGAACTGAAAAAAATACTTCAGTGAAGGACTAACTGAAATATCTCTGTATGTTGTTGTTAAGAAAGTGTGAGAGGTCTGGGGGAGGAGAGAGTGGTCTGAAAATCTTATCCTGAATTTCTTATTATCTCTGTGTTGTTAATAAAGTTTTTCTTTTTACCCTTTTAAGTTTTAAGCCTGCTTTATTTTTTTATTCCTAATCCTATCTCACAACAGAAATTAAGTATATTAAAATAAGCAAACATAAACTAAACCAAGACACAATGGAACACTAAAACTAAAATTCTTCAGTGTTTTCTGGATAAAACTTGCACTGGATAGAAGAAAAACATGCAAAGCATTCCTTATAATTAAAAACCAAACCAACCAACCAAACAAGCAAACAAAAAAACCCCTTTAATATTTTCAGTCAAAAAGTAAAATGTTTCTAGTTAATATATTGACTTCATGTGTATATAACTTCAAGTTTGTAATTTTTATGTACTTTATATACTTTTATATATTTTTATAATATCTTGTGCAAAAATTATGTTCTTAAAATNTATACTTTTATATATTTTTATAATATCTTGTGCAAAAATTATGTTCTTAAAATCATACATGTCAGAATGCAGAGTTAATTCACTCTATATGAAAAGAAAGGAAAATTCTCACTGAATGGAGTATTGTCATAGAAAACCTTAAAGAAACCAATACTAAAATTAATTTTACTATTGTCCTTAACTTTTCACAAAGAGTTTCCTATTGAAGTGGTTCCAAAATCAAGAACTGATTAAACGTGAATATTCTAGCTTCATTCCTATTTTGAAAAAAAAAATCTTCTTACAATTTTATGACACTGTTTTATATTTACATTGTTGGGGGATTTTGAGGTACTTTGATGGTAAATAGCAGAGAAGATTTTTATTTTATTGGACAGTGACCTTATTCGACTCTTGGCTTGACCTCTGAGAAAAGGACACCTTCCACTAACAACGATGGTCTTGTGGAAGATGTCCCTGCTCATGGAATGGGATTAGAACTGGATGGTCTTAAAGGTTTCTTCCAACTCAAACAATGCTGTAATTCCATGAATCTATAAAAAGTCATCACTGCAATGAATTTCCTTATAATTTTTTAGCTGACTTTGCAAAAACCCTAGAAAACAGAGTTTGGAAAGGATTTTTGAAATACCCTGAAACTTGGATTATACAACCCAGACAAATAATGCTGTGTTTTTAATTTAAATTCTCAGATGAGGCAATTAGAACAAAGGTAAAATAAACATTACTGGAGAAAGCATGCAGAGTGATCCAAAGCCAGGGTAGAACAGGACCTCAAGATTCACTCAAGTAAATGAGTAGCTGCTTTAAACATTTTTCTCGATTGGAAAAGGCCTTTTTTTATTTGTAATAAGCTTACTAAATGCAATGCTTCTAGACTCTGTAGTATTCATTTTCAAGCTGCAAACTCAAAGGCTATTCATATTTCTTCCTGATGGCCTATAGAAGCTGAACTTCTATCATATCTCAGAGTGGCTGCCACAATTTTGTCAAGCTTATTTTGTATTTATAAAGGCAATGAAAGACACATAAACATCTTTGGCAGAAATACTTCAGCAATGATTTTGTCTCTGCACTGGTCCTGCACACGTCCCACAAGCACCCAAAGTTTATTCAAGGAGCTACCCGGAGAAACATGAGATAACCTGTTCCCTTTGCAGTGGGAGAAACAATAGTTTGGGGTTTTTAGAAGGTGATTATTTTAGAGTGTTAGAGGATATGGCCCCATGGCACAGAGTGGGTGGATTAGTATGGGCCTGACTCTGAGGATGGTGAAGCCCTGGCATAGTTGCACAGAGAAGCTGTGGCTGCCCCATCCCTGGAAGCACAGCTGGGTGTGGCTCTGGCAGCTTGGTCTAGTGGAAGGTATCCCTGCCCATGGCAGGGGGCTTAGAATGAGGGGACTGTTAATGTCTATTCCAACCCAAACCATTCCAGGATTCTGTGGTCTGAGTCCTCCCACTGTTTTGGGGGTTACACCTTCTCAGTTGGATTTGGCACCATTTGGACGTTGGCATGGGTCAGAAATCATCCCATGCAAGCAGGGCACAATGAAACTCCTTCATATGCTGGGTTTTGTTTGTCTCCTGTGTTCTCACACATACTTACCTGCCCAAGAATCCTATTGGGATACCCCAGGGTGTTATGCAGAGCTTCTGACTTCTACAAAAAGACAAATGCCTTGTGTCCCTCAAGAAGCAAGAAAAGACCACACAGCTATGGAAATCAAGCTCTAGTGGTCCAAATGTTGTTTTCTGCAGAGAAACGTGTGAACTTATATGCCACTTGTGTCTATTCTGCAAATTGGATAAAAAGAGGAAAATCATTTGTGTTTCTCAAGGTTTCTCAGGAAGGTCTCATGCAACTTAACTGAATACAAATGGTTTAGCCTTTAGCTTGGATGCCAAAGTTTACAGGTCCCAAAACAAGTTCCAGAATAATTTTATGAGAGTCTCAATTGAGAATTGCTAATTTCTCAGATATAAATTCTGACTCAGGTGGTTTCTACTGAACAATGTTTGAAGGAGGATAGACAATATACCTGAATGTCTTTTCATCTGCTTTCTGGGAATTCTGCTTTGACTTCAGCAGTAAAGGGTCATTTAGCTGGATGCAGTATGAAACATACCTTCTGTTTTATTGTAAACCTTAATTAAGGTAAGGGATTGGGAAATATACCAAAACAAGAATCTACAGAAGGTCTCATCCCTTAAGAGAAAAATCTATGGTAAATGATATTTGTATTACCTAAGTCACTGCAAGTGCTTAAACCCAGAAACTGAACCAAAAAATATTCCGCAAAATATACTATAAGTTGGGAAAAGTGAGGTAGAGCCCTGCCTTTTCATCTTATCATTTTCTAAAGATAAATGCAATTTATTTTTTGTTAAATCACACTCAAATTTATTTTAAATCTGGGCATTTTTTGTAGGCAGCAGCACAGCAGTCCTCTGCAAAAATGTGAAAGCTGGATAGAGAAATGATCTATTAATCTGGGACAGTTCTTAGTAGGACAAGACATAATGCTTTATCTTGTCTAAATATAGGTGACCTAAATGCAAAGGCCTTTACCAGTTCCCTTGCAAGCCTTGCCTACCATCTAATGTGTCTCAACAGTTGGAAGTTAGCCAAATATTGAACCTCTATTTACTTTTTTCTGCTAATGCTGATTAATGTACATAACTAAAGTCATCCCAGCAGACTCCACTCTCTCAATGGCGTGCTTTTTTTTTTACAGAGATTAAAAATACCTAGGAAAAGTCACATGCAAGTACTCTATCAAGTGCCAATAGCTTGCTCGTCTTCACCATGAATAATTACAACCCAAATTTGAAGCACTTGAACAAATTTAGTACTTATTTTAGGCAAATATGGCCACATTAAAGTTATACATTTAATTTAAGCAAGTTTTTCTGGATTTCTTTGCAATGAAGAGTATTATGGTTTCTGTGTTTAGAAAATGACAACTGAAAGATACCCAATAGGACACTTAGAAAATAGATGGTGTGGGTGTTATTAGTAAAATTATGAAGCATATGATCCTTTTTTTTCCTCTGGTAGTACAAAGATGTGAAAAAAATTTCACCCTAATTTTACTATTTTACTTCAGATGCAGACTGCATGATAGATGGCCACAGATTAAATTCTGCGTTTGGAACACGTGTGTGTTTGCATATGTGTGTGTCTCTGAGAATATTTGGGGTGTATAGGGTACATATTTTCCAGTGAGAAAGCAATCATATAGTGCTTGCCCTGCTCTGCAAGATAAAAAGAACACATACAGTTCTAAAATGGTAAAAAATGGTACATTTTATTTAACTCTGCCCTTCTAACACTTTCTGAAGGGAAAAAAAAAATGTCAAGAAGAGCTGTTGCTTCCTGCTTGATCAGCACAACTCAAGGAAAATTGGAAAGGGTCATCTGCCTTCACATGCCTTCCCAGTGGTGATGGTTCTCCTGCTCCTGTTCACACCTACCCCAGGAGAAAGGACCTGTTACAGCCCAGAGGGTTCTGATAGATGAAATTCCTCCCCCAGGCTCTGACTGGGTGAGACCCACAGGTGGCCAACAGCAGGTTTGTGAGGCAGCCTTCAAACTAGTCAAACCTCCTTATCCATTGAAAGTGAAGATCTTTTTGTGACACAGTATAGCTTTTCCTGTCCCATCTCTCTGAGTTCTGTGATTCTCTGTAAGGATTTTTATTACTCAGTGACAAGTGGCTTGAAAAATCTCTATCAGGTGAAAGAACAGAGATGGTACTGAGTGTTCTCAAATTTCTCTGCAGTCCCTGAAGGTCTGTCCTGGCTCAGAACTTTTTTCACAGCAGTATTTTACAGCTTCTATAACTTAAGTCTTTCTGAAGTTTTTTGTTGGCAGGTATAGGATATTCTCTTAGGCTTTATGGTTTCATCTATTTTTCTTCTCATCTTTCATCCACATCATGGTAATAAACTCCTCACAGGTCAAAAAACTCTTCAAAGTACTCCTTTGAACATCTGCCTCCTTAAAGACATCCCTGCTGTATTCTCTGATAACTTGGATTTCGTCCAGTTTTGCTAGATAAAGACTTAGGAGTATTAAATGAACACCCTATTAACTAAACAGGAGAGCAGAAACAGGTTCCTACATTTTTTACTAACATCTGGTCTGAGCACAGTGGGAGGGGAAAAGCCAGCAGCGAAAGATCTGCATGCACTGGTTGCAAACTGGTAGCTGCTCTCCCAGATGAAACTATACATTTGAAGTATCATTTAAAATCTTCAGCAGGGAGCTATCATGCCATCTTTTATATTAGTTATGAAGCATACAAATGAGGGTTTTGCTACCATCCTTCCAAAAGTACAAAGCTGAGTATTCTTTCTCCAGCTCTTCTGTTGAAAAGAGTGGCTTTCAGTTCCTGAAGCATACACAGCACAGGGAGACAGCAAAAATCATAGAGAGATTTGTTTTTTAAAGTGTCTAAAGAAGTTTCTTTGAGGGACCAGCTTATTCCATAGTCAGTTTCAAGCAGATTCTCATTAGAAACCGTATGTGTACTGCAGAGAGGAAATCCAGACTTCCCATCCACTTTTTGGTGTTGTTTCCTCTCACTCAATTTTGCATTTTGTGTTGTGTTTCTTTTACCTGATTTACATTAAAAAGTTCCTAAATAATTTTGTTTACTCAGAGCAGTAGTAACTTCTCTGATCTCTCCCCTTCATTTTCTAAGCCAACCAAATTTCATCATCCGCATGAAGGATGAAGCAAATCATCATCAATTTCTATTTCTTTTAGTATCACTCATCTTAATATCCTCCACCAAACTCTTATGGTGGGTGTACTTGAACCAAATCTCTGGAGCTTTCCTTATATATTTTGTCATTTTATCTGCTCTTGGTCCCCTTCTAAAAGGTGTTAAGGCTCATTGAGAGTGGAGAATGCTGCAAGGCTTTCCAAGTTCAATTGAGGTACATGTTTCTTACTGAGGTGGTAGATGCCACATTCCTGGAAAAATTCAAGGTCAGGTTGGACAGGGCTCTGAGAAAAGTAATCTAGTTGAAGTTATCCCTTTTTACAGCAGGGAGGGATGAACTAGATGACCTTTAATAGTCCATTCCAACCCATACCATCCTATGATTTTATGATTTTCATACATTCACTTATATTGTATTCTCCTCTACTCCTTCTGCCTATTCTTGTCATTACTAATAGTCTGTTTATTCTGCCTTCCTTAAATTGTCTTGCTTTGGGTTATGGACTTTGTATGTTTTCAGTGACAGAAACTTCATCTTCCTCTGTGTGACTGAAGTATATTCATTATCATGCCATAATGGACCATTTTGTTCAGGAGACGGATGTGAATCAACTAAAGATTTTCCACTGCCTTCTGAGGAGCTGCCCACTTATGCTGGCTGAATGCTTTATATGTTCAAGCTTATTTAGTCAATGTCCTACATAAAGAGGCATCTGTGATTAGTCAGCAGTGTCTAGCAGTGGAGGCAAATTCAGTTTTTATCCAGAAAGTTGATTGGCTCTACAAAATTTTATCAGGGAAAACGTTACTCTTTCTCCTCAGTGTGAACAATAACTAGAAACTTCTGAAGAAGGCAGAAGACTCTGTGTCTTTGGTTTGTCAAAAACATTTGAGGCTGCCTTTTAAATAGCAAAAGCTAATGCAAGAGAACAAATTAAATAAAATCATAGGATTATAAAATGGTTCTGCCATTCCACTATCACAAATTGCTCCAAATCCCATCTAACCTGGCCTTGGACATTTCCAGGGCTGGGGCAGCCACAGCTTCTCTTGGGAATCTATGCCAGAACCGCATCACTCTTGTGGCAAGGAAAAAAAAAAAAGATATATATATATATTTTTTTTTTTTTTCCCCTGTACCTAGATCTATTATAAGCCTTTATAAACCTACTCTCTTCAATTTAAATCCATTTCCCCTTGTCCTGTCACTTACATGCCCCTGTAAAATAAAAGAGTGTGTTTATCTGGATAGAGCTCAACAGATAAGTTACCCTTGATGTTTTGGGATTGCAGAGATGCAAATGGATGTAAGCACATAAGAAACTTTTTGAATGAGCTAAATGAAGTCACAACTATGATTTACAGTACAGTTCTTTAATCTACTAGTTCTATCCTGATTTTCTCTTTCCAGGTAAAATAATTTCAAACTATCTTCTTTGCAGAATGCAGAAAGAACATAAATATACAAAAATTTTCTCTGGTGAATTTCACAGATGTGAAATTGGCTGCGTTTCTCTTCTATTGACTATGCCTAATCTATAAGGTAAAATTATATTGGGCTTTTTGAATACAACTAAGGCAATATATTATTATAAGACCTGCTTTACTTTATCCTCCTAAAATTATTCTTTTAGTCGAATTCTGTTCCAAAAGCACCATGAAAAATGGTGGCTTTCTAGCTTGATCATGCAGCTTTTGAAATAGCTGTATGTCCAAAAGTGCTGTAAAAAAATGATGCATGACAAAGTGCGAGAACGGGAAAATCTAATTGTCACATTAATTATCTATTGACAGAAGATATACAGCAGGTGATGCAATGGTTTTGGATGTTCTTGTCTTTATTACCTCTTGGGGAAAGAGTTCAGATCATGAAATGAGTTTGGTGCTCTTGAGTGGACATTTGTCCTCATCACAAAACAACCCCATAATTCAACGCGATGTAACAAAATTGGAGAGCTCAAATTGAGGAGGTTTAGAACCAAGAGCATCAGGGAGTGATAAATCAGGCTAGAGGTGCAGGGCAATGCCTCTTGGGGTGACTTTCACAGCGTCTGTGAGACAATGCCATCCCCATTACAAATCATTTTGCCAGGCAGACATCCTAACTCCACATGCTTGAAGGGGCAGATCCAGCTCAAAATAGTGCTAAGAGGGAGGCTGATCTGGTCTAAGATACTATTCCATTCAACTGCCATTAAAAGTTATGAGAACAGTGGTTTTCATATTGCATTAAAGCCACATTCTGTGATTTTGCCATTCCTCTGCTAATTCTCAGGGATTTTTTCAGAGTCACGAGCAATGAGCACTGTGTGATGCACACTTGCATAAGTAAGATTCCCTAAAGGGAATATCTAAATATGGCTAACTGCTGTAAGTATACTTAATTGAATTATATTAGCATAATTGTCTACTTTAGACATCCCTCTTTTGATTGCTAGTACAAATTCAGGCCAACACTAGTGCATATAGCTAGCTCTAGGAGCTAACCACAAACCTTTTGTGATTTACATAAAATACATGAGTATTCATGTATTTACAGTTTTCAGTTTAACACTTACTATTTCAGTGTCACCTTCTGAGGTGGCTGCAGTAGGTACCTTTGCTTACTATTTCTACAAAAGACCCACTTGCACCTATTTTGGTTGTCACAAATCACATCTGAGCCACCAAGAGAAAAGGTCAACTTGGGAGAAGAATTTGACACAGCTGTAGGGTGCTTTCTGCATGTCTTTTGTTGTTGATGTTTTGTATTTTTTTTTTCTGTCATGGTAGAGAGAGGGCTCAAACATCTAAGCTTACAAAAGAGACATTCAGAAACTACATATATTATAATGTATGTATATGGCCTATATATTGATATATGTATTATATATTTAGTGGACAAAATAAAGCTAATTAGTTCTTTTCATTCTAGCAACGCATTCTTAAATCAGTCTCAAAACAGACATGTTTCAGGTGTGTAAAGAAACTACTTCAAATCATTTGTAAAGACATCAGATTGCTAGCATAGTTATGAACTGCTAGTCTGAGGGAACAGAGGTGGATCCTGTACAAAAGTTCTAAGGGTAGTGTGCCAAAATCATGTAAAAAGGAAAACAAGTTCTGCAATATTCCACCTTGACTTACAGCCTTCCCCAGATCACTTCTCAACTAGAGGCAACATGTGATCTGCCACAGCTGTAAAGAAGGGTAATTAACTGCCATATATTATGTATTTGTGAGAGACACCAAGGATACTTTTGCAAATTGTTATTACTTTATTTTATTTATTAGCTGGCTTTAATTATATTCCTGTAGAAACCTGAATTATGGTCCAATTGCAACACGGTCTGACGGTGGAATAAGTTATAGCTGCCACCTTCATGGGACTGTAGGCAACACAGCAAAATAAAATGATCTGTTTCCTTCTTCAAATCTTCCATACATGATTAGATGAGAGAATAGTCAGACAAAGAAAAGTATTCAGACACAGAGCTGCTATTTTTTAATTCTCTTGGTCAGCTAGCTCTGACAGATGAATGCAATCTTCTGTGATGGAACCAGAAGGATTAATTAGGTAAAGGAGCTGCACCCAGTCTTTTGTGCAGTTATGACTTATGTTATCCTCACTGACTCTAACCTCCATCAGCACTGCTCAATTAACTGAGGTTAAGCATTATAGATTATTGAAGAATTGGGTCATGGTAAATCAGAATTACTTTCCCAATTTAGAAGTAAAGGATAGTGTGGTGTTTCAGAGACAAGACTCAATGCCTAGCATTTGCAGAACTGTTCTCTGCTGTTGATATTGAGTGGAAAAATCTGTACAGATGGAGTGTATCCTACCTGAATTTAGACATCAAAATGTTAACTGGGAGACTGGGAGTATGGTTTTTGTGGAGTGAAATATAGTCACTGGAAAGAGATGGCCAGTTCAGGGGGAATTCACCATATGCTAAACATCCATGCCATATGGTAAAAACCACCAATATCTCTCTGTATTAACCAAAGAGAGGATCTGAATGACTGGATGTAATCCTCAAGTTCTACATGATCAAAGTGGAGTGAGATAAATACAGAATTTTCTGCCTGAGACATATTCAATTCCTGAAATTCCTCATAGAAGATGTAGCAGAATATCCTCAGAGAGTATGATACCTCATTCTTCCTGAAGAGACTAACCTGGTACCAAATGCCTTTCAGAATGAGCATTTCAGGGCTGATCATGAAGATGCAGAACCTGGAGTTCTCATGGGCTTGCTACATCTGAAAATAGAATGACGCAATCTGTGTTGGTTTCACTAATTAGAACATATCCCAGGAGACACCTGAGCACATCCAAATTGCCAAAATGTTAGAATGATGCCTGTGTTGGTGAAGAGCACCACTTTTTTGACCCATTGCTCAGTGTGGTGAAGAACCTAGCACAGCCCAGGAATCAATTCCAAGAGCAGCTTGTGTGTGGTAACCCTGCTGTGAAGACTAAGAGAGTCTGACAACACAGAAAGATGTTGCTCTATGCCAGATGACCTTAATGCCAGTGAAATGGTTATATTTAATCAAATTAATCCATTTAAGACTTAATAATAGACTGTACCTATTCTGGCTTCTGCTTTCTTTCTTTGTCTTGCAAACTGACTTGTACCAAGGTACCCCTAAAAATACAGAGCCAAGTCCATGTTGATGTTATTTTTCCCTAAGTAGGGGGGGTGTGAAATGACACAACAACACTAAATGATTTTCAATTGACTCAAAACTCAGTCATCTGCCTGCAAAAAACAAAGACCATTCCTCAAGGTTTCTCAGGGTGGTAATTTCTATGCTCTCTTACACAGGGAATGACTGCTTTGTTCCCCTCTGTGCAGTGTGCAGGATTGGAACAAACACAGATGTTTCCCCTTGTTATTTATTGTCTCATAACTGCCATCTGTTCAGTGCAGCTTCTTGGTGTGCCTCCACCAATACTTAGCTCATAAACTCTTTGGACAAGTGCATCTTTTAATCTTTAGGACACTTGACCTAAAACTTCTGTGGCAATACAGATAAAATAATAATAGTAATTACAATGGTATAAATTCAGACTTCAGCTTTCAGAGGCAGGAAACAGAAAATTTACCTTGAATGGGTATATGTATTTGTATTCCTCCAAAACGATCTTTCTCAAATAGAAATATAGCCACATAGGATCTAATAACATACAGCAAAGCATTACTTTTGATGAAGGATTTTTGACGAGTCACAAAATATCTCCAGGTTCCCTGGAAAGGAAGGGAGAGTGGAGAGCAAAACTTCAGATTTTAATGAACTAAAGCTATTCACAATACCATAACCTTTCCAAGTTTTTTTCAGAGGAAAATAAATTCACTCCCACCCAGAATGTGCAAAATATAATTGGTTGAAACTCTGCAAAATAATCACAGACGAAAAGTGAAAAAGGAACATTTAATAACAAAGATACATACTTTTTTGTTATATCAATTATCACTCACAGACACAAATGACACTGACTACTAGTATGGTTCCATGGAAATCACAATCTTTATTTTTGACAAAACTTATGCATATTCTATCTGTAAAATTTATAAATAGCAACAACATTAAAAGAACTCCAGGAGGAAAAATGTTTAAGAGCATACACTCTACTTCATGCCAGCTTTAAAAAGGAATATTTAAAAAGACTTATCCAACTGCTTAATCAAGTGCTTCAGTTGGATGGTCAAGGACTGTGAGCAATGGTGATTGAGCTGATGCAATTCTCTAGTAAGTCAAGGGCTGGATGCTACATCACAGAGGCTATTACATGCTGGGATAGAGCTGCACTGCTCCCGGGAGGGCTCTGGGGCTCACTGGACAGACAGAGCACTTGTGAGCTCCTTGGTGGGACAGGGAAGTGTGGCAGATAGAGAAGCACAGGCACAGGATGCCCCAGCTGGTGGTGGATGCCCCATCCCTGAAAACATCCAATGTCAGGCTGAACAGAACTCTGAGAAACCTGATCAAGGGTAAGATGTCCTCGTTCATTGCAGGGGTTTGGACCAGGTGACCTTTAAAAGCTCCTTTCCAACACAAACTCTTGTATGATTTCCATGCATGGCAGGTCTGTAGGAAGCGGCACCCCTGCCAGCCAGCCCTGGCAAGTGCAGATCAGAGGAGGCAGAGCAGTCTCTGCAGGGCTGTGCATGACTCTGCTTGGCAGGAAAACCTGCCTGCTGCCTGGACAGGCCACGATGGGGATGGGGCACCACGGGGTCAGAACCATGAGTCCCCAGGGTTCCCTTTGTGCCTGGCTCACAGATGTGGTCACACACAGACACGGGCGTGCAGGCTGAGCTCACTCTATCTAACCCTAAACCTACATGGGAATGCAAAGCTGAAGGTCATATCCCAAAGTCCTTAAACAGTCAAAATGTCCATTGACATCAATGTCATTCATTCCTGGGATGATGAAATGACCTGTGCATGCAGAGGAGTAGGCAATAAGTTTATCCATTGCCTTGGAGCTGGTGTAAGCTGATTCTGCCTTGGCTGCTGGCGTAACTCATTGCATTTGAAGACCAGCCATGGAGCACATGTTAAATACCACAGTATTTTCTCCACTCAGAGTTGCAGAAAAGGTATGAGAAGATATGCTAAATGACACTATAGAACAGAAGAGTCACAGGGAAACCATGAATTAGGCTCTCAAGGAGCAACTTCTGCGTGAGAGCTGAAGGGAAGGAACTCCAGGACCTGGCCTGGAAGATGCTGTGTCAATGCTGCCTTTTTGAAATATTACAGGTTACTGTGGTCAGCTCCTGATGAGTGGCTCGTGGAGAATTGCCATCAGGTTGTACTTTCCTTTTTTTTCTTCAGGGATCCCTTCAGTTTCCGCCACAGGCTATCCTTCCTCTTCATCTTCTTCTCTATCATGGACAGTGAGGACTCCTTCCTTCGAATTTCCCTCACTAATCCATGAAAGACATCATCAATGTAGAAACGGAGAGCAGCTGAAGTCTCAAAAAAGGAGCAGGAATATTCTCTGGCTAAGCTCATTCCTTCTTCAGTTGAGACCTACAAAGAAAAGAAAATTCCATTAATATTGCCTAATGCACAAAACTTTAATCAACATGAAAACATTACGATATGTAGTCTGACTTAGATCCTGCAAATCACTGACCAGGAAAATAATCTGACAGCATCCAACAGATAAGATTCAAGGGTGAAAGGATCAGGCTGAATTCATGAAGTATTTTAACACAGTAGACTGGCAAGATTCATTTACTCAGGTAGGCTGTGTCCCCAATTCTGATGCATCAATTTTTCCATGTATTTCCTCTCTTTAGTACAGTAATCCTTTGATTTGACAGTGCTAGTACTTTTATTCTATAGGCTGGAATGGATGGCTAGAAAGACTTACACAGAATTAAGGCCCTAGAAAATCCTTGTTGAGCATTAGTCTAATCCTGGAGGCAACTTGACTCTTTAAGCACACTGGCTTTTATACCCTAATATTTCTCAGTCACATTAATTTCTGAGCATGGCTTGGAGTGTTTTGGTCCTTGCAGGCTGTAATCCTATCACTGAGCTCATACCTGAGCTGTATGAAAATCCAAAATCTATTTGTTTTTAAGCTCATCTTCCTTAAGTGGCCTTGTGTAGTTACTGCTCTTGTAGAACACGTGGGAAATGTGTTTGTATTTTGAGGAACTGTACAAGCCTAGAGGGAAACAAGACAGTTTTTTCACTGACTTCTGAAGCAAGGCTCGTTTTTTTCTGAAATTTCCATATTGGCTACCTCTTGGCATTTGACCTGCCGCCCTGCTAAATGGAAGGATGCTCAGAATGCTGATTAATGTGTGTATCAAATAGAGCTTAAATGCTTATCATAAGGCCTGCCACTGCCTGCCACTAAAGGTCCTTTTTACACTTTGAGAGCTCATCCAATAACATGCAGGAAGTCCACAGCAAAACACAGAACAAACCCTGTGAGCTTCTAAATGTTAACCCAGCTTCCCAGCCAATAGACTGTCTTTTCTTTTCAGTGTTTGGACATAAATCTGAATAAATGAATTGTGTAAATTGTGTGTATGGTGCCTATTCAAATTCTAGGTCAGAAATCCCAGGCTTTGTTTTTATTTACATTTGCATATCATGGTTTATTCAAGTCACTTTGCTAACACTTATGAAAAAGCAAAACAGCACTTTGAGATGGCCTTGTGAAAGGGTACGTAGTAGGCTATGAAAAGTTCCAATTGCTACTGTCTACCACAAGACTCAGTGCTTTGTTTTTGTTGGGTTTGTTCTTTTGTTTTTTTTCCTGATTTCTAGCTTCATGCACCCAAAATCCCATTTATCTTTATTAGGGAAATAAAGCCCTGTGACTCAAGATACAAGTGTGCCTCATACTTACAATAAAGAAAATGCCCTTTATGATTAAATGATGACACCACATCATTGCATTTATTCTGCCTGTTTGTAAGGCTGGATATGGTGAGAAACAGGATTTTGGATGAAAGAGAGAATCTATTCATTCCAGCCTGGAGACAAATCTGCACAGAGCATGTACCTGCATAACACACAACTCAGAATTCCTCACCATCACCTTTTGCATCGAGTCACAAACTTTGTAGCATTTGCAAGGATCAGAGGCCTCTATGCTCCAGGTACAATCTTAATTTAATTAAGAATATTGTGAGGGTAAGCAGGGAGGTTGTATGCCAACCTGAGTAATACTTACTGACACAATGAAAGATGGTTACCACTTTCTAGGAGCTATAATTGCCAACCTTTTGCAAAAAGGGATGGGTAGCAATATGGTTCTTGTTTTTCTCTGGGCTGCTGTGTAAGCAAAATGCATGATTTAATATGTCTATTGGGCATCATTGAGAAATTGATTGTCTGAATAGAAGACTATTTTAGCTTATTTTGGACTTTATAATGACATTTTCTTTCCTTCTTTGAGCTGGAGGAGATATTTTTAAAATTTTGTTAAAGATGCTGCAGTTCTAAGCAAATGATTGCACAGAGATGCAGTTTCAATGAAGATTTATACATTCATTACCTAAAAGGAAGAAAAAATGACATGAGCCAAAATAATGGCCAGGTCATAAATATAATTAGGGTATCAATTCAATAATATTAAAGTAAAAAAAATTGTTTCTTTTTCTATAGGAATTTTCAGTCTTTACCCCACTTTGCTCCTCCTTTGTTCCACTTTTTCTTTCTTTTTTTTTTTTTATTTTCTAGGATTAAAAATATGCTTTCTCCATCCTACAAGGAAGAATAACTGCAGGGAAGACATGCTATGCTCTGTAATGAAACAAGACTGCTAAGAGCTGTGAGAAGTGGAGGATACTCAGGAGAATTAAATAATGCAGGAAAACTTCCTTCCAATATCTTTGTGGCTGGAGGTTAGCAACTTGGCCAAATTTGGCTGGGTTTCTTTAAAAAGCAAGAAAAGTTTGGTTTTGGACTCCAGTTTCCTGCCAAATTACAGAGATAACATTATAGTTATTAATGGAGATAGTTCATTTCAAAGCATGGTATTTTTCTTAAATCTTGCTGATTAACAGCTTCAGCAAAATTCTAAGAGCTAGTTCAGCATGAGGAGGACACCTGGCACAAACAATTTCAGGATGATTAGCTGAAGTTTTTCAGCTTCAAGGCTGAAAACATGATTTTTTAAAATATAACATTGTAATAATTATCATTACTGCTTCCAGCACCATTGAATATAGCTATAGTAATTTAACTAATCTGTTTGCTGAAGAATCTGTAAATATAAAGAGGTGTCTAGAGGAAAAAAAATACACGTTTTTCTCTCGGTTCATCATTCGATCAAGGGGTTAGACACCTATGGAATGAGAAACAAGGGATAAAGCTTGATGAGGTGACTGAGGCCCACATAATTCCAGGGATTTAGCCTGTTCCCATCTTATAGCCAGAAGAGAAACTATATCATAGAAATCCATTCCAGATCTGGACAGCCCAGGGACTTGTTGACAAATTGCAGCTTCCATGGGTCTGTATCAGTGGAAGATATGATCTGTCAGCATGACATGGACAGACAGGTCAGGGAGAGAGGTCATTCCATTGAATAAATATCTGGGAAGCAGAGCTTTATATCTCATCCTTAGAGTAACCCTTCTTGATTGAATCTGGCATTGTTTCCAAGAGTGTAATTCTGGTCATATTGATTCCAACTTAGCTCATTTCTGTGCTGGTATACCTCAAGAAGGGAATGAAAGTAGAAGATAGGTGTAGTGAATGTAAGGAAAAATGAAAATTTCAAAGAAGTTTCCTGAGTTTGGTTCAAACTTTTAAAAACTGTGGTTGTCTGGGTGGGGTTTTGATCAGGATTTACAAAAGGGCTTGAAGCGTGCAGTACAATCAATAAGCAAGATCTCCCAAATCTATAAAATGGGAATGAACCCTCATGTATACAATATGACAGTGGCTGGAAAAGTCTTCTTTTGTAAAGTGCAGGACTCTGAGTGCCCATTTCTGGGAGCACATGTGAGTTGAGAGGGAAGTATACATGTGATAACATATGACAGAATCTTGTCTAGAAAACATATACCTGCTCCTACAGTACATGAACAGCACATAGGACTGTAGAGTGAATTGGGAGTTTCCCATCTCTGCAGAGCTGAGGGCAGCTAGAACACAGCCCAGCTTCCTCCTGAGGGGAAGCATTCACTGGCTACTAACCTCATTATATAGCATTAGGATTCTGTTTGTGGCTTTTGCAAACCTCCCCTGGAAAATTACAAGTGAGATTAAATGCAACGCTGACAGCCTGTGAAGACTGTGATGGATGAGCTGCCATCTCTACCACAGCCAGTTCCCCACTAAGGTCAGCTCCTGCACAAAACCACCCAGGCTGGGTGGTGGGTGGGGAGGCACTGGCAGTCATTGGGCAGACATAAAAATACATGAATACCTGTATCTGAGATGGAAAATGCACAGACACTAAACAGATCAATAGCCTGCCACTGCCCTTGGACTGTCATTAGCTGGAAAACCTCCATCAGGATCAGATTATTTTGTGTTCAGCTTTGTCACCTCCATTGGTCATGGCAGCATCAGAAGGATCCCAAAGTAGACATCACTGATGGAGATTTTACTATCAGAGTCAACAGCTTGACTCTGGGTGAGTTAGTGGGGGTCTTCAGGCTGGGAAGCAATGCATTTCCACTTCTGCATGTCATCCCTCCTACAGTATGGTCTCCTTCAGATGACTTTTCTGTTTTCCCCTCATAACTGGGACCTCCAGACCACCATGGAGAAATCTGGAGGCTGCAGGTGGAGTGCTAAGCATTGCAAAGACTAGACTAATTTTTTATTACAGTCTTCTACCCTGGTAGTCATCATATAACTCAGTTATATAATTCTGGATAATTATATATGCAAAAACCTTGTTCTGTGAGTTGTTTTTTTTTTTTCTCTGAAAGCACATGGTCTAGACCAGAGACAGAAGGGTACACACGTTGCTCAAAAGAGTGCTTATCTAAATCCCACTGAAGGAAATAGGAGGAAATTCTGTTGGTTTTAATAATGGTTTGCATTTTTGACAAGCAATAATTTATGAGAGTTGTAAGGAAAAGATGTAGGGAATAGGGAGGGAAGCAGCATATTGAGCAGCCTTGTTTGCATCAGTAAACAGTAAATAATAAAAGGAATGGGAATATAGGAATATAAAAATAATAGGAGTAGCCATGAATAGGAGTAGGAAAAATTCTGAGTAATGTCCCAGAAATATCAACATCCTTCCCTTTCATGTCTGGTGGGTTTTTTTATGTTTCTCAATAAGTCCCATTCCAGAAAATAAGAACCAGGTGCCAACTGGTTTATTAGCACCTAGGTATCAGTTTGGAGGTAGGCAGGCAACCAAGAAGAGTCCACACACATGCTTGGGTCCCTCCCCATCACAGCTCCTTCCATCAGTATATCACGACAAATATAATAAGCTTTTGGTACAAGTGTAAATCCATAACATATTAGAGGAAAGATCTGCGGAGATCAAAAGTATTCCCATTTTTCTCAGTCTCTAATAAGTAACTTGTCAAAAGAAAAAAAAAGTAATCACATGGATCTAAAAAAAGAATGTCATCCTGGACAATAAAATGGAAAAGAATCGGTTTTGTCTGACATGAGCAGTGATTTTTTTGTCCTAGCACTGACCACCAAGCTTGTGCTTAAGACACTCCCACAGAACAGCTGTGAGTTTTCTCTTTAATCATATAATCACAGAATCATTTCGATTGGGAAAAAATCGCTAATACCATCAAATCGACCTGTTAATGTAACAGTGCCAAACCCACCATTCAGCCATGTTTCGAAGTGCCACATCTACATGTCTTTTGAACAATTGCAGGAACAATGACTCCTCCACTGCCCTGGGAAGGCTGTTCCAGTGCCTGAGCACTCTTTCAGTGAAGACATTTTTGCTAGTATCCAATCCAAGCCTTCCCTGGTCAACTTGAGGCCTTTTTCCTCCCATAACTCTGCTTGGTTCGTGGGAAAAGCTCTTCACTTTGATGGGTAAGACTACGTCCATCAAGGGCTGAGCTGCCTGCATCTACATTACCTCCTGCCTTTCTTACAGCCAAAGGCATTCACTGTAAATATTTGAATGGTGTTTTGAGAAACATGCAGTACAAACCACTAACCAAAGAGCAGATCCATTAAACCCATGCCGGTTTTGACAGTTATTTTTTTTTTTCCCTTGGACAAGTGTTGTATCAGGAGACATGGTGGCAGAGACTTCCTACAGGCTGGCATAGGGATTTTTCCAAGTGTGAAATGCTATTGTTCGGGTCAAAACTCAAACACTTGGCTATTACATCAGTGGCTGGGGTTGAAAACATGAGCAGAAACATCAAAAAAGCCCAAGAAAAATCAATCTTTCTGTCTTCTTAAGACAAGCAATGCTGTTGTTATTTGTTCACATAATACATGCCATAGAATATCTTTTTAAAGAAAATGAAAAAAAAAGTGTTCCAAGGCATTTTTCCTTTCTCTTTCTTCAGACCTTTGCATTTACAAACTTCCTATCATATTCTTGCCACTGAGCAATGACGTTTCTGAAAGAAGGGGAAAAACCAAGATCAATTCAAAATCAATTTAGTCTGAAAACATTGTTGAAGACTAGAGTTTGTGTGGAACCAGCATGACCTTTTGTGGCCAGACATTCAATATGACTATGTTTCAGTTCTAAACAAGTGCACAACAAATGCAAAAGTTAAATGGAGATCCTTAAACCTCCTGTTTCTATCTCCCTCAATGTCAAACATTCTGCCTTCTTGCAGAATTTTAACTTAAAGTGAATTACTACTTAAAAGTATAATGTTGAAACATTTTCCTCTGAAAACAAAAACATTTTAACTTCATGTATGGTCCCATTCCCAAATGTAAACACTGCAGTTAACCATTTGAGTTGGCCAGGGTTCCACTGGACTTCACAGCTGGTTTCCACTGCCACAAAACAGCATTTTTCACTCAACCAAACAAGTGTACCTTACTTTTTCCCCTCAGCCCCTGGGTAAGCAATCCTCTTTTCAAGGGCCTGCACGGTTAATGAGTAACATGGTACAGAAACGTGAAAGGACCATTTCATGTCAATGCCATTACTCTTCAATGCATTTGAAAATCTTCAGAAGTAATCAGTTGGAGAAACCTCACTCTGACTTCATGGCAGGCAATTCTGCACTCTCATCTTTGCAGGCATTCAGGACTATGAGAACACAGAATTCATTATTATCATGAAGGTGTTGCAATTAGCTCTGTTCCTCCTTCTCCCTCTCCAGAGTGACATGTCTTCCAAGAGTTTTCCATATTTTGCTTATGCCCTTGTCACTCTGTGATACTTTTTTGCTGGTTTCACACTAAAGCATTTTTGGTGACCAGAATGGGGTCCATCTCAAATGGCCATGGGTGTAGACAAGATTAGCAGACTGGGCCACGGAGAAGATGAAGTTTTGCCATGTGAATTTGTGCCCAGAAGAGCCTGGACCCCATGGAAATAGCACAGCAATGCACATCTCATCCTCAGCTGCTCCAGCCTCTGAAGAAATTCACATTACAGAAATTCCTTCCCTTCCCCTTGTAACTTGGGCTTTGTTTTATGAAGGAAGGAATGGACAGGAAGGAAAATGCAGCTTTAGCATTGTAGAAAATAATAGAATTCTGTGATGATCTTTGTGTTATTTTTAGCAGATGGAGTGTGGAGAGTGTGGGACTGTAAAATTAATTGGTCATTTTACTAAAGGAAAGCCATGTAATAGTCTTGACAAAAAAAAAAACAAAGGGACAAAATCAGAGATTGATCTGTTCCAAATAATGTACTTCACACCTGGTTAGTCATAAAGGTGTGACACGAAACTCTACTTCAAGTCTGTTCTGAGCACAGAAGAAACATATTTTTGTTTGATCCAAGGGAACTGCAAATTGTTGGGGGTTTTCAAAAAAATCTGATGAAGCATCACTGAAGCTTGTTCTTATGCAATTTACGACCACCCCTGTTAGATTAGACTGACACTTTCTCTACTATAGTAATTTATGCACTCTTGTGAGAAAACTCTAAGCTAACACTAGCTATTTTATTTAAATATATCTCTCATGCATTTTCATATGTAAAAAATTCAAGATTCAATTTAAACTTGAATAATTTCTACAGATCTTTAGCATCTTTTATGATGAAGATTACTAATTACTGTGTAGCCATTAGCTTATTTTTGGAATTTTATTATTTTTCCACCTTTTGGATCCAGAATATTCTTGTGACATAGGAGCTATTCCTCCAGGTAATTTCATTCCTGCTATGGGCAAAATAAAGATAAACATCCTCCATGCAGTTGCTTAGCTGCAAATCTAGCAAAACACGTGTTTTGGTATATTGTTTCCAACTTGTGACAATGTTATTTCATTATTTCACAGATGCAATGCTAAATAACAATCAACATCTCATTTCATGCAAGAATCACTACAGAGTCAGGGTGCTGTCTGCAGGTTAGACTTTGAAGTTGTTCTTCTCCACTATAGACTGTACTCTTTTGACTTTATCTTGTCAAAAGCATGACTGATGAGTGGGTTAGAGCATCTTTACATCAGGAAATGTTTCTAAAGAGATGGCCTCAGGATCTGACTGAATTGGATACTCAAAGCCACATGATCCTGCATCAGTCAGCAATAGCTCTGGGTCTAATTTGAAGAGAATGTGGAAGTGTTAAATCCTTAGCATCTGTCTTCAAGATGAATAAGTTCAGGTCAATTGCTAAAAGCATTTTTCAGAGATCTGACAATTTTCTAAATTGTCCATCATCTTTAAAGGTTCCTTGATTGCAATGCTCAGCTGAAGACATAGATGATCATAAGATGGTTGCAAAAAGAAGACATTTCTGCATCATTTTCACATGGACATCCACTGTTTTTTGTAAGGGAGGAAAAAATATAGGAATTGCAGTGCTATTTTCACAAGAAAGTATTTTTAAAAAAAATTTTAAAGCATCAACAAATAATTATCATCTGCTAACAGCAGATGGTTGTTTTGAAAAATTATATATAAAAGGAGCTGCAAATGTACATTTTAGATTTCTTTTTAAGCAAACATAAAATTAGTAGCATTCAACTCTTATTTTAACACTTTAAGTGTTTTCTATTGGTTTGTGAGCACAAGATGACTACCAGTCCAGTAGAGCCTCCATATCTTTTATCTGTCTGTAAACTAGTGTAAGGTATTTTCAGGTTTGTGTTAGGTATTAAATTTCCACTCAACTTCAGTTCTTCATCAGGGCACAGACACTAAGTGCACTGGGGACTGAGTAAATAAACTTAATTCCTGCTAACCTTCGCAAATCTCCCTGATATTGTATTACTTTGTCCCTAACAGCAATATTTTGTCCTGAGAACACTCAATCAACATGAAAACATAAGACAATAAAGAAGGAGTCAGTAAGAAGGGAAGATCAGGAGTCTGTTTTCAGTGCTGTATTTTCCTCAGCTGTCTGCTGAAGACTGAGAATATGATTTGAGAAATTTGAAGGGAACCAGAAAGAAATCTGGAGATGTAAACGCAAATCAAGGAAGAAGAAGAAACAGGTATATACTTATTTGTGCATGTTTATACATATAAACAAGAACTGCAAATTAAGAGAAAGAAAACCACCCCACAACCAAAGTATTAGTGATTCACAGAAATGGAATAATCTTTTGAGCCAAAGTAGCCAAAACTTGAGTTTAGCTAAATATCTCATTTTTAGACACATGGACAGACTACTGGAATTGACTTCTGAAAATCCTCTTTTCCTGAGCTGAATATGAGTTTCCAACACTGGAATAAAAAGGTCACCAAAAAAAAAAAAAAATAGTAGTGAACTGTGTTGTTTGTCCTAAAAGCACACATTGCTTCCTATCACTTTTGAGTGCAGCACACATATTCTAGTATACAGTTTTCACATCTAAACACACTCCCAGATCCAGACTGCAACTGCAGGCAGACAGGGAACACCATCTTAAGTTACTGGCAGTGAAAAGAAAATTGCAAGAAGCTCTCCTTCCTCCTTTCATTTCCACACTGTTGTGGTCTGCTGGTATTCAGGAATTCTGCCCAGGCTGCTGAAGTAAGTGTTTGACAGAAGGGAGGCAGAGGAAGAATTTATTACAGATTTATAAAGATTTGGACTACAATGGATTTTTTCTTTTTTTTTTTTTTTTTTAATAAATATTTTACTGAAGCAAGCGCATGCAGAAATATATGAGGTATCAAAGCGTCTCATGCATAGTCTACAGAATTATGTTTCTCTCCTCCACTTTTTACTTGAATTGCTCTTTAAAAAAAAAAAGTTATTTGATGCAATGAGAGAGGGAAGAGCTGTCAGAAAATGGGAATGGTGAATCATTGTGGTTGTTTGTCCTGGAATATGTAATTAATTTTGAGGGTTTTGTAATTTTGAAGTTTATTAGGAAGGTCTCTGAAACAATCTCATTACAGGAAATATTGTAGAGTATCTTTATTAAACTAATGGCACTGATCTTCCCCATGTCAATATTAATTCAGAGAAAATTTTACACTTCTCAGAATATGAATTGATTGAAAAAATTATGGGAGCTTTATGGAGCCTTTCTTTTTCAGCTCCTTTCTAATGTGATGAAAGGAGAGCTACATGGAAAATCAGAGTGGTTTTTTTGTGGTCAGAGGAACGGTTGAAGCAAGAGACCCATGACACTGGAACATCAAAGCAGGAATGACAGCTGAATAAGAAGCATTAAGTTCCTTCACGTGATGTGACCTCCCATGTGGGCAATGCATGGCAAAAACAAAAACTTGAGTCTGGGTAACTGCATATGAAGGGGATAACAGTGAGAAATTAATGCACAGAGGGAGAAAATTTAAAAATCTTAAATGGCTGGTGAGTAGGAAGAGCCGTAAGAACACATTTAGCTAATTAAACATAACAAGCTCTCCTGTTGCCTGCTAACCTTGCTCAAATTACCTGGCTTTTGTGGCAGGTTTGGATCATGGACTTGAATGGTTTCCATGGTAACTTGTTCACCTGTCTGTGGTTAACTTGTCCTGTTCAGGGCAAGCTCTCTGTGCAGGGGGCACTTTCTCTGGATAACCCTTCTGTGGTCCCTGCTCGTGGACTTCTAGTAAGACTGAGCACCCTAAAGTAACCAAAGTGGCAGCTGACAGCTGGCAGAATCTTAACTTTGTGCAATATAGCACCAAACTTTCTTGCTTCCAGGAGGTGTTGGATTCTTTACTAACAGAAACTTAAGCAATGGTGATGCTTGAGGGTTAATGAGTAGAGATTTTTTCTAGATTTTTTTTTTCTGAAGCCATACTAAGAATACTTCTTGTTTATTGCCTCAAAGAAAGGATATAATAAACCAAGAGAGAAGCAGAAGAATGAAGGTGGAAGGATGGTGGCAGGGAGGAAGACAGATTACATCTTTATTATTCTAGCTTGAGGACAGAATGTGAAAATAGAGTCTTAACAAACAAAATGGAAGAAATTCCTTGCTAGAAGCATCTGTTTAACCTCTTCTATCCATGATGTATCCTTCCAATTATGCAGATACTCTTGATATATAAAAACTACTACATTAATACACCCTGTGAGCCCAAATCATGATTATAACAGAAAAACTCATATTCTTACCCAGAGAAATAGAATTTTCAGCCCACCATTGATAAAGCTGCAGCTCAGTTTACCCAGCAGCACGTGTGAAAATGCATCTACACACACAAACACACACAGACCACAAGTGCTGCTGGGATCTGGTTGAACCTTTCCATTATGCTTGGCAGAAAAGGCTGACCTTACAGCAAAACTCTGGTGTGGATTCTGACAAAACACCATTCTAAAGAGTCCCTTCAGTACGGGGAGGCATTCAGCATTAGCTCCTCTGCAGATTAAAAATGGTTTCTGACATTTGTTTATTTTCCATGCTTCATGCAACTGATTCATTCCATGCATGCAGTTTGGACAGGTTCTGGAAATGGCAGTGAAAAGGTGAAAACACCTTTCAAAATGTGAAGAAAAACACTTCAGAATGTGTAGATGATGCAAGCCAGGATGCCCTTTACTCAAGGTTTTCCAGAATTTTTGTAAAGCAAAAAATGGTGAGCTGTAACCAGCCAAGTGACCCACTTTTTCTGCATCCCTCAATAGAGAAAAGAGTGAAAATGGAAAAAGAAAAAAAAAAAAAAGGTTTAAAATGAAAGACTGGAAACAGATTACACAGAAGATGCAATAAATACATAAATAATACCATGAAAATCATACATTAATTCCATAATTCAAATAATATATTAAAACATGAATATTATTAAGAGTGCAGGGAAGAAAAATGTAGTTTCTCAGGAGTAACTTGATTTGGTTTATTAAATAAATATTCAATATTCAATCACCAATAATCATGGTGGACTCTTAACATAAATCTGGAACCTGTGCAGGTTGACTTCCATGCCTGAATGAGGAACATCACAGCTCAGACTATGGAGTGGAAATCACAGAATCACCACAGAATGGTCTGGGTTTGAAGGGACTGAAAAATCATCTTGTTCCAGTCCCCTGGGCAAGAAGGACAAATCACCTGCCACTAGACCAGGTTGCTCCAAGGCTGTCACACGTTTTTTGATGCAGCCCAGGACACAGGTGGGGTTGCCAGTGCA
>WBND01000180.1:708677-727639 GCA_013398595.1 Tychaedon coryphoeus | reverse complement strand
GTTATCACCCCATTATTTTTTTACCTGTTAAAATAAAATGAGTGTTATCAAATGGTTTGGAAAATGACAACAGCCTGTGGTAAAGTTTTGTTTTATGTGATGAAAGGAATATTCATAAGAGGACAGGTATAATATCTTTGAGAAAAAGATGTGGAAAAGTAAATGCAGACCCTGTTTCAGAGAGGAGATGTAGTTGCTATGGTTGACACAAATTTTTCCAGGTGCAGTTCATTATTTTCTGCTGAAATATGTATGGCAATCAGAGAATCATGGAATAGTTTCATATGGAAGAAAACTCTGTAGGTAACCTGGATTTTTTTTTTGTTTGTTTGTTTTTTTTAACTATGACACTTAAAAAGCTTGGTTAGGTACTTCAAACCCTTTTTTCTTAATAGTTTTTTTAATCAAAAACAGTGCAAATCACAGTAGATTGCATATTATCAAGGAAGGCAGGCCTTGATAACATGAGAAAGAAGGTCTCACAACCTGAGACAAAAAATACTCAACTCTCCTGCCATATGCGCATCAACAAATAAAGCAAAATTCCTGAAGTAAATGGAAAACAAATTTTTCGCCTTAGTTTTACCTTTGTTCAAACCCTAAAGAAACAGTCTGGTACAAGCAGTGGCCCATCTCTGAGTGGACTTTATACCTGTCCATAGCAAATAAAAATGGGTAGGAACAAGGGGAGAGGGAAAGAAGGGAAGAACTTCGACCACAGATGGCTTAAGACGATCCAAGAGAAAATTTGTTTTACATCCAGAATGACTACACCCTCTCATCATATTCAACTCTAGACACTGAGCTCTACCCACATTAAAAAAGGTTGGTTTGCCCTTGTTTTCCTATGCAGATTTGACATTTATGGCAATGGTCATTTTTCTTTCATGTCTCTGATGAATGATTTTGATCTATATCCACTGCTCAATACTGCTTTCATTCTGGAACATACACTGAACTTTGGGCTCCATAATGTGATGGTGGGACACACTGCAGACTGCAGAAAAGCTGTAGCTATGGGATAAGTAAATAGCTTAAATGAAAACTATACTGAAGATCATCCACCATAGGATTTAGCAGTGTTCAATTTCTTTGGTCTTCTAGGCATTAGGTGGCTGATGTTGGCTCACTTCCTTTCCAGTTTCTGGTGTTTTCTGCATTTGTAAGCCACGCAGTGCTGTGAAATCAATAAGGCTACTCATAGAAATTACAAATGTTTAAACTCTGCCTATCAGTTGTACAAGTTTTCTTGACTTGGGGAAGAATCCTTTTAGCTGTCTTAGGTGCAGCCCAAAAAAGATTTTCTGAGGTGGTTGTCAGCAGGTCGAATGCACTGATAATAGGAGACTGAGAGATGAATATCAGTGACATTGTTCCTGCCCACTTATCAGCATATATGTGTACTTTTATCACACTTATTCTTTCATTTCCCTAGGCTAAAGAAATTAAACTCTCTCTAATTTTCTCTGATAGGACCAGCCTGATACACATGCTCTGCATCTGTGTCAATTTGAACTTGATCATCACCCATAAGCAACTACACTTAATCTTAACTGAGTTTTCACTTGTATATTTTATAATACCTTCAATGCTTCCATGTCCCTGATAGACAAATCATTCTAAATATCTCTTGAAGTGGCATTTATTTTATGCACAATTTCATGATGTTTGTAGTCTATAATCACCCTGCATGTGGCTGATATACCCAAGATTTCTCTCCTGCCTCCAAATTGATGTGTTATAGTAAACAGCCTTGCTATTAGTCCTTAAGGACATGGCCTTGCACTTTTTACAATTGCATTTAATTCTACTTCTATCACTCCTCTGGGTCACACAGCTTTTCCTCTTCAATAATCCTGTCTCTTCTAGATAGAAAATGTTCCCACTTTGTATTATCAGCAAATTGTGTCAGAACCGTCCTGCATTTTTATGCCTAGGTCATTAATGAAAAAGTTAAAGATCAGCAAATTGAAGGGTAATGCCTAATATTCTTAGGGCTAGATCCAGTTCCAACTAGTGGAGTCAGAACCAAATCCTCTCTTTCTAAAATGTTACTTAAATTTAAGAGTGTGTGTGGTTTTATATGTGTGCAATCCAGCTGTCATAATTTTTTTGCCAGTAAATCACCCGTTTCTGTTGGCCCATCTCAACTAACCCATCTGTTACGGTTGTGCAGAACATAGTGGAGAAAAGGCTGATTTATGGAATGCTGGATGGCTGTCCCTATTTTTATTAATGTGTGATTATAACTTCCCAGCTACATTGAGTGAAAATAGTCTAATGGCATTGCTTTCCATGTGAAAATACCGAGCTGACAGAGACTGAATGCTCGATGGCAAGGAGCCATAAAGCTGTGTTGCTCCAGACACCCCACTCTGAGAATAGCCCTCCATTTGGCTCCCAGCACTATGGGGGGCCTGGTTCATGACCCAGGCTGGTCGTCAGCACAGCTTTAATTCCAATAATCCAATGCCTTCAGGCTTCTCTGTGAATTAACTGCACAGGCTTGCCATTTTTTGGAGATGGGGATGGAGCAGATGGGGAGTTGGAGAGGCCAAACTGTTGAAAGTCAGTGATAAGGCAAGGAAGGGAGGAAGGGGAAAAAAAAATAAAGGATTGAGGATAAAAAAAAAAAAAAAAGCCATGAAAGACAACCCTGTGGTTTGTGTGCCACCTGTCAACCCCAGGCCCTCTGATCTCCTCTCAGTGAACCGTAGAGGCAGCAGTTGGAAAGATCAGATACACGCTCAGGGCAATCTGTCAGAAACAACTCTGTCACATTCCACAGCACTAAAACCCACAGAAATAAAATCTATGTGCTTAAAACTGCAACTTCCCCATATATGTGAGAAGCACTCTTTTAACACAGAATAAAAATCTGTGAACATCGCTCCTGTCCTGACATTATTTTTTTTTTCTTTAACATCAGTAAAATATTAGATTTATTTTTTTTTAATCTCCCTTAAGCATCTGTACCATGTTTGTTTGCCTCTGGCCACACAGTTGTAATGTCATTCTCATGACATTACACTGAATTCCATTATACAATAAATGAATTAAGAAATGGCAGAACAAACCAAGAGATAAATCCAACAACTATGATTTAAGCTACTTAAACACATTTTTTTCCACATTTTAACATGCTATCAGCCGTATTTGGGCCAGTATTTAGCTATACTTTGTTTTTGCTAAGACATAAGACAGATAAATATTGTGTGTGTTTGTTTTCTTAAACTAAGTGCTGGATTTTTTTAAGATGTATTTAAGAATGTGCAGACTGTCCCTGAAGAAATAAAAAGTTGTGAGCAAATTTCTTGCTTTTATTTTTGTTCTAGAACAAAAAACCTCAAACTTCCATACACTACATACATTATACAGTATAGCACACCTCTCTTCAAGTTCAGTTCTGTAGATATCAAATCAAGTTTTATAACAAACTGTTGTATGAGATAGTCTTATAATACCTGTCTAATCTAATTATATTTATCCAAAGCACATTTAGATAATGAGCATTAGTTTGAAGGCAATAAAGTAAATTTTTATCTACATAGATATATCTATATATCTATATAGATCCTTAAAAAATTTAAATTAATTAGCTGTATTGAATTGAGCATTCCAGCTCCAGTGGTGACCACCACAATGAAGCAGAGTACAATGCCAAACCTGTTTACCTGTAGAGTAAATGGAATCTCTATCTTTATATTTATACCTTGGGGTGGATGTCCTATCTACGCTTCCATATACTTATTGGAGTATTGTAGCATTTTCTTCTTTCTTCAGTATTTTGCCTGGGTCACCTACAGGAATAAACTTGGCATTTCATCTGAGTGTCTACAACAAAACCACCTTGAGCTGGCAGAATTTGGCAAAGCTGGATGTTTTTTTTGTTGGAGGGAATAGGGGAATTATAATGAGGTCAGGGCTGGAATGTACGAGGCTCTACATCAGGATGTTTTCACAGCATTTCTACAAACTGTGCTGGAGTATGCTCGGGATGGTTCAGTGAGTTTCAGTGCTTCTATGATGCCTAAATATAGTCACATCTTTTGAAAGGTAAATTTAAAAGCCTTCACCCAAGCAGTGTAACCTCTTTGGCAGTCCTTGCTACACAATGTTGTTCCATGGTGACCAGAGATCCAGAAATCTACTGATTGATCACACTGTCTAATATAGTCTCAGTAATATAGTTTCTTTTATTTTGTACTAAAAAGTAGCAAATTGTTAAAATAATTATCAACTCTAGCCATTCCGCAGAATACCATGGCTTCTGAATAATGTAATTCCCCTGAAATTTATTCAAGATGAGTTCAGCTCTGTGAGAATATAATTTCCATGCCTTCTCATTACTGAAGCAAAATTTAACATACATTTTCAGAGTACCATATTCATTTTATGGTTGTTTTTTGGTTTTTTTTTTGTTTGGTTTGGTTTTTTTAATTTTTATTTTTATTTTTTTTAATTTCCATGTCGTGACCAATACTTGCAAAAGTTACTAATTGAATATCTTAAATTGTTAGACTAATGAACCTCTGACTGGTCCTAATTTTCAAAGGTCAGGTTCAACTGCCTGCTCTAGATAGAAGATGGTTTCCAAGTATTCCCTGAAAAAAAATCTCAAAATCTATTGTGCAAGGATTTTTTCCCCTTATTTACTCATCAGTGACTTTACTTTCACTACAACTGTGTTATTGACCTGTAATACTTAGAGAAAGGCCAACAAGAGGTGTTTTTGAAAATCAAGCTACATATCACACATGATACACCATGATCAGAGTCACTGTGAAATCAATGACAGTCATCAGTCATCCACAGAAAATCTAATCAACCAACCAAAGGTCAAAAAAGACAGTTGAATTTATTTGGCTGTGTGGTGTCATGCATATTGTTGAAAAAAGTAAAAAATATTAAATGGCTAGGTAGCGATATTAGGTCTTTTATCAGAAAAGGTTTAATTTTTACCATATTTTGTTTTTATTTCGTGCAGTCTTTGTGATGCATTAAGCTAAATTTGGTGGCATGTAGCACTAGGAAGAAAAGAGAAGTAGAGTATTTTAGAGGTAATGTAGATCATATCTGTCTCTGGTTAGTTGTCCTTACATATAAACATGTCACATTCCATTTCCCATTGCCAGTAATTGTGGTTATCAGATAAAGCAGTCATCAAAAAGTGTTTTATGAACCATTGTGCTTATAGAAAGAAAGCTGCTGCTTTCTTGCTGGAAATAAAAAAAAAAAAATCAAAATTATCCATTTTATATAGCCTGTCAGAGTAAGTTTCTTAACAGTCTGTAGATCTGCTAAGACTTGCAGATGTCTCCCTCAAAGCCAAAGTCTCTCCAACAAAGAAAAATGTGGTAAATTTTGACCTCTATGACTGTGCTTGCAGCAATAACAATAATGATCCCAGTAAGTAGCTTTTTCCACTGAGACACTTTGCTATTTTGGACTCATTAAGCCTCAGATTGGACCTATTTATTTACTATGGGTTTCTCTACTCAAATATTAAGAAATAGAGGTGCCAACAAATTTTTAATCTGCTTCAGTGTTTTTCTCATTAACAGAGTCTCAAATGTACGTTGTATGTAGACACAATAATATATAATATTTTCAGGTTTTAAAGTACAATTAACTAATCAGACCTCCTTCAGAGTAACATAAAGGCTCTACACTTTCATTTCCACACTTTCAGTGCCTTGAACAGAAGGAAGATTTGAACTTTCTGGGGTCTCTCAGTGCTGTGGTCAAGCACTTCAGAAAAGGCTGAGCCTCTTCTCAAGTATGAATGGGCTTCAGCTGCAATTTAATTCTGCTCCCAGGCATTGCTGCTTGTTTCAATGCTGGATGCAGCAAAGATTTTGCCCACCTCTCTGTTTCTCATGGGGTATTTAAATTCAGAAAACAAGCCACCCCACAACCTTCTATTTAGGAAGGCAAACAGACTGAGGTCTTTTAAGTATCTCATGGTAATATGTGTCCCGCAGGCCTCAGCCCTGGGATGATGATACATATATTATGAAATGAAAAAAAACTTTTTTTTTCTCCCATCTGGTTCAATACAGGGTAATATAGAAGCTGTTCTAGTTGTCAAAAAAAGTATTTTTCCAGTGTAATACTGGAAAACTGAAGTAAGGACAACTCAATTTCAAAGCACAATGTGAAAATGGGTAGATCTCTTACAGCTGCAGTGTCTGGAGACTGTACCAGAGTTAGGCTGGATTTCATACTCCATAACAAGACAGCTTAGAGATTGGACAACTTGGTCTGCAGAGGCCAGAGAAAAGAAAGATGAGCAAGAACAAGACACAAAGAGAAAAAAGTGTCCACTTAATTCACTGAAAGAAGGTATATATGAAGGCAGAGAATTTAAAAAATCCATTCTCATGACTCCTGCTGGAGTACTCCACCTGCTTCCATATTGCTTTAAATTAATTTGTAACTGTGTTCTACAAACAGTGGTGCCTGAGATTAAGATCTCTTTAGCTCAGTCACTGTGCAGGCCCTTTGGGTTTTTGTAGTGCATGTGTCTGATTTTGCTCTCTGAGCTGCTGCCTTTGGTCTTGGCTATATTCCCTGCATTTCTCTGGAGCACGAATAAGGAAAGCACAGAAGGAGCAGTGCTGATCAACTCTCCTTTTTCACCAAGGCCAGTATCTCCTCTGCAGTAGTAGCTAGCTGATACCAGAAGAGAACAATAAATACACTGCCTGCATTACAGCACAATTTGTAAGCTGAGGTTTTTGTTCATTTTTCTATATAATGTGCTATATACATGTTGCTCCTGATGTGTTTGCTGGAAATTTTCTTCATTTAGTCTCCTGCCCATTCTTCCCAACCACTGAGGTGTGGGAAAACAGCTTTCAGGTAAAAAATGAATTCATTTTCCCCCAGCAAACAAAATAATAAGTGTTTTGTAAAATATCTGTCAACACAGTTACTCTGGTTGAGCTGGTGCAGAGGACTTCATGGAGTTGCCTGTACTGGGCAATATCCCCATTATCAAAAACCTTTCAAATGAAAAGAATGACAACATTTTATTGCTAATGTATGGCCACAAAAGTTACATCCTCTGACTACATCAGGCAGTCTCTGAGGCTGGAGGAAAAACTGTGGTGACTATTTATTGCCTAATGTGGACTGTGTGTCTGATACAGTTTTTTGATTCAGTAATTACCCTAAATCTATCTCAATAAATAAAAGAGACCAGGGACTATTCTCTAACCCTAAATTTATATTGCTAAACTCACCATGTACCCCAAAGAAAGGTCCTTTTGTCTATAATACCTCGCTGAAGTAGCCTGTAGCCTTGCACTCCTTCAAATCTCCCATGGACATCATACTGACAGTTGTTATTCCCATGTATCATTGTTTCTGTGTGCCATGGAATGCCTTGGATTGTTGTGGCAGATGTTTGGGTGGATTTAATGTAATTTGCTACCTTATTTACTGCTCAGGGCTGTTTTGGGGGAGAGGGGACAGAGGAGAGCCACAGACACTGGGATGGCTCGTGGTGATGTGCAGAGTCACTCATCAATCCAGGCAAGGTCTCCAAGGGGCTCTCAAGAGTCTTCCACTCAGGAGACCTTGTACTAGCATGATTGCTTTAGTTTACTACTATTACTATCACTGTTGTTATTATTACTGCTCATTTATTTAGTTAAAAGCAGATGCAGTCACTTCTGTGGAAGTAACTGTGGACACTGCCACAGACTTTCTGACAAGGAAGCTTTTGTACGTGGTATCTGCAACTATGAAGCACATTCTTGCTGTAAGTCTCTGACATTTTTCCTCACTGCTGGTAGGCACTACCAGCTGTTTCCCCTTCTCAAAACAGCCTTCTTACAAAGCATTTTTGTCTTATCCCTACCTTCACTATAAAAACAGGTGCTGAAAGTTTAGGAATGTGCATTTTACAGCTATACTAGACTTGATAGTTGCTGCACCAGATCCATTTAACACATGAGACTGAACAACCAATATCCAATAAAGCTGATAGAATTATTATTTGTTGCACTTTTACTACAGCAAAATGTTTCACAATGTGCAATATATCCTGATTCATATCCTGTCATTTATCAAGAAGCATCCTCCTCTTAGACCCTGTTAAACAGAAAATAAACCTTTTTTTTTCCAGTTTATGAGGAGTGAAACATGATAAATAATAATGGGAGAAATAACTGTCAAGCAATTTACAAATGATATGTTGTGAAAATATGGCACCTTGATGATTTCTCCCAGAAAGACATATGCTGCAGCAATACCATGATTCAGAAGGTCCTTTGCTTATTGGGGATAAAATGATGTGGATGGACAAATTTAAACTTCAAGTTCAAGCTCAGAGAAACACAGAATGATTTGGGTTGGAAGGAACCACAGTAGGGTCATCTGGTCCCTCCTCCCTGTTCCAGCAGGGCCATCCCAGAGCACAGGATTGTGCCCAGAGGGGTCTGGAATATCCCCAGTGAGGGAGACTCCATCCCCTCCCTGCACAATCTGTTCAGGGCTCGGTCAGTGCCCAGGACAGAAGTTCTGCCTCATGTCCAGGCAGGAATTCCTGGGCTCAGCCCCTGCCCGTGGCTCTGGTGCCGTGGCTGGCCCTGGAGCAGAGCCTGGCCCTGCTCTGCCCCTCCCTGCACACAGGGACACCCAGGGATGGGGTCCCCTCTCGGCTGGGGCTCCTCTCCAGGCTGAGCAGCCCCAGCTCCCTCAGCCTTTCCTCACCTGGGAGATGCTCCAGCCCCTTCCTCACCTTGGCAGCCTCTGGCCCCGCTCCAGGAGCTCCCTGTGTCCCTGTCCCGAGAGCCCAGAGCTGGACACAGCACTGCAGGAGTCTAATGCCAAACATGATGTTAAAATCATGGTGCTTAATATACCTGCTTGTGTTAGAAAAGTTATGCAGAGATGAGTAAAGAGGTGGCTGTGTAGTCTAAAGATTTTTGAGGGCTTCAACAGGCAGAACCCACATCAGATCCTGCTGTGCACGATGAAGCTGCCTCCTCTCTCAGTGCATTTTCACTTTCAAGTCCCTTTGAGTTTGCACAGTGCTTGGGAAGGGCTTTTCCTCTACATCAGAAAAATCAAAAAAGGTGCTTCACACAAGATTACAGGGATTTGAAAGAATCCACCCCTATTTTTCTCTTGAAGAAAAATAGGAAGCCAAAGTGAGAACCTTATTCTGGATACCTGATCAAATTATACAAGATTTTTTAATACCTGAATAATAAACCTGTTTCATTTAGTCATATTTATATTCAAATGAGTAAAATTATTAAACTAATGAAACATGAGGAACATCAACAAAAATGCACATTTAAGTTTTGATTTGGATTATCTGGACAATATTCAGGTACTGGTAGTCTTAAACAAGTCATTTGCCTATGCTTCAAAAAGAAATTAACTCTAAGAACTCTTACAACATCTTTATTACAAATATGCTAGCGTAATATGCTATGTAATTTTTCAAACGTGCTTACATACACATGCACACTTCCAGGAGGAGGAAGAAAGGGAGAGAAAAGGAAGCTTAAAAGCAAGGCAATGAAAAAGTAACTAAACAGAAAGTAATTTGGGGCTTGCTGAAACGTTGGAGGTGGTGTTTTGTATCTGTTGGTTGCTTCTACAGCATCCAAGCAGAGTACAAAAATTAGCTTATTTTACCTTGTTTAGTGGTAATTTTCAAACCATACTGAAGATAACTTGAGTTCCCCAAAGCACAAGATGATCCTGACAATTTACCCCTACAAAAAAAGCTGTATGGCCTGAAAGCACAAAAGCAACATTAGAATCTTATTACAGACTTGGGACCACTTCGGGGAGTAATGTTATTATACCATTTCTTTTCTCTGCAGTGTAACAGAGAACTAAAAAGATATTATCTATTGTCATCAAGACTGCAGTACAGCAAAAAGGAGGAAAAAAAACCTCAGCAAAAATGTAGCTATATCTTTGTAAGAAAGTAAGAGTTCATGAAGGTTTCATTACCTATAATTTAATATATTGAATAAAAAAGACTTAGATGATGAAGAGAAAAACAATTAAAATTCCTGGATCCTCACCCTAGTATTTAAGTACTTAAATTTTAATGTGCGTCATTATTTCATTTTCCTTTGTCTTTCAGAAGATGTCATTTAATATTTTTCACTTAAGCTTCCATATTTCTGCTTTATGCCTGCAAGATTATTTCTGTCCTTTAGAGCTGACCACGAATTGAACCACAGAGAACTTCTGAGATATAGAATACTTAGGTTAAATTTAAGCTAGGGTCCCTATATTGAGAATACCCTTGATCCAGAATACATAAAGAATTCAAAGATCTGTTTTGATCCCATGAGCTTCCAGGACTTAAGTAATTTAATGGCATAATCAGTTCTGGCTGCCTGTATAGTTAAGAATGGAAAAGTCAGTTCACCTTACACCTGAATTGCTCTTTTAAGGACCCAGGCTACCCTTGTACAGGTTTGTAAGCCACAGTGACTTCATTCTTAATTGCATATAATATTTTAATTATCTAATAAATTATCAAATCTAGGCTGAAGTTCATCTCTATTTGTATCTTTATGAATCTTCATGAAAATAGCATCTGTCATAATATTGGATAATGAAATATCAAATCAAATTTCTTCATCTAGGTGCAAATAAGTGGATTTGCATTTCTCAGATTATTGTTCTACTCTTAATAGAGTGTTTTACTCACATTGCTGGAGTATATCTAATTAAGTAAAGGAGGAGCATAGAAGGGAAGGGAAAAGAAGGGAAGTAAAAAAGATAATAAGGAAAAAGATGAAAGAAAGAAAAAAAGAAAAAGGGGGAAAAAAAGAAAAAGGGAAAAAAGGGAAAAAAGAAAAGGAGAAAATAGATTTAAAAAATAGATAGTTTGGGGGATTTTTTTCCCCAAGTATTTTTAATGTCCTTATGTCTACTCAGAAATTCATATTGAAAACCAAGCATATGACTTCCTTTGTTTTTATAGTTCTAATTTTCCCTTTTATAATTAGCACTTAATATGCTTCATCCAACATACAGCCCTAGGAAAAAGGGAATAGATCTTGCAATATTTGTGGAAAAAAGAAACACAAATACACTTCTGGGGCTATTTAAATACTGGAAAATGTTAAAATAATATATGCAAGAATCTTGACCTGTATCAGAATACATTAAACTAGAAGTTTACTAGAAATGTGCTTTGCAGTTTTACTGGAGATTCTTTCTCCAAATGAAACAGGTTTTAAATTTATTCTACTGATCTTTTGGGATGAACTTTTATTGTGATGATGTTCTACATCCATAAAATAGCACAAATACATCTTTCTTGCCCCTTTGAAGTTAGATTCCTATTGATCTGCTCATATTTATGCTTCTGCCACGTGCATTCATAGTTTTCACATGTATTGGAACCATTGCTAACTTTCAAGTTTTTTCTGACATGGTTGTTATTAAAACGAAATATAGAACCAAAACTTGATTGAATTTCCACTTGGTTGTTTCAGTAAAGATTTTGCACGGGTTTTACAGAAAAAATTAATATGGGTTTCTTATCCTATCCCTTTTGAAATATCCCTCTAAAACAAACTGAAATTACAGAATTACCTGGAGTGATGGAAGAAAAAAGTTATCAAAGTTGCTACCTTGGAAAAGCTGACCATGGTAAAACTAGATTTCTTATACTTTTGCCTGCACCTGAACACATTATTTATTTATCTGAATGGGAAGAACTTCTAGTTAAGGACAGATTGAGATGGGCTTGGTGAAGTTGCAGGTATTTTTCAACTCTAGTGATTCTGTGATTCTATGATTCTTTACTGTGAGAGTGATGAGACAGTGGACAAAAATACCCAGAAAAGTTGTGTATTCTCTGTCCTTGGAGGTATTCAAAACTGGATTCAACCCCAAGCAGCCTGATGCAGTTGACTCTGCTTTGAACATGGATACTAGTCTTGATGATCTTCAGAGGTCTCTACAAGCCCTAGGTAGTGACACTTTGACTCTATGAATAAAATATATTACAAAACTAGTCACCTGTTCAGGAAGAAACACATTCTGTAATAACCTCTTCATGTTGTTTGGAACAATTCCATATACAAGTACTAGGTCATTGCAAGGATAATTTGGCAAAAAACCCTTTGTATTTAATTTTTTATTCTAGCTGAAAACAATGCCCTCCAATTGTATCTGGACAAAGAAAATCCAAATGATTTTTCCACAGTGGCAATAAGATTCAAGTCTTCTGTGCTATGATGATTCCCATACCTTGTGTTCTATTTATATTGAGATGTTTTTGCAAAATAAATATGTCATGAATCTGAAGACACGGAATAAATATGTACAGAGCCAGAGACCAGTATATATTTGATGAAAACAACTTTTTGAGTCTCAAGGTAGATTTGACATCAAAATCCCAGAGAGCATCCTGCTGAAGTGCTGTACTGGAAATTTACAGTCTGGAGTTATTCATAATCTTTGAAGAATGTAAAATTAAGAATAGGCCACTTGCGAAGAGTAAAACCAATCTAATGAGAACAAAGAGATGGATTTTTGGGTTCACAAGGTAAGAGGAAATCTCCCATTAATCTTGTTAATTTACTGCACTAGCAAGTGTTATGCATCTTGGTTCATTTCTACAGGGATTACAGGGATGTATGGCTTTGGCAGCACTGGTTTAATTTGCTTGTATAAAACAAAACTGTGGCTCAGATACAAACAGTGATTAAACACGGCAGTCACACAAATGCACAAGTTATAGAAGATAATCTGCTTTTCAACAACACGTGCAAAATCCCAGGGAAAATCCTGGCGACCTCAATCTGAATAGGATAAGAACATATCAAAAGAAGTTGTCTCTGAAATTAAAACGTGTTTTTTTCATAGCTTTCTCATGGTTATGATTACTGAGGAAGAGTTAACAGCAATGTTCAGCTGCACAATTTGCCTGAGTTTTCCACCCAGCTCTTTCCCAGTTAAACACAAAACAATGTCCCTTCCCTTGAGAATTTACACAAAGTGGTGTCTTGAGGAGTCAAACAGAAAGTGAGATGAAGAAAACACTGAAGTAACTGTATACAAGGCACTGACATTTCCAAAGGTCTATTGCACAGGCCTTCCTGTTCCTTTCATTGTTATCACTGACAGAGAAAATACTGAGATGAACAAAAAATGTTTATTAAATAAGAATATATTTCTTATTGCTTTTCTCTTAGGCAATCCACTTCCCTCTGTGCATTCTGTGAGTAATGACACTCTTTATCTCAATCAATTCTGAAATCTTTTTCCTCTTATGTATGACTTTTGTGTTCACTCTCTAGAACTATCTTCACCTTTTATTTTTCATAAATGAGGGATATGCATTAGCCCTATTCTCTAGCAATGACACTTTTCTTGTAATTTGTTTTCCATAAAGGAATGAAAAACTGCCAGGATATTACAAGAATGGATAAAAGTACCATTTTTTAAAATTACAATTGTTTAATATTTTTAAGTACTTACGAAGTACCTGCTGTCATATAAGATAGATATTTAAAAAAATAAAAAAAGAAAACAAAAAAGTTATGAACTATTTTTAGAACTCTGTATATGGTGTATTCAGCTTACAAATTAAGCAAAAGAGAATATGTTCCTCTTGCAAAAAAAAATAAATTAAAAACTATTAAAATGTGTCTTGGTCACATTGGTCAGTGACCAAATACATGAATGTTTAGCTCTTAAAACTACATTTTTTTCTTATTATTTCCCTCCCTCTATATCTTCTGTTCACCTAAGACTTTTAATTTTCTGTTCTCAGTGCTCAGTCTGGCACTCAGTCTGGTGCTTGGTCTTGTACATTCATGGGTGGACATGCGTGATGATGGAAGGTACTGACATAAGTTATGTGGTTCCAAGAGTAAATTTCAAATCCAAATATGTGATTTTGTTGAAGGATTTAATTTTCTGGCACCAAGTGTCTGCTAAGAAGATCAATTTACTGGACTTAAGTACCTGGGTTTATGTCATTCAATGATCACTGCTTTGATAAGACACAGGCTGAGTAACTTCTCATTAAAATCAGTAGTTGTGACTCTCCTTCCACCCCCTGTGCTCCATTCCTCCTGATATTCTTTTTGTTCCTCTGTGAATGCTCCAAACCTTTATTTCTTCAGAAATCTTCCAAACCTTACAGCCCTTCTGTTTCTTATACTGAGCCAGTTTTTCTACCCTGTGAAACCACTGGTTCTATTTTCTGATGTTTTCCACTTACTATTGACCACGACCAGTCACATTATTCTGGGTAATTTAAGTGTTTGATGCACGTAGCCTGCCCTCTATTTCTCTACTTGCAAACACATCCCAAGTAGAGTCATCATTTGTCATTGTACACCAGCAATCTGCAGCCATCAATTTGCAAGGCAAGGTTTGCTCCTGAATTGTTTATCTCAGCAATTACACACTTTGAATTCAAGAAGTGTAATTTCTAACCTGCAGGAAAGAAATTGAGTTCCAAGAGGAAAAGTTCTGAGGTCCTTGGTCTAGGAATCTGCATTCCAGGTCTCTCTCTGGGATAAAAAACTATTTGTTGTTACTATTCATATTTCTTCTTAGTCAAAATGGCAGAATTGAACTAATATTTTTTTCACTGAATTTTGCTTGACATAAATTATCAACGATTTTTGTTTTAACAGAGCCAAAAAAATTTCCAAAAAGTTAACAGTACCCTTCCTTTTTGTCTTTCTGTTGACTAAATGTAGGAAAATAAAACTTCCTACTCTAACCATTTCTTTTTCCTCTTTGACCTTAAAAGAATAATAATTTAAAATCAACACCTTGAAAGCTTTTAAAGACTGAAACTGGAAGGTGAATTCCTGAACCAGAAAAGCATCCACCTAGAGTTCACCACATTGCTAATAATTTCCTGTAAAAAAATCTGTCTGGGAAACATTTGGATATTATTATTTAGAAATAATTCCAAGTAGTGACATAACATTTTTTGTTGTGCTTTCTCCTCCTTCTTTAAGGACACACTGTGAGAAGCAAATATCTACCAAAACAAACAAACAAATCAGTAAATAAAATCACCTGGGGAAAAATAATACAAACAAAACAAAATACATCACCTTATCAAAATGTCTAAAAATTGAAATTGCTTTTAAATCTTTTCCAGTAAAACATTTCACAGTATTATTTTGTTGCAGAATTCAAGGTCAACCTTGAGCATCTGAAGTCATGAGGTTGCTGCATACATTAATTACCCTTCAAAACAAACTCATCTCAAGCTTCAATTAGGATTTACTGCCATGAATATTTTTGAGTCACATCATTCAGAAGCTATTGTTCGTGGTGGGATTCTTCTGATCAAATGTTTATTTAATGGGAAACTAAACAGTAGAGTTAGTTTTAGAAGGTTCTATGTGCAATAAGAGAGGGGAAACCAGCACTTTTAGGGTGGGTTTGATCCCCTCATAAAGCAATCATCAAAATCAGTTAAACAAATAAATTTGTAATACTGTCTTCTTCTTGCCATTCAAATACTTTTAGAATTCCCCCTTAACCTTTTAAGTTATAAGTTAGATGATTTGTAGCCCTTGGTTGTACAGAAATGTTGATTATTTAGCTCAGTGAAACAGGGTGATTGCTCATGCCTCTGCAAATGAATTTAAATCATCACCCCAATTTTCCCTTCTCCATTGTACAGTGCCATCTGTTATGGCACTGCTTTGAACTGCAGTTCAAAGCCTTGTTCAGGTCCTCTAATTTTTTAATTTTTAATTTAGTTTTTTAGGAATGCTAAATAACTAACATTTCCAAAATATTAGAAATCTTCCTTCTGTGCACAGGGAAGGTACACTTTGGCATGAAACCTGCAGTGAAAATAAATGCATTGATGCACACATGTAGATCAGAACATGCAGAAACAAATTTATTTTCTTTGTTCAATATCATACTGTAGATAGAAAACAACATGTATTTGATGGTCACAGATGTGAACATACCTATATATATTTATTTTTTCTTTCCATTGTTTTATATAAAGGCACTTAGAAGAACAATCAGACATGTCTTGAGTGGGGGGGAAAAAAAGGAGATTTTAGTTTTACAATGCTATTAGCTTCTCTGATGAACTTCTAAAGTAACCTAGGAAAGACACGTTCATTAGAGTCTCATTACTTGGCTGGGTAATTGCTGTTCGTATCAGAAACACAAATCACAAGAAAGGCTTATTAAAACAACCTATTAAAAATCTCAGACAGACTGACTGCTCTGCAGTATCTGCCACTAAGTCAGGTAAGTAGTCCCAAGGAAATTGCAAAATTGCAAAGCCTTGTTAAGGGTATTTTGTTGCCTTTCTGCTTTTAAGAACAGAGCTTTTTCTTCCCCTACTATTGTCTGTTTATGAATACCTTATCCCATCTAGTGTGCAGTGAGTCAAAAAATAGGGATATCTATCATTTCCTATGGCAGATAATTTCATACACTAATAGACTTTGGTGCTAGGAACAGTATTCGTGATGTTTAATCTTTTTTTTTTTTTTTGGTTTCATCCTCTCACTTATTAACTCTTTTTATCTTATCTATCTGCCTGCTTTAAGTGATCATCCATTGTCACAGTTGGTCACTGCACATCTCCTGCCCTCCTGCTGACCTAACCCTCTCTCTGTCCTTATCCTCTTAACTGGTTCATATTTAACATATATAGTTCCAATCCAACACAGCAAATAAATATTTAGGCACATTCCTTATATTCCTTAGTGGTAAGGTGATGTTAAATATTGTGACATTTTGTTCTATATATTTATAAATTAATTGTACTTAATTAATTACAGGACATAATTTTGTCTTCCTCTCATTCTTTAAGTACTAAAAGGTGCCAATAATCACACAGTGCCAACAATCCTCCTGTCCAGTATTCCCCAGCACCACCCCAACACTTTACTGGGTGAAGAGGACAACTGGCACATGTGAAATCTAACTTTTAACTCGAAAGTCCACAACACCTGCCCAGAAAATAACAGATGGGCATTCTCTCCTTTTATTTCTTCACAGGTTTAGTGCATCAAGACAACATTTATAGGCAATGTAATGATTTTGGAGTCAAACTTATAAATATACCACTGTTGACAGCTTTTAAATGTTTCATCAGTTACATACTAAGATGATGTGGAAGGACACATTTGCTAAATATTTTATGAATGTCATCAAGGGCAGAGTTACATTTCAAAGAGCTTAAAAATTAGTAAAAGAAAGATGTAGGATTTTTTTTTCCCAAGCCACAAATTTTCTACTGTACAAAAGGTACTAAGGATTACCCTAGGAAATGTTTACAAGGACAGTTGTACATAACTGAATTCCTACTATTATGTCAGGAAGGAAAATGCTGTTATTTTAATCACTGGGCACTTTAATGACATTTAAAATGTCTGAGGTAATAAATATTCTTCATAATCTCATGATAAACGTTTTGTGTGGCATTAGTTTATCATAAAACTACAGGCAGAATTTCACTACTAAACTATCCTGATAAAAAGTAGTAAAAGTAAGAAAAATTTGAATTTTCTTTTTAATTTAAGATGAAATTTTTCCTCTGCAACAAACAAGGTATGACTGCTGTTTAAATGAGAGACCTTTTACTTACTAACAGTCATTATTTGTAAGTAAAAATGATTTAAAAAATAACTATCACAGATTATAGTTCCATCAGTAAAAATAAAAATTGAGTGGAGGCAGTTCATGCAGAATAAGCTTAAAGATCTCAATATGAGATCAATAAAATTAATTAAAAGATACAAAGTTTTATCCTTAAGCTATAGCTCCTATTCCGGTATTCCACTAAGGTTATGTTCCCTTTTTGCATGGTCTCTGACCATCAGTTATGTTTGATTTTAGGAAAGTAATATGAAGAATTTTACAATGCACATCCTTACCTAAAAAATTATCATTAATAAAATGCTTATTTCTCACAAGTTGACTTTAGCATATAATTATGTATCATGTTTTCCATGAAGACTGCCCATCTATCTGCCCATTCAGCCTCATTACCCAGACCAATAACACTTTCTTAGCTGAATTTTTCATACTTTCTTACCTTCTAAATTTTTGTTAACCATACTTCAAAGTTGTTGGATGGAGACTACCTTTCAGAGAACCATCTCTACCAAACAAGAGATGTAGCACCAGCTCCAAAACATTCTATCTCAGTCCCAGGCTCTGCTGAGGATCTGAGGTTCTTTGTACTGCCAGCTGGGCCCATAACTAATGTGGAAAGACACTTGAAAAGTAACACAGCAAGAAAGACCCAAAATGCTAAAAAGGAAGAATGCTCTGTGACACCCCAAGACTTATCCATGGATCTGCCTGCTGTGCCTGATGGAAAAAGGTCCTTTGGACTCTCTCTATATTGGCTGCCAAGAAATAAAAAATGTCTCTGCAAGCTCTTGTTCAGTAGGTAGATGTTAAATTTCACCACAAATGGTGTTTTGCAATAATTATTTGACTAACATGAGCAGCTACTGTATATAGTGCCCATGGTTGAAATTAAAAAGAGACAAATTGAAATGAAAAGCTGAGTCTTAGCCAAAGCTGAAGGAATGCTGCTGATACCATCTGCTTGCACAGCCCACAGGAACCAGGAAACCACAGAATTAGCTTTATGTGAGGAATTATGTTTCATCTGCTTTTTAGAGAAGATTAACAGGAGCCTGTTGTCCAATTGCAATATCAATACTCATTTAATATTGCTTCTGATTTTCCAAGCAGTGATTTTTAAATCTCAGTTGAGAAGTATAAATACTTTTTCCAAATGACACAACTCTTGCTATGTGAGACCTAAAACCTAGGTGAAACCAGTTGTCCTGTAAATTTTCCAGATGTGCTACTAATGATCCATTCCTAGGAAACTAAATATTATTAAAACCTTGAAAACTATTATATATGAAAATGAAAGTGCTATAGTTTTAGAGGAGCTTTTTGTTGTTGTTGTCGTTTTTTTTGTTTTTGTTTTT